>CM075775.1:28679231-29206731 GCA_037974665.1 Ehretia macrophylla | reverse complement strand
GGGATTTACCGCATTTTATATGTTTTGGATCTATTTACTTACTTTTGAGGAGCATTTAAATGTTCATTTTCAACCACCTTGCAAGGCTAAATACTCCTGGGTGACCGATAGCGAAGTAGTACTGTGAGGGGAAAGGGTTAAGGATTTACCCGGTGTGAGATATCACATTGTTCGAGGAACCCTAGATGCTGTCGGAGTAAAGGATCGTCAACAAGGATCATTAATAATGATTTTTCTTTAGAATTCGGCTACTTGATCGATCCACTTACTTCTATTAACAAGTAGTTTTCTTGGTTGGTTAATTGGTCACATTTTATTCATGAAATGGCTTGGATTGGTATTAGTCTGGATACGGAAAAATCATTCTATTAGATCGAATGTACTTATTCGATCTAATAAGTACCTTGTGTCAGAATTGAGAAATTCTAATAGATCGTTGTATCGAGTAGTTGGATCATAGTCTCTTACCATAAAAATGGCTGCATGAGCAGCACTTGATTTCTTGGTACCATCCAATCGAATCCAATCTCTTGAAAAGTATTTAGTGCCCATTTTGGTCAACTCTCCATCATCTTAGGCGAAGAAGGCCACCTTCCGGGGGGGCCCGAGCCATCAGTGAGATACCACTCTGGAAGAGCAAAACTACAATTATTGTTAACCAAGGAAAATCATTCGTAGTAAAGACAAGATACATTTGGACCAGAAAAACCCGTGCTCAAATTTGTGCTAGCCTCATGAACAATTTCATTACCCTTAGTCCATGAATTTCGAATTTATTAAGTTAGAGGAACTTCCAACTATGTTAGGAAAAGGATCTTTGTTTTTCGTCCCCCCGGAGGAATGTGTGCATCTAAAAGATCTTCTATAACCTACCTTACGTCTTCCTTCCTTGTACAATCATCTGATGAAGTATCATCTTGTTGCTCCCGACAACAAACATGCATGAACCATTTCACGAAGTATGCATCAAAAACCCCAGGTTCGGCGGGGTAAATGACCTTCATTAGCAGATTCGTTTTTTGTGGTTTCCCTAAAGATCATAACATGAGTGATTCGGCAGATTTGAATTCATATATATATATCCACCCATGTGGTACTTCATTGTACACAAGATTTTACTACTCAAGCTGCATTATATACTCATCACCAATATATCGCAGGATTCATCATGATAGGAGCTTTTGCTCATGGAGCTATTTCACCCAATACGTTGTTGTATCCCTGTAGAAATTTCTCTTTCTAACCAAACAATTACTAGAACGCCGATTGTGATTCCTAATACAAGAATCAAAATAGGGTAAGTAAAAAGCATAATGCCCGAGTACTCAGAGGGGGTTGCAAATGGATCCGCCGGTTCACCAATCATTGATGGTTTTAGAACTGCTAAGCCTACGTTACATGCAATAGTACCTAAAATTACTACTGGAAAAATATATAAAAGATCATTGGGCCATGCGGGCTCTCCGTAATAATTATGACCCATCCCTTTAGCTAATTTAGCTCGCAGATATTTCGATTCCAACGAATGATGACGCTGTATCTTCAATCCGATTGATTCTTAACAAATTAGTATTCGCAATTTGTGAGGTGGTAGAAGATATGATTTCTTGGAACTGAGGCTTATTCGTTTTTACGTAAGTACGTAACTCAACAAGAAATTTCCTTACCTGTCCAATTTCTAATGATACATAGGAAAGTTGTTGGAGATGATTTTGTACCAACAACTTTCCTGCATGTAGGGTATTGAGCATCTAGGAACGATGTTGAAGTCATCCTATAAGTCAATGGAGAACTACCAAATCCAATGACTTTGATTTGTTCGTACCATTCTGTCATCAATCACTGCTGGGTCGGTTGGTGAGTCACCCCAAAAAAAAAAGCATCGAGAAAGGTCAAGCATATGCTTTATGAAATGATTAGTGGTTTCATTTATGCTATGCCCTGCATCGTGTTCGTCTGTGTTTATTGAGCTTTCTTCACTTCAGCGCCATGCGTTTTGCTTCGCTTTATAGAAGAGAGAGACCCTTTGAGAGTGAAAAGCAAGGGCAAGCGATAGAAAGAGTAGTCCCTCGCGCGTTCGCGTGAACTACTAGAAAATGGTGAGATTATTAGTGAAAGAAGGACCAACGACGATCCTATCCTAAAGGAGAAGGAGGAGTAGGAGGAGTCAGTTTTCTTTGAAGATCGAGGAATGTAGTGTCGGACAATTATGCCATTCGGAAGAAGTCTTCTCCAGAAGAAAAGCTTGTTACGAATAAGTGGAGATGAAAGATCTCCAAAGATTCTTATCTCATTCCATTATAGTTGCTCAACCATTAACCAATGGCGAAAACTCAAAAATCCATGGTTTCCCGGTAGAACCCTATTTCGCCCAAGTTGTTTCAGAACCGAAAAAAAGAAGTGGTTTTTCGCACAGCTTGCTCATAGTGCAGGTCCTACTTGTATATCGTATTTGGCCGAAGAAGCATCGGACAGGTTGGAGTTCTTACCTTCTGGGGATTCCATGGACCAAGATCTGCTTTTATTATACGGTCAATACCGATTTACTTTAGTAGATCATATGGATGTAGAAAAAGCTTCTAATTTTGATGAATTGGAAACATCTCTTTTCTATTTCTATTTACCCAGTTCATATCTTTCTTTCGTGTGTTCCCGGGAGGAATTCGATCTCTTCAATCTCGGAATACCACCTAAATAACTGCGGCCAGAAAGTCAAATAGGTTGGGAAGAAAGAGTCTGAGGTCGGGTCGGACGACATACATCATGGTTGGTCCCACCACCACTAGAGATTGGACATATATAGTTTCTTTCTTCTAAAAAAAAGATTCTTAGATTTTGATTTTTAAATAGCTGCAAGACCAAAAGGGGGTTCAAAAATCGAAAGCCCTTCTTTTTTTTTGTTCCTCCCAGATACATGGCTTACATACCCGGCACAACATTCTTGGAAAACAATCGAATCGAGGCCCGGAGGAGAGTTAGCCATTCAATCTTGTGAACTAATCGAGACCAAAATTGGAAAAAGAGATACGAACAGAGAGGAATAACCAATCGATGAAAGAACATGAAACCATTATGTTTCAATAGAGGTAAGAGAATGGTTTAGGAGCAATGAAGTAGGTGAAGTGGTTAGATTTTGCGAGCTGTTCCAACCACTGCTGGATGTGATTCCAAGAGCCGAACGAGAATGAATACCACATAGAAGAGTCAAGGCCAGGCTTCCTAATGGAATGTTTAATCGATCTATTCCGGATCGACCGAATTGGTACGGAAGTTGTAACATGGGAAAACCACGGAAAACGCGACTTATTTGAATAACCCGGTGACCTACCAATTGTAGAAGTATGATTTTTTGCAAGCAATAAACACTTAAATAATACAATTCAAGTGTACCATCTTCTTTCTCATTTTGAGGAAAAGGTGCGGAAGGAAAAGGAAACAACGGAGGGATCTGAATCGGACCTAAATGGGAATGACATGAAAAGCCTTTTTCAAAACCTAGCATTAAGGGTGTTACGACGATATACGAGAGGAATAGAAAAAAACTCGTGATTGGTGTGGAGGGGAAGATCTTTTTATGATATAGTTCAAGAAAGAGTCATCTCATTTCTTTACTTCTTCGTTCTTTCTAATTTATTCACTTCATGACTGGTTCTGAACGCCGCGTAAGATCATCTTCAACCAACCTCCACCGTACGTACCTTTCGGTGCGACAATTAAAGAATTGCTTATACACTAAACAGCTGCTTATATACGCTTACTAAAAGACTGACTTTCATTCAAACTCATTAGGCCAGCGTAAAACTAAGAAAGAGAGATGCGCCTAATGCGGCATGTAAGCAAACTGTGCATGCTAAGAGAAGAGGAGAGATGTTCAAAATTACTACCACAAGAAAGCCGCCCCCTATGGGGCCCGTCACTTCATTCGTACCTTCTTGGCTTAGGCTTCCAACTGAACAAGATGGCCTTGCCACCCCGCCGCTAGCAGAAGCTAAACGCTTGAAAAGTGTGCCTTGCTTTGGTCGGCCTTTCTGTGCAACAGTCCACCAGTAGCGAAAGAGAGGGTTACCATACATACAAGAGTCTTCCAGTTCTTACAGAAGCTTTTTCTTACCTGTCAAGTAGTACAACAGCTATATCTTATCTTATAGCCCAGTGGATCATCTTTTGAATTCAGTAGATAGAAGTTTCTATTAAATAGATAAGGAGTAGGTGAGTGAGTGAGTCCTCACTGACCTGAGCGATTTCAATCACCTAGCAGGCCTTTTATTTGGTAGGTAACATAACCAAAGCGTATCATCATATTTGACTACGAAGGAAGGAACTCGAAGTGAAACGACATCGTCTTGTGCAAAGTAATGATAGTTGGCCCTCTATCATCTTCTATATGGTAGACTTGGTAAAAGCGCCTCGACTTATTTCCAGAATTAGAGTTCGACCATAGCTCCCCCCTTTTTTTTAGGGGGGATCAAGTTCCTTGTCAATTGCCAACTATCGACCCCGATCTCTTTTCATTTGTTTTGGGTATTACTAAACCTAGCCTAGCCTTCGTCAATCACATTAAAGCAGAGCACCCAACTATGGAAAAGCCTCCTTAAGGGTGGGTTAGGTTAGTCAGTCCGGCTCGAGACGCGTTCATTGACAAAACCGCCGTAGGAATTCTGACTTTTCAATAGAGCGAAAGCAAACTAATCAACTAGAAAGAGGCCCTACTCAAACCAAATGAATACACCATAAGATCGGAACTACACTCATGCCTCTCCCGTATCAAGTTGACCACCCTCCATACGTAGTGATTCTATCAATCATGTACGTAGGTAGGACCCTCCATTCTGATTGGTATATCATGAAAAGGAAAATAAACATCCATTTGCACCAAGCGCACTGCGCTTTCCCTTGCCCAGATATTTGTCTTTCTAAGTCAAGTAATGGTGACCTGACCCGCCGAAGACTGGAGCTTCGTAACATGTTGACGAAGACCTCCGAACTGAGGGTTCGGTCAATAGAAAAGATGACTTTGTCTCCCTGGAAGAAGAATAGCCCCGGTCTCTAGCCGACTGATCCCCTTGATCATATAACTAGGAGGGAATGTGTCACATTAGAGGGGAACGATCAGAGGTATCCTCTAATCACCACGATGAGGCTGGTCCCTTTTTTAGTAGACTCAGCTATGAATATGAATGAAGAAATGAATGCCAGGCTCTTTCTTTCACTGCTAATCCCAATAAGTTTCTTAATGTTGATACTTTTTGTTTCGTCGAGTCCCGAGCTTGTGGTCCTCCTTTGAGTGTGGGTTCAATTGGATGAATCAGTCAAGTTAAGGAAAACGTACGTAGCAGCAAGGATGGTGCATTGCCTATTTATCGTTCTCACTCGGGAGCCAAAACGAACACGCCTACTACCTATTGCATTGGACCTTCGACCAGGCATTCTACCTTTGTCGAATCAGAACCAAGACCACTACATTGCGCTCGAACAGTTGAGCGGCTGCCGGCCAGCAACTTCCATGCACATATATAGATTTATTCTTCGTACCTGGTCCAGCCTCACAACCCTTCGTGGGTTGGTAAAAAGTCAGTCTTGTTTGGTAAGACGGAATTGGACAAAGAAAAAAGAGTGCTTGACTGGAACAACGGCCAACAAAGACCGTAATTACATAGATAACTGCTCATCCCCTTCTCCGTCTTTAAGGCTTTAAGGCGAATCGTATAGCGGCTAGAAAGCGTAGTGCGCCTCGCCTTCTCGTAAATAATATTAGTGAGAGCCATTTTAGTATCCCCCGTTGACCTTCTTTTGTAGATAGAATCTTCAATGAGTGGAAACAAGCAACCTTACTAATAAAGTGTTTGTTGAGTAAGGTCGGCTTTCGAGGCCAAGCCTCTTGTATGGGTTGCTTGGATGCTTTCGCGCATCTTTCTCATATCGGGCTTTCCTTGAGTTTTCAATAAGGGGCACGAAAGTTGTTGCGTTAACGCGCATCTGTTTTCTTGCAGGAGTGCCAACACGCGCCCTTACGTTTTATTTGTTTGCTCTACAGTACAAGCCTCATAGAGAGCCGCGATCCTTTAATATGATAAGAAGAAGGGGGGCCGCCCTCTTTTCCGCACCAATCCTTATTTACTACTACATCTTTTTTTGGGTGTATAGCTCAGTAGAGCATTGGGCTTTTAACCTAATGGTCGCAGGTTCAAGTCATGCTATACCCAAACCTACCTTACACTCTACTATGAGTAAGGAGGCGTAGTAGCCTTCAAGATTACTCTTTGGCCTTTAGACTCGCTTCGGCGACTTCGCCCTTTTGTATTCATTCCCATTCTCAAGCGAGCTCTTTTAAGTTATCTTCAATTGGAGTCAAAGACTCCTATGCTTAAAGACTTAACTTAAAGAGGAGTGAGTGGTACCCCTCCTTTAGCAATGGAAGTCTCTTTATCTTCGGTTTTCTATTCAATACCAGTGCCTTCCCTGTCTCAGTTTAAGCTCATGCCCCTGGAGTTTAAATGCTAGTTCGTAGGGCTCATCAGTACCAGTTTAAAATCCAATGTCAGTAGTGGCATTCCCAGCAGTCTATCTTTATCTGGAAGTCCCGTTATTTTACGCAAAAGAAAATGAGAGCCTTCTTAATTGATTTATCTATTTAGGATAAGAGTAGGCAAGAGCTAAGTCAAAGATTAGGCTAATACTAAGTATTAATGACAATACTTTCTTAAATTCAAAAAATAAAAAAGAATATAGAATTAGGAGGACTCTCATATCTCTCCGGAGAAACAAGGGCAAAAGCAGGAAGCAGACCAACCAGGGGGAGTTATCCAAGTAAGAAGGTAATGGAGTAAGCCAGTCCTTCTCTTTCCTTTCGAGGAAATCTTTTCCTTTGGCTGAACAAGTGCCAGTCTTTTCACTTTCTGCCTTTGCTGTTGGTCAAAACGAGAGAATCTGATTCCTGCCAAAATTAGTTTGTTGTCGATCCAGGCGCCGACAAGGATAAAGGATCCAAGTAAATAACACTTTTTTTCAATCCAGCAGTCAAAGCAAAATGGGTGGCCAATAACAGCATCAGAGACTATTATGTTATTAGCATTTACTCCAACTCATCCATGCCATTTTCATACAAGGAATTTCGACTGAGAATGACACCTTATTCGCTCTGCTACAGCAAACGAACTAAATGGCAGACCATCGAGAGTGAGTGAACGGTTAGCCAAAGATTCTCGTTTGGATCAAAATCATGGTGGAAATGCAGTTGAAAGTAGATGATTGATCACTCTATAATGTGATGTCTCGACTTTAATTAAAGATTATATTAGTCTTCAGCCTCGTTCAGTTTCTTTGTTTTGAATAATGATGAAAAACCAAAAGAAATCCTTTCCCTTTGTCTTTACTACTCGATCGGAGGGCTTTGATAAAGGTGTTAAGAGAATAGCTCAGAAAGAGTTGACAAAGATGAGATTGAGATGAATGATCAGGCTTCACTAGTTGCTTGCACCCTTGTGATCCTATGGGCAAAAAGTCTCATCTTCATTCAGAGAGGTTGGGCGGCGGTGGAGAGAAAATTTTGCGATAGTTCCAGATAGAAGCGGTGGGCGGGTCTAGAGCATCTTTCGATCGATGAAAGACAATTTGATTTTCATAACCATTAGCCAAAAGATGTTTGTGATTCTAGAACTATAGAATTCTAAATTAGTAGAGGATGCAACAGAGGTTGTAGTTTCTCTTCCAGTTGTTCCAGGGATTGATTCTAGAACAAAAGTTGGCACTGTAGAATCAACATTTGAAGAAGCAAACGAATCATAAGCCTACGAATAAGCAACTGAAGTATCTACCTTTAACTCTTCCATGGCTCTATAGCCGGCAAGGAAGAATAAGAGAGATGAGATTTGATAATTCAAAGCCAAACTGACAAGCGAGAGCCCGATGCCGGTGAGTCAGGTAGGGCAGAGGAAATGAATTCAACAATTCCATGAGCGGTGGTTGGAGCTGACCTTTCCGTAAGAGAAGGCGTGGATCCTCGATCCAAGTCTCGTCTTTTGAGTGAGGATGTTCTTTCTTTTTTGGAAGCTAAAGTTAAATCTTAAGCAACAGATACCACTAGAGAAAATGCAGATGAAAGATATGCTTAAACAGAATAATCTGATCTTTCATCCACTGAATCATACATAACATACGCATTTGGATCCGCAGAATCATAGGAATCAGAAAAAGCAACCACTAACACGTTTGCAGAAATAGACAAGGGGTTCTACGTTGAAAAGAGTAAGTTCAAGCTTGAGTGCCCCTTTTTAGGATGGGGTTTCTGTGTAGTAAATAAATTCTTTTTTTTTTTTATAGTTTCGTGGAATGATGAAGGAAGACCATGCCATTAGAGGAAGGGTGGTTCTTAGTCCTATTGAGTGAGAAGTTCTTATAACGAAGACGCTCGCTAAGCTATAGCCTTTGGCCCTATAAGAGAGAAATTCAATTCCAAAGAAGGATTTGGGTGACGAACTAGAAGCTGGTGAAGAAAATAAGGCCGTCAAGGGCTAACTTCTATGATAGGGAACGAGTTCACTCCTTTCAGTCTCATAGGGCAAAGAGAACCATTTAGTAACCTAAAGGAAATGGAAGAACCGATGTTGTAAGATAAGGAGAAAACCAATTTAATAATAGAGGAGAAAGAAGCAGCAAAGCAAAGATATCCTATCCGTATGGTTCAGAGAGGAGAGCAAGACCTTAATTAAAAAGAGTAGGCCTTCGAAGCCGCAAGTAGAATACTAGGCCTTGAACCGAACGAACTGGCAAACAAGTGCCTTAAAGCCTCTCTTCCTAAAACCTAAAAGATAATGAGATTCCCTCTCATCTTCCTATGATTATGGAAATAAAATATGAAAGAGTTTTGCCCCTAGTTTGAATACTGGCTACTAGCAGGCTTGACTTGCGCATCTCATCGTGATTTAATTCGCATTCAGCTGGTCTTGTTCCTGCGGTTGGCCTTTTGAACATGAATGATAGGAGCTTCCTAATTCAAAGGTGGCGAGTTGAAAGAGTAGCTGGAGTATTGGCTATGCACATTAGTTGTTCAGGCGAGTAATTTCAGGGGTAAGACAAGCTAAGCGAGTTGGCTATTCATTTTGGTTTTGAGCAGATAGGTAAAGGGTAGCAAGGCAAATAGGTATAATAGTCTAAGAATAAGACATGGATAGTGCGGTAGTGGGATGAGAGAAGTGTTCATTCGGGGTATTCTTCCTCAAGTCGGTTATCCTTATCGGTGAAATGACTCTATCCTTAACACATAAGCTTCGGTAGTGAGGGAAAGATCGATTGAGACTTCATCATACCCTTGAGGGTTGCCTTCTATGACCTTCTTTGTCTGGGCATTTAGCTATTCAAAGCAGAAAGAAGGCCTGTAGAGGGAGAATTTCCACGATTATCTTATCGCCTTAAAGCAACTAGTCCTATTCGTAAACATCTTGAATATGAATGTGCAGCCTATGATTCCTAATACCCTCTTCCTGATACTAGGGACATTGGCTTCTTTCTTACCTAGAATATTATCAACTGTTGTTATTCCGTTAAAGCCAAGAAAACGTCTAATGAAAATCGTCTTCCATTTAAGCTGGACTTGTACCCCTATATTATTATTATTATCCTTCGAAAAAAAAGAGTTAGAATGGAATGCCTATTAACATTATCAATTTCCCACGTGAAAGCTTTAAAGCAAGTTTCGCAAGAAAGTTAGAATCAGAAAGAGGGTATGCCTTGTTATCCCACAGGGTTTATCCCAAAAAACTGCTTTTAGTCCGCACTTCTATCGTGCATTCTAAGACCATGTCAGCCTAAAAGAAGAAGAGTCATTCATTCTTCCGCCAAGAGGTAAAGGTAAAGCCTGCTACTCTCATTGCTGCGTCGAAAGGGGTGGGGAGGGCTAAGCCCAGCAAAATGTACATAATTGGATTCTTTTTTCGTATAGTAGGAGAGGAAGGTAAACGCTTGATAGAGGAATGGACGGAGGGCTTAACCAAAATTTCCTAAGTAAGAAATAGAATCTCACTAATTGGAAGGAAAAGGGGGGCTTTGATCCATTGTGATTCGGTTTCTTGGTGTAGAGAGATCTCTGCCATAAAAAATAGAGCTCATAGGCCTTATTTTGCAGATCAAAGAGCGACATAATTCCCCATTCATCCGAAATAGTATTTTAGTATAGAACAGAGGCATTCTGGACCGACTACTACGACTACATGCCCAGATTGTCAATGTTGACAATGTTGACGGTTGTCCATATTTGGTTATTTGGCTAGATGGTTGCTAACATAATTATTGTAATTGTATGTGAATCGTACGATTTGATACGATTCTTCCAAAAATTGATACGAATTAACAGGCGAATCGTAAATTGGTATGAATCGCATGCCAAATTGTAAAAAAATATGTTGAATCATATTGAATTGGCCGATTCATTGATTCGTCCGATTCATTGCTATGATGCTTTTTTTTCTTTTCTATCTGATGCTATAGTGCTTGCTATGATGCTTTTTTTTCTTTTCTATCTGATGCTATAGTGCTTCTTAGTATAGAAACAAAAGAAAAGGAAATGGGACATGTGGAGACAAATTAAATTGAGCGGAAGAAAAGGCAAATGCCTTAATTATTATTGTCTTCTTTGGTCAAAGAGTCAAAGATGAATGGTAAAAGTCAAAAACAAAAGCCTTACATTTCACATTCGTTCCTATTTGGTTAGGAAAAATTGCATAAACAGTCTTTTTTATTTTTTTAAAATTTCAAATTCATTCTTATTGTTTAAAATTGGTTCCTATTATTTTTCAAAAAATTTCAAATTCGTCCCTATTGTTCAAAATAAACAAATTTAGTCTCTATTATTCTTCAAAAAAATTTAATTTAACCAACTTAGACAAGGACTAAACTGATTTTTTTTTTTAAATAATAAGGACTAAATTGGCTAACTTTGAATAATAGTGACAAATTTAATTTTTTTGGGAAACGATAAGGACTAAATTGACTAATTTTGAATAATAGAGACCATTTTCTCAAATTTCCCTTCTTGTTTAATGCAGAGGTTTTTATTTTAATGAAAAGAAAAAATATAAACTAACTATAATATTTTTTTTCTTTATATCATCTTTTAACATCTAACCAAAAAAAAAAAAAGTCTAACTAAATAATTTTAACTCAAAATAACTAATGAGAACACAATAATCATTTCTTTTTTGAGAAAAAAATAAAAAATATCATTGATAACACAAAATATCAATTATTGATGTATTACTGAAATGTGACCAAATCGTTACGGTTCACGATTAAAAAAAATGATATTTTGATTCATGATTTGACAACTACAGTTGCTAATATTAGATCACAAGTCACAACAAATTAAGTTAACTTATCTACACCAACGACTACAAATAACGAACCATTGAGTACTCACGAGCACATATATAAGCTGTAGCTATTATAATTCTTACAGTTTAGCCATAAACTAGAGAGCCTTAGCCAATTTGAAACCCTACAAATGCAAAAATTGAAAACTACGGCAACGTACTGATCACAGACTCATCTAAATCAGACAGAAACAAAGCATTAATTATATGTTGGCATCAGTTATATTGAATGTGAATATTATTGTGGCCTAAATAAGGAGCACGAGCTTGAGTTCTATTGTGCCTTCCAAAGTTTCTCTACTCCCTGCAAACAACCCCAACCTAAACCCACCCTCCAACCGCCGCCGTGCCCCCGCACCCCCCCCCCCCCCCCAACTTCTTTTTGGCTTTTCTTTTCCCGTCTCTTTTGCTCTGTGCATGTTCACTTGAATAAGGAAAAGAAAACGAAATGGGCAAAGCCCCTTGTTGTTCTAAAGTTGGTTTGCGTAAAGGTTCGTGGTCTACCGAAGAAGATATGTTGCTTACTGAATACATTCAGGCACATGGTGAAGGCCAATGGAGATCTTTGCCTAAGAAAGCTGGTAATTCTCTCATTGAAATTTCTTCTTTTAGCTAAAAATTTGCATTAATACATGAAATTCGTGTATTTCTTGTACGTATAGAAACGTTTTACAATTGCTCAAATTATACATATGTAATAAATCATTCTCTAATAATTTGAGTTTTTAGATGAGATAGTTAGTTGATAGGGTATCAGAACTTAGATTAACGAAAACGACTTGGATCCAAGTCTTACCGCCACCTATTTTAAAACAAACAAAACTATCCACAGACAATATATTAAATTAGCGGGCAAATTTCACAAATAGTCCCTATTGTTACCCTTTTGTCTCAGTTTAGTCCTTATTGTTCTATTTGTCTCAATTTAGTCCCTATTGTTTACAAAAAAATCTCAATTTGGTCACTTCCGTCAAATGAAGGTTAAATCTAACAGAAAGTTGGTCACGTGCACCGCGCGTGACCACGGTCTCAGGGGCAATTTTTAAATATAACAATAAAAGTTTAATTTAATCCTCAATGTTTTGAAAAAGTTTCATTTGAGTCCTCAATATTTTAAAAAATTTCAAACAAGTCCTCAATATTTTAAAAATATTTTAAATAGGTCCTCAATGTTTTAAAAATATTTCAAATAAGTCCTCAATATTTTAAAAATATTTCAAATAAGTCCTCAATATTTTGAAAAGATTTCAATTAAGTCTTTACTGTTCTATAAAGTTGGAAATAAACCCTTAGGGTCCCCCATCTCTTAAACACAGAAGGTTTGGGTGGTTAACAAGGAGGAAATAGACTTGTCTTGATGGATGTAGCTCAAAAAATTTAGTCGAGTTAGCTTTTAACTAATAAGTGATAGATAACTAAGATAGCTTATGCGAAACCAAATTCGAATTTGTCAAAACCAAAATTAGGCAAGTTACAATAAGTAAACAAAGAGGCAGAATAAGAACACAATATAAGTTACCAACTACAGACCTTTAGCATTTTTTATTTGAATACCTGTTATGAAAACAATCATAAACACCTCAACATTAGAAAAAATGATGTTTCTTTATCTTTAATCCAAAAAAAATATAACAATAATATCATCAAAGTATCAGTCATAAAAGACTGTCATAATCCCATAACCTGTCATAAAAAAAAGTCATTAAATATAGTTAAAGTCATTACATTTAGTTGTCATAGTCTCATCCATATACAAAAATCATCTTTACATATCCTGTCATAATCCCATCCATCTACAAAAATATCCATCAGTCATGTCATAACCTATTTGTAACCTATCCACAAAAACCATCGGGTTGACTAACTTTGTTCATAGCATGTTCATTCATCAATATGAACAAAGTTACAAAAAATATCCATCAGTCCTGTCATAACCTATTTGTAACCCATCCACAAAAACCACTGGGTTGACTAACTTTGTTCATACCATGTTCATTCATCAATATGAGCAAAGTAAGGACTTAATTGAAATCTTTTCAAAATATTGAGGACTTATTTGAAATATTTTTAAAATATTGAGGACTTATTTGAAATATTTTTAAAATATTGAGGACTTATTTAAATTTTTTTTAAAACATTGAGGACTCAAATGAAACTTTTTTAAAACATTGAGGACTAAATTGAACTTTTATTGTTATATTCTAAAATTGCCCCTGAGACCGTGGTCACGTGCGGTGCACGTGACCAACTTTCTGTTAGATTTAACCCTTATTTGACGGAAGGAACCAAATTGAGATTTTTTTGAAAATGATAGGGACTAAATTAAGACAAATGGAACAATAGGAATTAAACTAAGACAAAAAGGTAACAATAGGGACTATATGTGAAATTTGCCCTAAATTAGCACTTAATCTAAAAGCTTAAGTTGTTAAAGAAGAGTTTGTTATATTATTTATTATTTTCAATAGTCCCCACACGTGTAGGGGACATTCGTTTTTAAGCCTTGCATATAAAAAATTTAATATATTTTAAATGGTTGGTGGTGAGACTTGAACCATGACTTAGGCAATGATACCATATTAAGTTATCATCTCATCTAAAAACTTAAACTATTAGAGAGAGTTGTTATATTATTGAGAGAAATTCTATGTCACCCCATTTACCACCTCCTATGTGAATGTTTAGTTGACAAATTGAAATAAGAGAGACAAATAAAAAGGTTTGTTATTTTAGCATATTAACCATGCATTCCCAAAAGAGCACATAAACGAGTTATGAAAATAGGATAATATCTTTAAAAAAATGTAATATCTAGCTATTTTCTTTCATTTATTGCTAACCAAAACTCCAAACAAAATCTGTCTGCATGTGAGGGATGTGCCAGAGATAATTAACAAATATAATTGACCACTTTCTAACAATTTAGGTTTTTAAATTAGGTGTCATTTTAAAAATACTGGCAAATTTCGTAAAGACTTACATTATTATATTCATATTGTTTGGTTTATGCTTGAATGGCTTCTTAGATGTGGCAAAAGCTGTAGACTAAGATGGAAGAATTATCTTTGCCCCGGCATAAAGAGAGGCAATATTACTCCTGATGAGGAAGACCTTATTATCCGACTACATTCCCTTCATTATCTGTTCGACTTGGTAACCTTCCTGCGCAGGAAGGTTACCAAGTCGAACAGATAATGAGATCAAGAACCATTGGAACACTCATCTCATCAAGAGGCTAAAAAATGCAGGAATTGAACCAAAATCAAACAACAATTTAGCCAAAATGCCTAAAGAATCAAAGAAACGGGCCAGGGCAGGCGCTGAATCGAACAATTCCAACGCGAAAGAGAAGCGTAAGAATTATAGCAGTAACGATTCCAGCAGCAAGCTGCTGACAATATCAAAATCTATTTCCCGAAACCTATTAGGGTTCTTCCAGGGTTTTCGAGCAGTAACACTATAGATAGTTCATTAACTAGTACATCAAGCAATGAAGAAGTCAATCACGAAGCTATGGTAGAGGTGTCACATTTTGACGCAGAACCTAAAGCTGAGGTTTCACATTTTACGTGGCCATTAAATGAGCTTGGAGATGCAAATTTGCGGGCGGTTGAGGTTGATGAAAATGATCAAGTTCTTATTAGTGGCTGCAATTTCTCTCTACAAGAGTTTTTGTTCGAAGTGGTCTCGTTACAAGATTCGGTCCCTACAAATAGTGACATGTTGGAAAAGGTCACTACAAAAAAATCAGTAATGAGCGGCCGTTTTTTTGTTCATTAGCAGCCGCTTAAGCATCGGCAGTGGTTTTCAAAATCATCGCAAATCTAGGCGCCGCGAATAAATTAGTGGCGGTTTGAGAAACCGCTGCGAAAGCCTTGTTATAGGCGGCGGTTAGAACCGCCGCAAAAGACTCAATTCTTTAAAAAAATAAAAACCACCGCCTATAGCCCTCATGAATTTTAAAAATATATATATTTATAGGTAACGGTTTTAAAACCGCCACCTATAAGCCTCATGAAATAAAAAAAAATTAAATATATATTTTTTTGGCTAAGTCAACAATTTCATTCCACTACTTAATGAACAACAATTACATCTGTACCAAAACAAAATGGGAAGAAAACCCCCCCAAAAAAAACAAAGAAAACATTGACAAAAAGCTTAAAGAAAATGTACAATAGTATGACTCCTACACTGTAGCTTTGACACCTTAACCATTGGAGTGTCACCACCCAACCCAATCTTCTGGCATCAGACCAATTTCATTCCACTACGTACTTAATGAACTTGTATCGTCGTACACGTCCAGGATGATTTGGACCAAAAACTTCAGCAAATGCTTCATTCTCCAAGTTGAATAGCTCTCAAAATTGGTAAAGAGTTTTGAGGCTGCAAATGCAATACAAGTAGTGTTGAGAAATTTTGACACATCAAGATTTCAAGCTCCGAAAACTCCATATAACAGAAGATAGAAAACATTACTTAAATAGTCGTCAAGTTGAGCAGAGGCGGTGGAGGTCATGGTGGATTAACTAGAGAGGAGAGAGTAGCGGAGGTGATAAGTGTTTGATGGGATTTGGACGAGATAGTGTTTGACTGTGGGAAGGATTGTTAGTCTAAGAGGTCTGCTGATACCATGAAGAGATTTACACTCAAAATATGTTGTATATTTTCTGTATATATAATGTTTACAAGTGTGCTTATTTATAATACATCAGTAATTGAAGATAAGCATACAAGCTGTGAGTAGATAAGTACAAATATGCCAAGCACAAGACTAATCAATCTAGCACATCGTTATCAATAAGCTAGTGATTATTGCTGAAAATGTTTAATAAACCTCACTGCAGACCTACAAAATCTAGAAGCATTCTCCAACCTAAAATGTTCCAAAAGGGTTAGCATCTAAAGATTACTTAGTGCTTCGAAGAATAAAAGTCATGAAATTTTTTGGACTTTAGATCAAGAACCTTGATCAATCTTACTGCACATGACTCCCCCTCCCGTTCAAGACCAATTTCATGCCTACATCTGCCAAACCAAGACTACCGCCAACTAATTCAGTTTTTAAAAAATCCAAGAGAGATCATTATCAACAAGAAGTTTTTGGACTTATAATTTCACCTCTGACAAATTTTCGGAGCAAGCTTGCTTATTGTCAAACTAAGGTGTTAAACAATTATTCTCGGACAATTACCTCTACTATATGCAAATACAGGTTACAACACAAGACTGAACCTCACCACATAAATCAACCAATTTGCTCAAGATCAACTCAAACAAATATCACAGTTATTACTAAAGTAAATCAGCAAAATCCAACTCTTATAGACAAAGGGAGAAGGAATACAAGTAATAAATAAGAAAGTACTAAAGATTCGAGCCATAGAATTGAATTATATAAATTAAAGGTGATGCAAAAATGAAGAACAAATCACTTATTTCTACATTTTTTGATGAATTGAGAAATTAAGTAATAGCTAGAAATGATGGTGTACATACTTCTAATTCGCTTTCGAGTCTTAGCTTATTAACAAGATACTTCATAACCAATCGAGTAGTCATCCTTCCATCTCTGAAAAATTATTGGAATCAATACATTAAACGCATATCTAATTATTAACCTAGAAATAATCATATTATAATATGCAATAGGAAAAAGAAAAGTAAAAAAATGATTTTTGCTAGCAAATTAAAGAAGAAGATTCAAAAAAATTACTTAGATTCTTAGGTAGCTCTTTGGTATCTGAGGCAAAAACAACTCTTTAGGGCAACTCATAATGCATTCAAAAACTAATAAAATAGTTTCTTCAAGCATTGTTTAAGAACATTCACACTATAAATTGAAAGCCGAAAAGAATCAAGCCTAATTCGTTAATCCAAACGCTATAATATAATCAAAAGGCTATAATGCAGAATCACGACATTATCATCCTTAATCCAAAGGCTATAATATAATCAAAACTACTAAAAATCAAAGACATTAGTAACACAACATGAAACAATAAGCCTTGTTGAACTCTTTTACAAAGTCCAAAAATATCGACATGACAACAGACAAACTTTCAAATCCAAAATAAACATGGTAGCAAGGATGTTATCAAAAGATAATCAACATAAATTGAAGAACTACATCAACATTCATGTACATAATAATCATATAAACCCTGTCAACCATCAAAACTAAATAAGAATCTTTTCTGGTTGTGGCATCTTTTGCTACAATTTGAAAATGAAATGTATCAAGTGCAGAAAACTTCACAAAGATGATTCAAAAGATTTAGTTGTTTCCTCCACAAGGTCTATCCAAATAGATGGCAAAATATTACAACCACCACCTTTACAACTAACATTTATTATTCTTTCTATCAAAATATAACACCTTTCTAGATTTTCTTTCTACTAATCTGAAAGTTTATAGGATCAAGACATGACTGAGCTCAACCAACATCATAAAATGACACTTCATTAAGACCTCGCTGAAACAATGAACAGCTGCATGTAAAACTCACCCATTATTCTATCTCACTGGAAACGAAATGAAACAAAGAAATTAACTATAAGAAGATGCCAAGATTTATTACCAGTCAAATCTGTGCTTCTCGTATACAATTCAGATGCATTCCTATTTGCTCAAACAAAAGCAGCCAACTCCTTAGCAATACATTACTCCTGAAACTAACAAAAGCATTAAAATCCATATGTATTTCATAAATTCAAGACCAAATCTATTTTTTTTTAAACAAAAAACCCAAAGGATACAATATACATCAAAATGCAGTTCTCTCAAGCACAAAACAGTACTATAAACATCATGCCTTTCTCTTCTTTGACCCAAATATCACATAAAGATTTGATAAAATAAAGTAAAAACCTGCTCTTTCAGCTTTCCTTGAAGCCAAGTTGAATTCATGCCTTTCTCTTCTTGTTAAATCCTCCATTAAAGAAAAAAAAATCAATTTTTTTTCTCTTTTAGCTCTACAAGAAAAACAAATCATTAATTTCAATACCCAAAAAGTATAAAACAAAATCTTTTCATTATTAATACAAATCACACATATACACGCACACACACACACATACACATACACACATACACACACACAGACACACATACACACACACACACCCATAGACACACACACACACACACACACACACACACACACATATATATATATATATATATATATATATATATATATATATATATATATATATATATATATATATATATATAATTTTGGGATTAGGGGTTACGGGAACCCTAATCCCAATTTGGGTTTACGGGTAAAAAAAAATTAAAAATCTACTGCTTGCCTAAAAAAGACCTACATACTGTATATTAGAGCATCAGTATAGAGTCGATAAATACACAAAATATGGAACATGGAAGAGAATAAAGTCGATAAATAACGGTTTAAAAGCAAATTATGACGCCTGGGAATTTCATCACCTCTTTAAATAACGATTTCATAAACTACTTGAGCATTATATGTGCATTTCCTTGCTTGTTTAATTGTTTTACTACTAGGCACTATTCATAAGAAATTTGATTGTCTTAAATGTAACGCCCCGAACCCAACTCCCACGCCTACGGGATACCCCTTGGGACTTACGCCCAAGCGAGCACCGAGGCCATGGCGTGCAGGCCCAATAACCCATTATGCACGTATTTTTCGCTTTGAGGCTCATACCCCTGACGGATTTATCGCCTCACAGCCACTGTCAGAAAAATGCGCGTGCACGGATAGTCCAGGACATCCCTTATATCCAGTAGTCCCAGCGTTTCTCCTTCCGATGTGGGATGGGGTTACCACATCCGCCCCCCCTTAAGGAGGCCCAGTGCCCTCGCGGGCCATTGGCGCAAAAGAAAGCCCGCTCTTATACCACTTTGTAACGTCCCGAACCCAACTCCCACACCTACGGAATACCCCTTGGGACTTAGGCCCAAGTGAGCACCTAGGCCATGGCAAGCAGGCCCAGTAACGTACTATGCATGTATTGTCCGCTTTGCGGCCCATACCCCTCACGGATTTGTCGTCTCCTAACCACTGCCAGGAAAATGCGTGTGCACGGATAGTCCAGGACATCCCTTATATCCAGTAGTCCTAACGTTTCTCCTTTCGATGTAGGATGGGGTTACCACATTAAATGTTCAATTTAATATTTTTCTTATATCACGTGACATTTAAAAGGAGTCGAGAAATAGTAGCTTTGAGCTTTGGGGGCCGCGAGTACGCATTTGAAAAAAAATTTTCACTTCATGGAATAGTGTTACGTATGCAAAAATATTAGTTTTTGAACTAGTTAGCAAACACTTAGAGTTTAAGCTCATTTGACCAAGATTTTAGTAGCATTTGACCTCAACTAATTATACATGCACATACATATATTCAAGTTATCACCATTTAAATAATTTACTCAACAAAACAAAAGCAAAAATGCCCAATAAGTGCCCCCTCCCAACCCCAAACCCGATGCCCTATAGGAGAGAAAGAAGAAACAATTCTTCAACAATTATTGCATGCTTGACTTCTTGGTTTGATCTTGGAGAGTTTTGAGGCCTCTAGGACTTCTATAGCGAGTCTTCACCTTTAAAATTGTGAGGGAGTTATATTTTTTGTTGTTTAAAGTTTATGTATACATGTTAGCTTTTCTTGAATTGATGTTGTTAGCTTATGTAATGCTCATAGAATGTTGTATATTGCTTAATCATGCTATATAGACCTAGAATATATAGCTTGTTGGAAGATTCCACGGTTGAAACTTGAGATTGTATGAAGGAGATAATGAATAGTGCCAAAAGTTAGGATATTGTTAAAATTTGCTAATTTGATTGAATTGAGGCTTCAATTAGGTTCTTATGACTTTATTAGAACTAGTTAAACAATCACACGTAATTAGAATGCTCAAAAATGAGTTAAATGGCAAAATTAGCTAACTTTAAAAATGGGATTTTCCACGTAACACAATCCGGGCATGTTTGATCTTTGGATTAGGTATCCTTGGGGCATGAAAGCACTTTTGGTGTTTTCGTTGTGTGAAATTGGGGTATGGATAGGCTAGTTGTAGTTTAAACCCACTAGGTGCCTTCCTAAGCTTTTGCCTCAAAAGGGGGTTTTCATGGCCTTGATAGGTATCTTTTGGCTTAATTAGGAAGGTAGTATGATTGGAATGTAGTTTTATAACTTCGAAAGGCATATAGGATAAGAATTGTTTGGCTAAGAAAAAGGGAAAAGTAGTAATTGGCTACCTTTATGCTTCTAAATGCTTGTAGATGTGTTAATATGTTTTTATATGCTTGTCCAAAGTATAATTAGGCTATTTGAAGTGGATGTGGAAGAAAATAAATTATTGTCTCTTTTATGTTATATCATAATTCTGTGCTTACTATCGCAATTTTGTACTCACTATCGCAATTTTGTGCTCATTGTAACTATTTGCAAGGGCAGCTTACTTTGTTGTCCTTCTTGTGTGCCATTTGATGATCTTGGTTCTCGGGGACTTGATTCGGGGTTGCGCAACCTTTTTGGACATGATAGCGTCAAGAAACACGGATATCATCAAGCTTGCCGTGCTCCCTCGACTACCATGGTGCTTATTCTCTTTCTCTCGCTGAGTATACTCCACTACCCCAGAGGCATGGTTCACCTACTGGGCATATAGACCTACCTCAAGAGAAAAGGTCGTAAGGTCGTAGGATCGGGGTACATCCGGAGTACCCCACTTTAGAATAATAAGGGTTTGCTAACTCTTGTTTGAAGATCGTGGCTCTTGGTTCGAGATTAAAGACAAGAAGTGAACCGTATCATTTTTATATGTAGTTAATTACTTGTTTAACTAGTTGTATTATTTGATGTTGAACATGTTGTTACCTTGTTGTATTTTCTGTTGCATACCATGTTGCATGCCCTGGTATGCTGTATCACCTCCCTCGTTGGGCAACATTGTTGCTCACTCCTCATTTAACATGTTACAGGAGAAACTGAGGTTAATCCCTAGTTAGTAGCAATAGAGGAAGAAGAAGCAGTGCATGTAGATCAGCTTCCGTGACTTTCTTGTGTGATAAGGTTGACTATTATGTGTGGCTTGTAATAAAGATGTTGGTTGTTGGGCTTTTGAGACCTTGGGGTCTTGAATGTATTTGGTGGTTGTAGCTAGCTTGTAATCTTGTGTGTTGATTAGTAAAGGTAGATGGCATATAATAACCGATAATGGACTTATTTCTTTTGTTGCATGCTTGGGTGCTAAGTAGTTTGTTTGTTGAGGTTGGCTTATAGCTAATATGTACTACTTGAATTAAAGTTAGTGTTATAACTTGCACCTTGCATAATATCTATTTTGTTGTTCCAAGGCTCGGATGGCCTTGTAAAACTAGTTGGCTATATTAATTTTGGAAGTTGGGTTGTATGAGGTATTTGTTTGTGGTTCTGGAATTATAGGTGACTATTTGCAAGTACCAGTTTAATCCTTAGTACAAAGGAGACTCTGTCCGAGTGGCAGGCCCAGGCTTGACCTATAGCGTGGGGTTGGGTTCAGGGAGTTATATTTAGGTGGTATCAGAGCTACTTGAATACATGAAGTGGGGTTAATTTCCTCGGCATGTAGGTAGACGTCCATATGTAAAAGTTGAACTACGTGACTATGTGATTGTTTAATTGTCTAAGTTCTTGAATAAAGGACATGCTAGCATGTAAGAAGAATGTCAAAAGTATGATATGATATGAATATGAAAAGTTTAGTGCTTAATGTTTGTTAAGTGTTTCATATGTTGTCTTATGTGAATAAGGTGTTTTAAAAACAATGTACATGTTATCTATTTGCCTATTATAACACTGCATTATTTTAGCATCGAGATGAGGTGAAGAGGAAGACCGAGAAGGGAACCGGAGGAAGCTCCTAGGCAAGATGTACCTAGTCAAGAGGCAAGAGTAGTAGGGAATGTACCGCAGGCGGGGAATGTACCTCAAGGATAGGATCTGACTAGTGAACAGATTATGGCCACAATGGCCACCGCCATAAATACTATTGTTTAGTTTGTGACTCAGCAGGGTCAAGCAGGGATTGGTAGAGATAATCAGGCAGCTAGAGCCGAGGGTAGCGGAGCTACAGGGGGTAACTTGTTTGATAAGTTCCTGCATCATGGAACATTTAGTTTTTATGGGGAACCGGATGATACGAAGGCAGAAATGTGACTGAGTAAGTTTGAAAAAGTTGTTGCGATACTTGAGTGTACTGGAGAAAGAAAAATCACTTATGCTACATTCTTACTTGAGAGTGACGCCGAGGAATGGTAGCGTACTATTAGAGAAAAATGGGATGCGAGAGGGTACAACATACATGGGATGACTTTATTCGGGAATTTCGGGATAAGTATGTATCAGTAGTAGCTCGTGAGAGGCATCAAGAGGAGTTCATAGCTCTGAGGTCAGGAAACATGACTGTGGACCAATACGAGGCTACTTTCACCAGACTCTCCCGTTACATGCCAACTTTGGTGCAGCCAGTGGACATGAAGATTCAGAGGTTTATCAAAGGTTTGAGAAGTGATATTATGCTTAATTTGTCTTCACAGGATTATCTAAATTATGCTACAGTAGTCAAGGCCGCGTCGAGATATGAGAAACACAAGGCAGATGTGTTGGCCAAGTCTAGTCAGTCGAGCAAGCGGCAGTATCAGCCTTAGAGTCAGGGTTATTAGAGACAGTATCAGCAGTCTGTTCAGACTCAGTAGCTGAGGCAGACCTAGAGCTACCCGGGACCAATTCAGGCACAGTTTCAACCAAGGTCAGCTAAGAGCCAACCACAGGGACAATCGCAGACCCGACCAGTGACCACTAGATCTCAGCAGGGTAGTTCTGCTACATCTACTTACAGGGCTCCTACGGGAGGTGCTGCTGTCAAGAAGAACTAGCAGTGCAGTCACTACAATCACAAGGGCCACACAGAGGTGGAGTGTTGAAGGAAATTAGGCCGATGCGTAGGTTGTGGTAGTGACCAGCATAGAGCTAGAGATTGCCCCCAGGTTTAAATAGGGTCAGGGACAGACTTCCGGCCAGAGTGCTCAGACTAGAGCTTTAGGAGCAGCTACTATTCTATGAGGCCAGGCACGGGTATTTGCACTCAATCAGGAGGAGCTTCCAGACACGACAGTGGTAGTGGAATGTACTTTTCTTATTAATAATCAACCGGTAGTAGTTTTGATTGACAATGGGGCTACACATTCATTTATCACTCCTATGTGTGCACAATCTACTTCTTTAAAAGTTGATAAACTACCGTATGTAATTGAAATAGGTAATCCTATGGGTACTAAATTTGTTATAGAGTATGTGTGTAAAGATTGTGATATTTGTATTGAGGGGTATATGTATCCTATTGATTTGATAATCATGCCATTTCGAGACTTTGAGGTTATCTTGGGAATGGATTGGTTAGGGGCGGTATTATGCATATCAAGATTGTAGAAGGAAGATTGTAACTTTAGAGATACCTGAACAACCTGTCATTAAAATTGTTGGGAGTCAGAAATCTACTGGGACCCGTATCATTTCTTCTATTAAAGCTACTAAAATGTTGAGTAAAGGTTGTGATGCATATTTAGCTTATTTAATTGATCAACTTAGGGATAAATTGAAACTGAATGAGGTACCTATGGTAAAAGATTTTCGGAGATATTTCCTAAGAAGTTGCCGGAGTTACCACCTGACCGAGTAATAGAGTTGATGATTGACTTGTTTCCAGGAACTAATCCTATTTCTAGAACCCCATATAGAATGGCTTCCCCTGAGTTGCAGGAGTTGAAAATTCAGCTACAAGGTTTACTTGAAAAGGGTTTTATTCAGCAGAGCTAATCGCCTTGGGGTGCTCTTGTGTTATTTGTCAAGAAGATATACGGTACTTTGCAGTTGTGCATTGATTATCAGAGTCTTAATTAGGTGATTGTGAAAAATAAATATCATTTGCCTTTGATTGAGGAATTGTTTGATCAGTTGTAGGGTGCTGTTGTATATTCTAAATTTGATTTGAGACAGGGTTATTATCAGTTGAGAATTCGGAAGGAAGATGTTCCCAAGACTACTTTTAGAACTAGGTATGGCTACTATGAATTTGTTGCACTACCATTTGGGTTGACAAATGCACTAGCCGCTTTTATGGATTTGATGTAGAGGGTTTTTAGACCTTATCAATTTGTTGTAATTTTCATTGATGACATATTGGTGTACTCTAAATCAGAGGCAGAGCATGAAGAGCACTTGAGAATTGTGTTGCGAACATTGCAATAACATAAATTGTTTGCTAAATTTAGCAAGTGCGAATTCTGGTTGAAACAGGTAGCCTTTCTAGGCCATATCATTTCAAAAAAGGGAATATATGTAGATCCTGCGAAAATTGAGGTGGTTATGTCTTGGAAGAGACCCGAGACTATCACAGAAGTTCGTAGTTTCTTGGGATTGGCTGGTTATTATAGGCGGTTTATTAAGGATGTTTCTAGAATTGCAGGACCATTAACTTCCTTAACTTAAAATAAAACTGTGTTTAACTGGGATGACAAATGCGAAGCCAGTTTTCAAGAATTGAAGAGGAGACTTACCACTGCCCCTATCCTGGCATTGCTTGACATCCCTTATATCAAATAGTCCCAGCGTTTCTCCTTCTGATGTAGGATGGGGTTACCACATTCGCCCCCCTTAAGGAGGCCCAGCGCCCTCACGGGCCACTGGCGCAAAGGAAGGCCAGCTCTGATACCACTTTGTAACGCCCTGAACCCAACTCCCACGCCTACGGAATACCCCTTGGGACTTAGGCCCAAGTGAGCACCTAGGCCATGGCAAGCAGGCCCAGTAACGTACTATGCATGTATTGTCCGCTTTGCGGCCCATACCCCTCACGGATTTGTCACCTCCCAGCCACTGCTAGGGAAACGCGCGTGCACGGATAGTCCAGGACATACCTTATATCCAGTAGTCCCAGCGTTTCTCCTTCCGATGTGGGATGGGGTTACCACATTAAATGTTCGATTTAATATTTTTCTTATATCACATGACATTTAAAAGGAGTCAGGAAATAGTAGCTTTGAGCTTTGGGGGCCAAGAGTACACGTTTGAAAAATGTTTTTCACTTTGTGGAATAGTGTTATGTATATAAACATTAGTTTTTGAACTAGTTAGCAAACAATTAGAGTTTAAGCTCATTTGACCAAGATTTTAGTAGCATTTGACCTCAACTAATTATACATGCACATACACATATTCAAATTGTCACCATTTAAATAATTTACTCAACAAAACAAAAGCAAAAATGCCCTATAAGTCCCCTCCAAACCCGATGCCCTATAGGAGAGAAATGAGAAACAATTCTTCAACAATTCTTGCAAGCTTGACTTCTTGGTTTGATCATGAGGAGTTTTGAGGCCTATAAGACTTCTACAACGAGTCTTCACCTTTAAAATTGTGAGGGAGTTATATTTTTTGTTGTTTAAAGTTTATGTTTACATGTTAGCTTTTCTTGAATTGATGTTGTTAGCTTATGTAATGCTCATATAATGTTGTATATTGCTTAATTATGCTATGTAGACCTGAAATATATAGCTTGTTGGAAGATTCCACAGTTGAAACTTAAGATTGTACGAATTAGATAATGAATAGTGTCAAAAGTTAGGGTATTGTTAAAATTTGCTAATTAGATTGAATTGAGGCTTCAATTAGGTGCTTATGACATTATTGGAACTAGTTACACCTTCACACGTAGTTAGAATGCTCGAAAATGAATTAAAATGGCAAAATTAGCTAACTTTAAAAAGGGAATTTTTCACGTAACACAATCTAGGCACGTTTGATCTTTGGATTAGGTATCCTTGGGGTATGAAAGCTCTTTTGGTGCTTTTGTTGCATGAAATTGGGGTTCGGATAGGGTAGTTGTAGTTTAAACCCACTTGGGGCCTTCCTGAGCTTTTGCCTCAAAATGGGGTTTTCATGACCTTGATAGGTGTCTTTTGGCTTAATTAGGAAGGTAGTATGATTGGAATGTAGTTTTGTAACTTCCAAAGGCATATAGGATAAGAATTGATCGGCTAAAAAAAGGGGAAAAGTAGTAATTGGCTATCTTTATGCTTCTAAGTGCTTGTAGATGTGTTAATATATATTTATATGCTTGTCCAAAGTATAATTAGGCTATTTGAAGTGGATGTGGAAGAAAATATATTATTGTATCTTTTATGTTATATCGTAATTCTGTGCTTACAATCGCAATTTTGTGCTCATTGTGACTATTTGCGAGAGCGGCCTACTTTGTCGTCCCTCTTATGTGCTATTTGATGATCTTGGTTCTCAGGGACTTGACTCAGGGTTACGCAACCTTTTCGGACATGGTAGCGTCGAGAAACATGGGCGACATCGGGCTTGCCGTGCTCCTTCGACTACCATGGTGCTTATTCCCTTTCTCTCGCTGAGTATACTCCACTACCCCAGAGGCATGGTTCACCTGCTGGGCATATAGACCTATCTCATGAGAAAGGGTCGTAGGATTGGGGTACATCCAGAGTACCCTACTTTAGAGGAATAAGGGTTTGCCGACTCTTGCTTGAAGATCATGGCTTATGGTTCAAGATTGAAAACAATAAGTGAACGATATCTTATTTATATATGGTTAATTACTTATTTAACTAGTTGTATTATTTGATCTTGAACATGTTGTAACCTTGTTGTATATTCTGTTGCATATCATGTTGCACGCCCCGGTATGCTACATCACCTCTCTCGCTGTGCAACATTGTTGCTCACTCCTCATTTAACATGTTACAGGAGAAGCTGAGGTGAATCCCCAGCTAGTAGCAGTAGAGGAAAAAGAATAAGTGCAAGTAGATCAGCTTCCGTGACTTTCTTGTGTGATAAGGTTGACTATTATGTGTGGCTTGTAATAAAGATGTTGGTTGTTGGGCTTTTAAGACCTTGGGGTCTTGTATGCATTCGGTGGTTGTAGCTAGCTTGTAATCTTGTGTGTTGATTAGTAAAGGTAGATGGCCCGATAATGGACTTATTTCTTTTGTTGCATGCTTGGGTGCTAAGTAGTTAGTTTGTTGAGCTTGGCTTATAGCTAAGATGTACTACTTGAATTAAAGTTAGTGTTATAACCTGCATGCTTGCATGATATCTATTTTGTTGTTCCAAGGCTCAGTTGGCCTTGTGAAACTGGTTGGCTATATTAATCTTGGAAGTTGGGTTGTATGAGGTGTTTGTTTGTGGTTCTGGAGTTATAGGTGACTATTTGCAGGTACCAGTTTAGTCCTCAGTACAGAGGAGACTCTGTCCGAATGGCGGGCCTAGGCTTGACCTATAGCGTGGGATTGGGTTCGGGGCGTTACACAAACAGGAAGAGAATAGAGTCGACAAATACATGAAATATGGAACAGGGAATAAGACACAGCATATTTCTTACCGAAAAGGTCCAGCCCTTTCACAATGGTGATAGATTTCCTTTTGTTGCGTGGTCGTGGTGGTGGCACCGTGGTCGTTGTGAATGTGTGTTATGGTCTTGAGAGAAATGCGGAGGGGGTGATGGCTGAGAGAATTGGGGAAGGGGGTTGGGATATTTTTTTAGGTTAAATTATATGCATAGGTTTTAGAGTTAAAAAAAGTTAAAAATTACATTAACTTATTATTATTTTTAATTGTAGTTTAGTTCTTAATTGATTTTAATTTTAAACTTGTTAAATTTGTAAATAATATTTAAGCCACAAGTTTAATTACTTAATTTTAATTTTAAACTTGTTAAATTTGTAAAATTACATTTATAGTTTAGGTCCCTGAGTTTTTTAATCTCTGTTGAGGTCCCTCACGTGTAAAATTGTTTTTTAATTTTAACAAATAGTTGGTATTAACGTCATTTCAATATTTCAGTATTAATAAAAAAAAATGAATGTATATATAGGCATTATATTTAGTTATTATAAAAAGCATAATTAACTTACTTAGAAACATATATATATATATATATATATATATATATATATATATATATATATATATATATATATGTTAATGAAAAATGTAAAAAATACATATGAATTAATGAAAGTTGTTATTAATAAATGAAATATAAATATGAACGAAAAAATTTATATATATAGAAAATTTAAAATTATTATGATAAGTGAGCTCGAACAATAACTCAATATGAGTTTTAAAAAAATAGTTATGAATGATTGGAGATTTTGAATAAAAATAATATATAGCTAAAGAAAAATTGAAGTTAATAGGATAGCTCTAATGAAAAATACATATGAATTCGTGAAAGTTCTACCTAGAGAGAATATAAATTTGAATCAAATAGAGTACAAGTAATGCGAGTTAAAGTTCTTATGATAACTGAATTGAATTTGAATGAAAATTGAATTGTTTGTTAAAGAAATTTGTTATTGAATGATTGACGAATTTAAAAAGAAGAAATATATATAGGTTAGTGAAAGATGTAGTAAAAAAAATGAATTAGAACATAAACAATATATAGTTTAATAAAATTTAATAGAATTTAACAAAAAAATAGTATATGAACTACTAAAAAGCGTTTTGGATTAAATATATATATATATATATATATATATATATATATATATATATATAGATAAGACTGCATTTGGAGAAAAAAATGTGTAAGAGTTAAGGGAAATTGTATTTAAAACAAGAATTAAGACTAAATGAAGACGATACATGGGTTAGTAAAATTTATGATTATAGAAACTATATATAAATTTGAAAGAATATTTAAAAGATAATTGATTCGATTTTAAACTCAACACTTTAATTGAAAAAATTACTATAATCATCATCACAAAATATTTATATTGTTATATGTATTATACTCTAAGTTAAAATCATATTTAAGTATCTCGATATTTTTAATATTAATTTATACAAGGTAGTTTACTAAGATCTTTTCTTTAATACTAGACATAGCGGCAGTTTTTGCAAGAAATTGTCGTTGAAAATTTAGTAGAAAATATAAAACTTAATTTTTATACTTGTCAGAAAGCCTACAAAAAAATTCAAAAAAAGAATTAATCACTTACTAATTACAACCTAAATTAAGATAGAAAAATAAAAATATTTTTTATACTTCACATATATGACAACAACAATAAAAAATATCTATAACTTGATTTGCAAAAAAAAAAAAAGTATCACCCTTTCGCGGCGGTTCCTGGGAAATGCCACCTATACCAACAAAATAATATTTTTTTATATTGATTATAGGCGGCAGTTTATCTGAACCGCCGCCCATACTATAGAAAAATATACGCTGGAATTGATCCCGCATTCGATTGTAAGGAAAACCGCTGCCTATTCATGGCATTTTGCGGCGGTTTAACAAACCGCCGCGAAAAGTGATATAAATCAAATATTAGGCAGCGGTTTTTTAAAATGCCGCGAAAAAAGTGTTACCGATGCTCACTTTTTTTGCAGTGGGTCTTCAATGAGTATCTTCAACTGATTTAAATAATGGACGTGTTCAAGATGGATGCTTTTCTGGATCAATAATTGTTTGCACCTCTATCATTAATTCCAGAGTTCATCATGTGTTATTGATCGTTCAATATATAGATGAACCTCATTTACTCTAATCAATAAATGGTAAACCAACCAAATATGTTAATAAATATAGTGTTTCATCTTATAATATATACTGGTGCTAGAATTATAAGATAATTAATTTTAAAATGAGTAAAATGCATGACACCTCCTGTGTTATATTAAAGTTGCAACTTGCACAATAAAATTTATGACTTCTCAATAATATAATATATGTTTGAAAGTTTAATCCATCCCCAGATGCATTTTTCGCATGTGTACTACACTCTCAATTAATTCTAGTTGAAACTTTAACGGCGAAGGGTTTAATGTAACACAGGGGTATTTGCTAATTTTTAATACACAGAGTTCATTGTACAACTTTTACATAACACAAGAGGGTATCATGCATTTTACTCTTTTAAAATTTATGGCTTCTCAATGTAAGATAAGCCTATATTCTAATACTCCCCCTCACGTGTTAGTAATTGAAATTCAAAAAAGTTAAATTTGAATGTTAACATTATTTTTTGATAGATTTTACTCCAAGGACTAACGGCTATCACCAAAATGAAAAGTGAAGGACTATTTTGTCTAAAATGAAAGATATGAGACTTAAATATTAAAAAAGGAAAAAAACTAGGACCATTTTGGTAAATTACCCTAAATTTATAATTAGAGGTTAGAATATGAATTAATTGGAGTATTGGTAAAGATGACTAGAAGTAGTAGATTGTTGAGGAAAGATGGATGAGAGAAGAGACTGCATATGGTATGGGTCAAATATCTTGGCTAGGCTAAAGAAGAGGCTTTTTATATTGACTTATTGATCACATAGAATCAAACTCAAATATCAAGAATGCACGTGTTAGTGGATACTATGGAAAGGTTGTCAATGAGTATCACGTGTCGGTTATGTCAAATTTACATATTTTTTAGGTATGGCTGGTCTTTGCTAAGCGTTGTCCGCTTGTGAACATCCCTTCTAGTAAGGGCCGACATGGCCGTGAATTGGTTTGACCATGTCGTTCCTACTTTAGGTAAGCGAGGTAGTCAAGGATTAATGTTGTCTAGGGAATCATAGTATCCTCAACCTATACTAATTAGTCAACTCGACAAACATGGGGATAGTGATGGAGGCGGGTTTTATAGGTACTCGCCTTATTCCCGTCCTAAACAGGGTAGGGATTAGGATAGAAAAATAGAGAATGGGACAGCAGTGGAGATTAACTTTTAAACCCCGCGTTAAGGCAGGACAGGAAGTAGATATATAAGCATTCTCTACCCTACATACATGTATAATTAATTTTTTGTCTTTAGTTTTACATATGTACTGAAATTTTAAAATTATAAATATAAAAGTGAAAAAAATGACATTAGATAAAGTATTAGAAAAATGGAGAATAAAAAATAGATTATTCAAAATAATTTTATAATCATTTCTTTTAAACAAGACCATTGCATGCTATTACTTGATAATTGCTGTCATTTGACATAAATACCTCCATTTCACTATTGATCATAATGGATTTAAGAGATTTGTTCGTTGTTCCTAGTTGTACTTCAAAATAATTTCAAACAACATAATTGAAAATGATATTTTAATGATTTGCAATTACTATTATACATGGCACGCAATAACCAAAAAAATTATAATAATCAATGTCATCCTAATAACACAAAGAAGTATTCTTTTTCACATATAATTCTCATAGACAATGAGAATTAGTTAAATTTTATTTTAAATGATTAAGACTCATTTACTATAATATTATTTTTGTTGTTTAACTTCAATATATAATTAATATTTAAGATTTATTTAAAACCTACATTTATATTCATCATTACGATAATTTTAATTTATATTTTGAAGTTATGTGGTTCGAATTAAATTTAATATTGTAAGATTTTAAAAAATAAAAAAAATTTCCCGTGAATAATCCCTATTCCCCACAAGGATTCAAGGATAGGACGGGGGTGAGGAATGGGAGTATCAATTACGGAACTATGTAGAACTGTATTGGAGAAACTTTTTAGGTGGCAAAACAGGACATAAGGATAAATCCCCTGCCCTAAACCCATTCTATTGTCATACTTGGAGAAGCGTGGTTCTTGTGTTGATTAGGTTCTGACCATGATGAGCCATTATTTAAGGCACTAACTCGGACTAGGCCATAGGATCATTCAACACACAAATAATTACAATAATTATAATTATAATTTTCCTATTTCTATTAATATAATCTTATTATTATTATAATTGTAATCATTATAGTAATAATAATACAAATAATTATTATTATTGAGTCAGGATCAAATTTTGGCCAATACTATTTGAATGTAAAGTTTTTCAATTATGATTCTAAAACTTCAATAAGTAAAAAAAAAAAAAAAAACAAAGGCTACTTTAAATAAGCTATCTTGACAATTTAGCATAAGGGTTATTAGCACAAATGATATCTTTAAAAAACAAAAAGATATCTTTCTCGATATAATATATATGTGTATGTGTGTGTGTGTGTGTGTGTTTGGGTTTGAGTTTGCGTTGTGAGTCTTGTGACATAATTAACTACAAAAATATAAAAATAAAACATGGCTAGTCTATCGGGCATGGCTTCAGATATACATCACAATTTAAGATTGTATCAACATTAAAATTAAAACATAGCTAGTGTAGAATTCTACAAGAAATCATATTTTTGGTTTGACCAAGTTGTAGCAAGAACGTTCTTGTTTTTTGGGTCAAGGTATCAAGAATGTTCACTAATAGAAAATGATGACTAACTAGTTCTACAAGTTGTAAATTTATGTAAATCTCCAATTGTGTGTGTATTTGCGTCAATTTTTATTATGCCCTAATTAACTGAAAACTATAAATTGTTTCCTAATCAATTATTTTAGGTGTGCTATAATTAAAAGGTACTTTTGTATTGTTGTAGTCATTTATTTTTCTATCTTTTATATGTTATTTCATTATTATAAAGGAGAGTCATTTCTTGAAGACTTTGTATATATTTTGGTGCTTATATTTTTATATTTGTTATAATGTACATAAATTAAATATTATTTTATCTATAGATGTGTCCAAAACCTTTGGTTGTTGAATGTGTTACTGACCAGGGTCGGTGCCTACACTATCTCTGGTGCTTGGCTTTGCCTTTGACAACAAGCATATTTTAAACTCTTAAGGTCTATTTGGCCTAGTTATAAAATTGTAGTCTTTAGGCTATCGAACTTTCAGCAATAGATCTATGGTTAATGTGTTGTTCAACAAAACTCGTTAGGTAGCGATTGGTATCCTATAATGATTTTAAATAGGAATGGAATGACCATGTGAATTGAATGAACTTGAAAAAGATATGTTATGCTTGATATACTCTAGAAACAAATATAGGAATATATATATTGATTTGAAACCCATATTTGCTAATCACTATAACAGAACCGTAAGGGGAATAACTTATATAAAACGACAAGAATGTCATTTTGTTACTATAGGTATATTATTTCGTTATGTATGCATATTGTTTATTATTAGATTATATATTATAACTATTACAATTATTATATTTCATTATTGTATACTATATTATTATTTTATTTATTTTATGATTATTTTTATTGTATATTTTTATATTATTATTATAATATAATATATTATATTTACATATTATTGTTATTTATTTTTATTACTATATTTGAATATATAAAAAATATAATAAATAATACTATATAACAAAAATTATATTAAGTTTTAATGTTATTTGAATAATGTGTACTATTTTTTTAAAGGTATTTTGGCCACTTGAAAATAAGTTCATTCCAAACTGTTAGGAATTGTGTCCTAAAGTCAGTCATCGAGTATAGTTGGCAAATTAATTTGTATATGGATTATAGTTCTATTAATAATATTTGGACATTACATCATATCGTCCATCTTCTTTTACCATTGATTGATCATGATGTAGTCCTTAGAATGACTTTATGGAATCATATGAATGAGGGTTGATTTTGGTCATTTTTAAACTTTATTCGTAACCGAATGATGAAATTGGTATTGAGACGTCAATTTCATCGAGTATAGGTTATTGTTTGTTGCATTGGTTGATTATCCTCATGACCAATGGGTGTTAAGACACCGGTGCGATAAATAGGTGATATGTGGAGACATGTTCACTGAACATGACTCTCTCTACGAGCGTCCTATGGTATGTACCCTACTATTTAAGGATAGCTCATGGTACAATGTGGTAGACATGTTCCTTCTGACCTGAGACTGCCATGGAGACTTACGGATTACTCCTCATGCTTAGGTGCCGGACTATCCAGATTTCTAACCTAGTAATAGAAGGTTACTGGGTATGGGCAAGTGTCGGAGAAGTCAATGTGTGAGTCAATATGGGATTGACCACTCCAGGTATTTAGAGAATGGTGTTTCGCTAAATTTCAATTCAGAAAGTCTTTGGCCAAAGCACATCTCGTGATGAGTCACGAGGGTAAGTCATGATATGTTATGACAGGATTGAAATTTGACATGAAGTAACTAATTAGGGATTTGACAGTTAACCATATCCCTAGGGTTATTTTGGAACACCGAGGGTCATAGGGAATTCATCATTGTACCGAGGTTTGTTGAATGTTGCCTTGTACCTATTCAGCTTATTCGGTCGGCGAAAACGATTGCTAGATGGTATCTTCGATTTGTGTAAAGATAGTCTTTATGCTGCCGTCTTAAGTTTGGACCTATGGAGTCACGTAAAAGAATAAGTGATTTAATTGGAGAGACAGCCTAATTATAATCAATATTTAATTGAGAATTAAATATTATTTGTGATTAATATTTAATTAATAATTAAATATTATCTAATTATTATTATTAGGTCGTGGATTTAATTATTTGATAATTTCTAGCTAGCACTAGATTTATGATTCATCAATTAAATCCTAGGCTGGTTGATTTAAATTAAATAGTGATTTAATTTGAATCGTTGTGGGCTTTATGGAAACCCACATTAAAAGATTGGGTTTTTTTTAACTATTTTAGGAATTGGCCTTTTGAAGAGCCTAGCCCACATGGTCTTTAAAAGAAGGGCCATGTAGGATTTTCGAAGTAGAGAAGATTGACATATATTATTTTTTTGAAAACGTAGGAACAAGAAAAAAAAACCCTCTCTCTGAAAAAATTATAGCCTCCTCCTCTTTCATCCTTGTTCCCGTGCAAAGTAGGAGGAGTTAGACGCTTCCGTTGGGCAATTCCATAACACTACCATGAATCGTTCAAATAGGTAATCTTAATTCTCTGATTTAAAATTGCCAATTATTATGTATAACGAGTTGATCCTGGTGGAATTCCAAGAGATAGTCTCACAGATTTCCTGCAGTAGTATCAGAGCCACCTCGTTTAGTGTATTTATTTTACGTATTTGATACAAGATTATACGTTGCCTATATGATATGGTTGATATATTTGTTTTTTTTTCATACTGTTACTGTAGCAGAATCAAAAAAAAAAAAAAAAAAAAGGTGTACTGTACGACGTTATTGTAGCGATGGTACTGTAGCGAAAAATAAAAGGATCTGAACCCTAATGGGCTGCTTGATCCGATTGGGCTTGACCCAATTTGGATTAGTTCAGCCCAATCTTGCTTATTTTTATTTTATTTCTTGTTGGGCTCAAAGAGTTGGGCTTAAGTTAATTCTAATTCTTTAGGCCTTAGAATATATTAATTATATTGGGCCTTAATTTATTCACTTATTTTTTTTATGTTGGGCTTATATGATAATTAAATGTCTATTTCTAAAATAGTTTGGAAACATTGGGCTCAACTATTAAATTAATTTAAACTAAGTCCAAATTAATATTAATTAGTTGATAGTGTTAATCCATAATTTTATTTTGGATCAACAATTAATAAAATAGTTTATTAATTGTTTTGGTATATGAAATAGTTTCATAGAATTGCACTAGGACCATATTATTTAAAAATATATAGTATTGCAATTGAGTTTAATTAAATTTAAATTAATTGTTAATTTAGATAGCAATTAGAAAATAGTTTATTAGTTGTATTTATTTAACTAAATTAATTTGGTGAATTAATTTGGGATATCCAATTAATTGAAAGTTAGTTTAATTAATTGGAAAAATATTAAACTTAATTATTAATTTTGTTAATATTAATAAATTATTTATTAATTTGTGCCTATTTAACACTATTTATTTTGAATATTGTTGTAGGACATCCAATTAATTTAAAATTAGTTTAATTAATAAGAAATATCAATTTAATTTGATTAAATTGACTTAATGCCTTTGAAATTATATAGAATGTCTATGTGTATACCTATTTGTGTTAATGATGTGTGACATGGATTTACAGGAGGTTATGGGCTTGCATATCATGATGATTATTGCATTTTATTATTATAAATTGTTATAATGATTTATTTGGATTAAATTGGGCCTGCGAGTCCAACCTTCTATTTTTTCTGGTTGTAAATCTCTACCCCAAGTAATGTATCCCCTTCTTTTAGAAGAAGTTCTCTATCATGTTTATGTAATTAATAGAGATAGGGCTTTGGAGCATGGATCAAGGTGTTGAAGATTTCTAGAAGGTCTAGGATTGTCCAGGTTAACCCAATTAAATGTAATAATCTTTATTTGCATGATTAGAGTAGTCCATGATGGCTCTAGTGGACCACATTAGAAAAGTCCATAACCACCTATTATTTATGCTCAATTTATCATTACGCATGCCTTATTTATATATATATCTCGCGATCAATTAATTGGATTAGTTAATAATAAGGCAAATAAAACCAATCATTATACTATAATTAAAATCCTCTAAATTATTAGGTCATTTAAGTGGGTTGAACATTGGATGTTCAACTCACTGCCTCCCATTAAAGTGAATAATAATGAGCCCAACATCTTAATAAACGTTGGAGGCCTTCCGGGCTGGCTTTTATCAAGGTGTTGGGATTATTATTCATTGTATGAATTCTATGGAATCTCTTTGAGATAGTGAGTAGGTGGGCTGGCCTCCGTCAGGCCTACTCATCAAGCTTAGAGAGGGATTATGGGATATCATGTTAATGGTTTGACTTAACTGGGCCTTTCAATGGAGGACCTCCATCCTACTGAAGGGGTGCTTGGGGTAGAATTGAGATCACTGAGAGTTATTTGGAGAAGTAATTGGTTATGAACCTACCAGATAAATGTGCATAGGTGGGCCGGCCTCCGTCGGGCTTATGTACAATTATTTGGATTTTAGTACCCACTATGGGAATTTGGATCGGAAATTCCTCCGGATTGAAGGTAGAGGCTATCAATCTGAACAAAATAGTGGGAGAATCCTTTAGACACTGGCCTATGTCTAATATGATTAGATAATTCATATATTTTAGCTAATTTATTTCCTTTACTTCAATTATTTGCAGATTTAATGGCTAACACGTTGTCTTTGAGATCTCTATTGGATAGTGAAAATTTGACCAGGCCAAATTACGATAGCTGGTATCATAAATTGCGCATTATGCTCGAGCATGAACATATCCTATATGTTCTATCTGATCTAGCACCTGCTAAACCTGTTGCCCAAGCGATTGTTGCCGATCTTCGGCGATATCAGAAATGGGTTGATGATAGAATAACAGTTCGCTATATCATGAGGGCTGCAATGAATGATGAATTTAGTCGCAAATTTGAGGAAACACAACCTGAGGACATCATTCAAGCGTTGAATAAATCTTTCGGCACATCTGATGACGCAAAAAGACATAGGACCTCTTGTGCCATATTCAGCACTAGAATGAGATAAGGGACTTCCGTCACTAATCATGTATTGTACATGACTGAGTAGATTGAGAAGTTGGCTAAGTTAGGCTATCCGCTCTATGAGCAGCTTGGCAAGGATGTCATCTTCAACTCTCTTCCTCCATCCTACCTCCCTTTCTTGAACCAGTTCAAGATGAACAAGCCAGTTGTTAATTCACTTCTGGGGTTGCTACAAACCTTTGAGAAAGATAATCAGCTCCTCAGAAAGACGGTTAATGTGGTTAGAGGTGCTAGTTCCTCAAAATGCAAGAATTCTTCACGACGTGGCAAGAAAAAGAATAAAAATGCATATGTAGCTCAAAGCGTGGTTAAGAAACCTGCTCAGCAGCAATCACAAGTTCGCAAGTAGAAAGTTGACCAGAGTCAAGCAGAATGTTTCTTCTGTAAGAGGAAGGGACACTGGAAGAGGAATTATCCTCAATATCTAGCGTCGTTAGATCCAAACAGGCCAAAGAGACAACAAGGAGTTACTCAGCAAGGTATGTATATAATAACACCTTGCAATTTCAGTGTTATAGACTCTACTACCTATGTATTAGATACAGGCAGTCCTTATCATATTTGCAATTCGTTGTAGGGGCTGGAGGCCAGTAGGAAGTTCAGAGTTGGTGAGCGACACCTCAGCATTGGAAATGGAAATCAAGTTCCAGTACTAGCATTAGGGTGTTTATCTTTAGCTTCAAACTTAGGAAACTTTAGTCTTAATAATGTTTTCTATTGTCCGGATTTTGTTTTGAACATTATCTCAGTTGGGCTTTTAGCCCAAGATAGTTATTCCTTTACTATTATGAATAATGATTTTGATGTTATTTTGAATAACACTACTATCATTAAAGGACAACTGAAACATAGAATTTATGTTATAACACAGCCTGTAAACATAATGTATGTTATCAATAAACGTCCAAAGCAAAGAATAAACTCAGGTGCCTACCTTTGGCACTACAGGTTAGGTCATATAAATGAAAACAGGATTAACAAGTTAATCAAGGAAGGGTTGCTTGATATTAGTGATCCAGCATCACCACCTACTTGTGAGTTTTGTCTATTGGGTAAAATGACCAAATCTCCTTTTATTGGAAAAGGTGATCGGGCTGCAGAGCTCTTGGGCCTCGTGCATACAAATGTATGTGGGCCTATGAGCACAAGTGCTAGAGGAGGATACTCTTACTTTATTACCTTTACTGATGATCTATCTAGGTATGGGTATATCTATTTGATGAGACATAAGTCAGAATCTTTTGAAATGTTCAAAAGATATCGTAATGAAGTAGAGAAACAAATTGGAAAAAATATCAAGATTCTACAATCTGATCGTGAAGGTGAGTATCTTTCCAATGAGTTTATGGGTTACCTTGAGGAGAATAGGATTCTTCACAATGGACTCCCCCCGCTACACCGCAGCATAATGGTGTATCTAAGACAAGAAATCGAACCTTGTTAGACATGGTACGGTCCATGATGGGACGTGTGGATCTACCCATATCCTTTTGGGGATATACCTTTGAAACTGCTACTCACGTGCTGAATAGGGTTCCTAGCAAGTCAGTAGATAAGACACCATATGAGATGTGGTTTTGGCGTAAACCAACACTCATACACCTTAAGGTTTGGGGGTGTCCAGCATATGTTAAGCGTCTTCAAGCTGACAAGTTAGAACCAAAATCTAATAAATATTTGTTCATAGGGTACCCTAAAGAGTCTAGAGGATACCAATTCTACAACACCAGCGAACAAAAGGTGTTCATTGCCCTTAGAGTGGTTTTCTTAGAGAAAGAGTTTCTCGAGAAGGAAAGCAATGCCTCCAATATTGGACTTGGAGAAGTTCAACTAGAACAAGAACAAACATTAACAGAAGAACATACAGAACATGATAAGGTTAGTGAACCGAATCCTAAGCCCGTTGTAGACACAACAATAAGAAGATTTGGTAGAGTACCATGTCAATCGGACATATATGGATTCCTAGTCTGTGGCAGTGATCCTATCGAACTTGATGAGAATGATGAGGATCCGATCAGTTATATGGATGCAATGCAGAGACTTGATTCCGAATAATGGCTTAAAGCCATGCGATCCGAGATAGAATCCATGCATGTCAACAATGTTTGAACATTAGTTGACCCACCCAAAGGGGTAAGACCCATAGGGTGTAAATGGGTTTTTAAAAGGAAAAAGTGAGCAGATGGAAAGGTAGAGACCTACAAATCCCATTTGGTTGCTAAGGGATTTCGTCAACGTTATGGTATTGACTATGATGAGACATTTTATCCCGTAGCAATACTCAAATCGGTTCGCATTATGCTTGCTATAGCTGCATACCTAGATTATGAAATTTGGCAAATGGATGTCAAGACAGCTTTCCTTAATGGTGAGTTGGAAGAGGAGGTGTACATGACACAGCCTAAAGGGTTCACATCCATAAATGAATCTAAAGTATGCAAGCTACAGAGATCCATTTATGGAAAGTTTTGACAAGGCTGTCAAAACATATGGCTTCGTTAAGAATGAAGAAGAGCCTTGCATCTATAAATGGGCAAATGGTCATGTGGTCATGTTCTTGGTGCTATATGTGGATGATATTCTCCTTATAGGGAATGACAAATCTGCATTACAGAGTGTGAAGTTGTGGTTGTCATCCCAATTTTCCATGAAGGATTTAGGAGAGGCTTCCTATATCCTTGGGATCAGGATCTATAAGGATAGATCAAGAAGGTTGCTGGAATTGTCCCAGTCTATGTACATAGACACCGTGCTGAAAAGGTTCAGCATGGAAAATTCCAAGAAAGACTATATCCCAATAGGTCATGGAATTACTATTTCTAAAAAGGATTGTCCGACAACTCCTCAAGAAAGAGAGTGCATAAGTAGAATCCCATATGCCTCGGTAGTAAGATCTATCATGTATGTTGTGTCTTGTACGAGACCTGACGTGGATTATTCCCTTGGGATAGTAAGCAGATACCAATCTGATCCTAGCAAGAAACATTAACAAGTGGTTAAGACCATCCTAAAATATTTAAGAAATACAAAGGACCAATGGCTTGTTTATGGAGATTCTGATATGAAACTGGTTGGTTATACCGATTCAAGTTTTCAATCAGATAGAGATGATAGTAAGAGCGTATCCAGTTTTATGTTCACCCTGAATGGTTGAGCCATCAGTTGGAAAAGTTCTAAACAGCAGACTGTAGCCGATTCTGTCTGTGAGGCAGAATATATAGCAGCATCTGATGTGGTGAATGAGGAAGTTTGGCTTAGAAAATTCATCACGGAGCTCGGAGTTCTTCCTGATCTAGATGGTCCAGTCATGATCTTCAGTGATAGTACTAGAGCCATTGCACAAGCTAAGGAACCCCGATCTCATCAGAAAGCCAAACATGTACTGAGACGTTACCACCTAATTAGAGAGATCATTGCTAGAGGTGATGTCACTCTGCAAAAGATTGATAGTAAAAAGAATTTAGCTGACCCCTTCACCAAAGCTATCGGGATCAAAGAGTTCGATGTACATCGAGAAAAGATGGGTATAGGATACAGATCTAACTGGCTTTAGGTCAAGTGGGAGATTGTTAGGAATTGTGTCCTAAAGTCAGTCATCGAGTATAACTGGCAAATTAATTTGTATGTGAATTATTGTTCTATTAATAATATTTGGCCATTACATCATATCGTTCATCTTCTTTTATCTTTGATTGATCATGATGTAGTCCTTAGAATGACTTTATGAAACCATATGAATGAGGGTTAATTTTGGTCATTCTTAAACTTTGTTCGTAACCAAATGATGAAATTGGTATTAGGACGTCAATTTCATCGAGTATAGGTTATTGTTTGTTGCATTGGTTGGTTATCCTCATGACCAATGGGTGTTGGGACACCGGTGCGATAAACAGGTGACATATGGAGACATGTTCACTAAACATGACTCTCTCTACGAGCGTCCTATGGTATGTACCATACTATTTAAGGATAGCTCGTGGTACTTGTGGTAGACATGTTCCCTCTGACTTGAGACTGCCATGAAGACTTATGGATTACTCCTCATGCTTAGGTGTCGGACTATCCAGATTTTTAATCTGGTAATCGAAGGTTACTGGGCATAAGCAAGTGCCAGAGAAGTCAATGTGTGAGTCAAGATAGGATTGACCACTCCGTGTATTTGGAGAATGGTGTTTCGCTTAATTTCAATTGAAAAAGTCTTTGGCCAAAGCACATCTCGTGATGAGTCACGAGGGTAAGTCATGATGTGTCATGACAGGATTGAAATTTGACATGAAGTAACTAATTAGGGATTTGATAGTTAATCATGTCTCTAGGGTTATTTCGGAACACCGAGGGTCATAGGGAATTCACCATTGTACCGAGGTTCGTTGAATGTTACCTTGCACCTATTTAGCTTATTTGGTCGTAGGAAACCATTGCTAGATGGTATCTTCGATTTGTGTAAGGATAGTCTTTATGCTACAGGCTTAAGTTTGAACCTATGGAGTCACGTAAAAGAATAAGTGATTTAATTGGAGAGACGACCTAATTATAATCAATATTTAATTGAGAATTAAATATTATTTGTGATTAATATTTAATTAAGAATTAAATATTATCTAATTATTATTATTAGGTCGTGGATTTAATTATTTGACAATTTCTAGCTAGCACTAGATTTATGATTCATCAATTAAATCCTAGGCTGGTTGATTTAAATTAAATAGTAATTTAATTTAAATCATTGTGGGCTTTATGGAAACCTACATTAAAAGATTGGGTTTTTTTTAACTATTTTGGGAGTTGGCCTTTTGAAGAACCTAGCCTACATGGTCTTTATAAGAAGGCCATGTAGGGTTTTCAAAGTAGAGAAGATTGACATATATCATTTTTCTGAAAACGTAGGAACAAGAAAAAAAAAACCCCTCTCTCTGAAAAAATTATAGCATCCTCCTCTTTCATCCTTGTTTGCGTGCGAAGTAAGAGGAGCTAGACGCTTCCGTTGAGCAATTCTATAACACTATCACGAATTGTTTGAAAAGGTAATCCTAATTCTCTGATTTAAAATTGCCAATTATTATGTATAATGAGTTGATCATGGTAGAATTCTAAGAGATAATCTCATGGATTTCCTACACAAATCACATGGGAAAATGTTATTCCCGTGTATTTTGTCAGGAATGGGTATTTCCATTTCATGGGAATAGGATTATCGAAGAAATGAGATTGTCAAGTTATCCCTTTATACCAAGTGTACATGGTAATTAAAATAGAACTAGAAATACCATTCTATTTTCAACATATTCTCATATATATATCAATCTCTAGTACCTTTGTTATTTAGCATTGTCATAGTAGAAGTATTATTCATTGTCCCAAAAAAATTGAATATAAAAAATAAATATGAGGAAAATAAAAAATGTAGTAAATTATCTAAAACAATATGGAGGGTATTTTGAGAAAACAAAAAGAAAAATAGTTTTCCCCATGGTGGAAAAATAATTTTGGAGTTTTTTCCATGATATCTAAATAGTTTTGTGAAAGCGTTTTTCAAAAGTTTTTGATTTGGAGCTTCTTATTTTTTAGCCTTTTATAGTCTTTAGATTTTACTTAAAAGCATTTTCAAAAATAAGCCAAATATGTATGTTTCAACTTTTAAACTCACAAAGTTGGGCCAAATAAACCCTTAACATTGTGGATGTATCCGAAGTTTCGGATTTATGGCCACTCCAACTCAAGTTCATAGCTTTTCTAAAGCATCTCAAGCTGTTAATTCACAAGTTTAAGAGTTGAAAAGACTGATTCAATAAATGAAAGAATAGGACATAGAAAAAGATCAAGAGCTAAAATGACTGATTCAAGAAATGAAAAAATAGATGGAAAAGGATCAAGAGCTGAAAAGACATTCAAGAAATGAAAGAAAAGGCTATGGAAAAGGAGCAAGAGCTTAAAATACAGCTTCAATAAATGAATGAAAAAGACAAAAAAGGAGAGAAAGATGAAAAAATAATGAAAGATGATATGAATTTAATGAGGAAATTGATTTGATCAACATAGACTGGTAATGCATCGAGATAGTTGAAGATAAGATGTTAAGGGTGACATGGATGCATCAAGGTAGTTGAAGACAAGATGTTTGTAGTTACACATATTTTGGAATTTCTTTTGGTATTTGGAGAAGTGTTTGAATTGAAATCTTTCTATCTATTCAATCAAGAATCGTTAGTTTGGATTTTTTTAGAAGTGTTGTACGTTCTTTTTGTGTTGAGATATTTTTTATCTATTCAATTGATATATATCTTCTTTTTGTATTTGGATTTTTTTTCCCTATTTAACTGGTTTATAGTTCGAAATTCTAAAAGTAATAACTAATTACAAGAAGAATCAAGTGAAAAGAGAGGCTTAAGGTGACGTTGCCTCAACCTTTGATCTTGTTATATTGTTTTGAAAGGTGCACTAATCTTTTGAATTCAATACCAACAAGTATCATTCTTCCAAAACAATATTCTCTTTCAGGCCTCAAGACCTGGGCTATCAAACACTCAGACATCTCTCCACAAGAAAAATCTTATTTTATTCTTCCAAATAGAACATGGTCATAGGAGTGGATACCACTGCTAAAGATTGCAAGTGTGAATCTACTGATCGATCTTTATCTATCTATCTATCTTTATATAGATAGATAGATATATGATCCAACATATCCATTTGTGAAATAAAAGGAAAAAAATCCCATTTCTCTCAACCCTAAACAAAGCAATAAAGCATTATTGTTGAATGTTGATAAGATCCATACATTTAGTAGCACTTTAGGATGGCATACTTCAAAAGTTAAAGGTGAGACTGAAACGAGATTCTAATACTATCATTAGCTATGGGTTCAAAATCTAAGAGAAATTCTAGAAAATGTTTGCTATCTTGAAATTTTTGTCATTTCTGAATGATAAGGATCATATTTATAAAGAAAGATATGAAAATTTACCTTGAGTGTGAGGCAAATGGATCCAATGATTCATGTTTGCTTCGAAAGTGATATGGATGTTTTAATTTAAAATAAACTAGTCTTACATTTTGTCTCTATGGATTGAGAAGAAATGAGGCTGGGCAGCCACAACAAGGAACGTTTCTTACAGGTTAGAACAAAAAAGTCATTTCACTATTTTTCTTTTATTTTTGATTACAAATTAAGATGAATTTCTATCTATGACTATTTATGATTCCATAATTGAATCAATTCTATATCACCTCCAGATTAGAGGAATGTTATGGTAAAATTTCATTTGCAGCATTGGTGATCCAAATATTCGTAGGGTCCACCATATTTGTCATCTTTTAAGCCAAAATAAAGACACAGTCTCTATTTTCTTCAACAAATTTGTGGAAGAAAATACAGACTGAGTCTCTATTTTGGCTTAAAAGATGGCAAAAGTAGTAGACCCCACATATATTTGGATCATTAATATTTTTTTTTTGACCATGGAATCTCTAAAAAAACTCAAATTTATAAATTTTTGCATTTTAGAGATTTCATTAAACTTGCCCTTACACTCAAATAGAGCAAGATTGGGTAGCCCAAAGTGGCACACATCACAATTATGTTTAAGATTGATAATAAAAAAATAAACCCTTCTGTTATAATTTAAGTTTTTTAGATGAGGTGATTACATAATATAATATGAGTTCAGTTAAAGAAAAAGTCTTGTGTTCAAGTCGCATATGACTACATGAAAGATTGCATAAATAAATCAAATAAACACATATCTAACAATTTAAACTTTTGAACAAGATAATCAATTAACCTCAATATTATAATCTTTGTATCCAACAATGAAGGAACAAGTGCCAACCACAATTGGTCCAAATATTAGGCGCTTAGACCTCTTTATATACATTTCTTCCACATCGAAAAATCAAAAACTCTAAGACCACCTTATAAGATCTTGGACTACTCCACTTAGCACCAATTGGTTTTAAGATGGAACCCCATAATTCTTAACATGGTATCAAAGCTAGACCTTATCCATCCATGTACGATCCATTCGTATTTCAGGCTTTGAGCGTCGACTTTGGTAATTGCACCTTAAGCCATTGACTTTGTGCAACTCTATTGTAAGATCCTGAACTACTCCACTTAACACCAATTGATTTTAATATGAAACCCCATGATTCTTAACACTCTTATCCCAATTTGTCCCTTGTACGGGGTTTAGAATAGAAATTTCGAGAAAACTTAATTTTCTTTTTGGTTGAAACACTTGAAACCTTCTTTTATTGTTGATATTCATTTTCGAGAATATTTTAAATTCTGATTTAAAGATGATTGAAGCTAGTTAACACGCAATGACCAAGTTCCAAGAATGATCTCTCAGACTCCCATCAACTATTATTGTGGCGTATTAATTTAAGAGATTACACATATTTTTCCAGTTTGAGGCCGGTGCTAGGTTAACTAGGATTGCTGATTTTTTTTAGCCAATTGAAAGATTTCAAAATTTTGAATAGCTTATTAAATTCTTGATGATAAGTTCATGTTGTCTACAATTTATTTTTATTTTTATTTTTAATTTAGAGGAGGTTTAAAGTCGTACAACGTAACCAACGAAACTCGAGTTTGTAACCACTCGTATACAAAGTGAGTAACATTACTTTTGGACCAAAACCCTATTGACAAATTCAAGTATATATTGACCCAAAATAATAAATAGTTTAAAGTACGATTAATACACTAGAATGGGGTTGGGAATCAAATGACATTCCCAACTCTTTTCAATTCTCATGCTTGGTATGAATGAAGAGACTTAAGAATTTCATTCCCAATGTAATCTCATTCCCGCATACATGAGAATAGTCATTTCAGAGCAAACAAATGGATTAGCTAATTCCCATGTGTTTAGGAATAAATTTGACTATCATACTCCCATATAACATAACTTTTATATATAGTCTGTTTTATAATAATAATAATAATAATAATAATAATAATAATAATAATAATAATTGTTTTTTTATAAAATAATTATAATAAAATTAACAATAGTAATTATTATTTTTTAAAAAATATACTAATAATTATTCTTATAAAAATAATAATAAAAACCTAAAAATAATAATAATTATTATTATAAAAATAATAATAATAATAATAATAATAATAATAACAATAATAAATAAAAATACATTAATAATAAAAATAAAAATAAAAAATAATAAAACTGTTTAAAATAATAATGATAAATAATAATAAAATAATAATAAAAATAAAATAATAATAATAATAATAATACCAAAATAATAAAAATAATAAAAGAACAATATTATTATATTATACAAGACATTCACATTACTACTCTGTATTTCTAGAGCATACCAAGTATAACATTGTCATTCCTAAGTTCATTCAATTCTCAATTTCATTCCATTCCTTGGTCTATTTCATTTCTATCCAAATCTATTCCAATATACTAATCACTACCTAAAAAATAAGAGAGCCAGATGCCCCAGATCTAAATGTGTTATATATCCTAATGGTAGATTTTTGTTTGATGAGCCACCAGAAAAGACTTGTGTGGTGGCTAAAATAAACATTAGTCTAATATTTGACTCCAATACGTATGAAAAAGGACCTTGAGTCCAGTAATTGCTTTCTTGAGAAATATTTTTCAATGATTAAAGTTTTGTTTGGCCTAATTTTTAGACACTCGAAAGCACTTCTTGTATGAGCTTAGAAGCTGAACTAACTTGTTTGGCCCATTTTATAAAGTACTTTTAGGTAAAAGTTGAAGTTGAAAAAAGCTTAAAAAATAAAAAGCTCCAAATTGAAGTTTTTCAAAAAAAAAAAAAAATTTGAAACTGTTTTACATAATGCAGAAAGTTTTTTTTTTCTCAAAAATACCCTTCCATATTTTTTAAAGTTCGATATTACCATCGAAAATTTTAAAAGCTCAATGTTGCTTAACACAGGCCAAACAATCAATAACTTTTGTTCAACAGTACTTCTAACAAAAACTCTATTCTAAAAGCTCTACAACAAAAGTTGAAATTTTACAACTAGACCAAACAAAGCCTAAGGCTCTGTTTAATCTAACTATAAAATTTTAGTTTTTGAGTTGTAGAGTTTTTAGTAGTACAACTTTAGTTAGAAGTGTTGTTAAACAACAGTTATTGACTGTTTGACCTATGTTAGGTAATGATAAGCTTTTAGAAAATTTGAGAATAATGTTGGACTTAAAAAAATATGAACGGATATATTTGAAAAAGAAAAAGAATACAACTTCTTGCATTATATAAAAACAGTTTCGCAAAAACTTATTTTGAAAAGTTTCAATTTGCAGTTTCTTATTTTTCAGCTTTAATTTTTTTTATCTAAAAAAACTTTTAAAAATAGACCAAACATGTTAGCCTCAAATTCTAAACTCACAAAAAATATTTTTCAGTGTCAAAAAACTAAACCAACAGCCAAAAAGGGGTAATAGAGCTCGATCTAAACGTATTATATATGTAAATGATAGATTTTTTACTAACAAGAACAAGAAGAAAAGACCTGTGTTGCAACGCCTCGATCCCTCACGAGACCGGGACTCCTATTTATTATGCTATTCTCACCCAATTCCAAACCCCGGGCATGAAATTTGGGAGAAAACGGACGAAGTTTTCCCTATATATAGGACTATCTGGAAACCTACAAACAACAACATACAACCATAAGACCATAATCCACAACTTCAATTTGTTTCATCCCTATCAGCATGCAAGTCAACTAAACCGAAGAGTAAATAATTGAAGCTATTACAAACCACTAGCACCTAACTATTAGCCAAGACTAAAACTTTAATATTATATTTCTTAAGATAACACAAATAGATATATGACCATAAGGTCTCAAATAGTATACATGCATACAATGTACACATTATTCCTTGTTCTATACACTGATAAAGCAGGCAGGCCATACAGGAGGCAATCTCATTTCCAACTTATAGCATTGATCCTGAAAGGTGTTAGAATCGAGGGTAAGTATACAACATGTATACTCAGTGAGAGAGGTGATGCAGCATACTAAGGCGTGCAATATGATATGCAATCACAAGAAGTCATATATATATATAACATAGAATAACAAGATTAAATAGCCAAGTAATTAGCCACATTAAAAAGGATACGGTTCCACTTAAAGTCTTCAATCTCGAACCACAAGCCACGAACTTCACGCAAGTGCCGGCAAACCCTTACTCCAACAAGTTGGGATACTCCAGATGTATCCCAATCCTACGACCCTTTCTCTTGAGGTAGGTTCATATGCCCAGCAGGTGAACCACGCCTTTGGGGTAGTGGAGTATACTCAGTAAGAAAGGGAATAGGCACCATGGTAGTCGAGGGAGCATGGCAAGCCCAACGCCGCCCATGTTTGTAAACTCTACCATGTCCAAAAAGGTTGCGCAACCCTGAGTCAAGATCACGAGATCCAAGAATATCAAGTATCACATAAGAAGGACGACAAAGTAGGACGCCCTTACAGTTAATGACAAATAACATGAAGAGACACAAGATAACAAGTAAATAATACATATAGGCTTTATCAATTGCTAAATAATACAATCTAGAAACAATAGAATAAGTTAAGATGCATAGAAAAAATGAAGACTCCCTCACCTCCAGAAGCCACGAACTCTCCCAATCTTTTCTCCCGTGCTCACAACTAATAATTCACACAGGATTCGTAATTTAGTTTAACACAACACAACTATACACTTTATAACAAATAACAACATAACATTTGATAATCATGCAAAGTCACATACAAGCAACCCGATAATCAATAGAACAACATGAAAAGTAGCATTCCAAAATATTTTCAACATTAGACTTAATTTTGACACTTATTCCCTTTATCCTTTGGCACAATTAGAAGCATATCCAGCATATAACTTTAATCCATTTAAACTCAACATGCAAATAATTAACTAGTTTTATACATAGACTTAAAGGCAAGCTTGAAAATATTCACTAACATCATGAGGGGCAACTAGACTTGATTCAATGTTCATTAGCATGCAAAATACTTCAATTACTTTAACTACAACAAACATTAACTTTTATCTACTTAAGATAACTCCACAATTTATTACAATCCTATTCGATTTTGGCACAACACTTACTGCAACATTTAGAGTTTAATCTAATTCAATGAATCAACTCAATTAACCACATAGATGCTCATATACCAATTCAAACAAGGTTCTTATCAGACTAACACTATAAGCTCGTGGCAATTAAATCTCACAAATACTAATCAACTCATTTATTTAACACATAATATAACTCGATAGACACCTCATAACCATCAATTAGTTCAAATAACCTCATACTCCAAACAAATCAAGGTAGAACTTCACAAAAACATATACTTTTTCCATTCCTCTAACATGACCCTAAATTAATCAGTTCGGTTACCTATGCTAATTATTTTCAAAGTTTTTTATTTTTATATATAAACGTAGCTCTTCAAGTTTAGATAACTTTAGCCTCAAACGGATCCTAATTCGGAGCTATATTTCTCAAGTTATAGCTATTTTTGTGTAACTGCGCATTACTGTCCAGTTCTAGTGAGATTCAGGCTACAATTCAGAAATTATATGATCAGAGGGCTAAAACGTTAGAATTAGTCTTAGCCCTAGAAATACACATTTTCTCTAAAATGCCTAATCTAGCTTGCATATAAATTTCGTTAAGTTTCAAGCACGTTTAATAGGTCAAAAGAGCTTCGAAAGACAGGTGCAGTGGACTGATCGAATATGCACTTCTTGTTCTACTTGATGTTTCCATGCACTAAACTAACTACAAGCAATATACTAGTATGCAAAACATTTTTATTCCTCTCTCAAAACTTTTAGCAAACATGTAGCCTACACACAATTGAATAAATTACCTAGCATCCACTATAACATAATACATTAAGTAATTCCACATGATAGCCAAACACGCAAGTAAAGTAATCCATTTGAACAATTTAAGGCAAATCATTCATTTAGCACCTAAACTACTCATATAACTCAATAACCCATATAAACACCCCTTATACACAAGAACACTACTCGGCCCCTTAGGTTCACCACACACAAACACACCACATTCACTTTATGTTAAGCAACTAATAAGTGATTCTAGTCTTTACAACATATATAACTCAATAACCAAGCTAAAACTAAGCATTAAGGCTCTAACTTCATTTTTTTCTCCTTTTTAATTCAATAAGGCAATACTTGTAATGAACCAAGTTATCCAATCACGTAGACATATTCTATACCCATATTTGAGAGTAAAATAAGCATAGATAAGCATATATAGTACATTATTTAACCTCAAGAAGCCAAGGAGCACAAAACAAATAAGTTTAACAGTTTCAACATCTCAGTAGAACCTCGACTTTGGCTGCACAATTAGCTAAGCAAATGACCTCCTATGAAATTGGTTTTTACGTGTATGGAAATCTCTTCAAGAGTAGATAACTCTAGAATCAAACAGAACTCGATTCTGAGTTAAATTCATCAAGATATAACTAAAACAACTCAAGTGCGTAAAGCGGTCTAGATTGGTCACGAATTCTGTTAGGTTTCGGTTTTTATTTTCTTAGACGCACTAGATTGAAGAATTGGCCAACTTGCCCTAAATAGAACTTGTTCTAAACTAGATTATCTAGGTCTTGTAAAATTTTCATAATTTTCCAAGTTATCTAACTAGGTCAAAAACTCCAGAAAATTCAGGTAAGTAAAATTGTCTAGTTCTAGTCAACTACAAAACTTCAATGATTTCAGCAATTAAGAGCAAACAAATGATTTTTCTTCACAATCCGTCCAACATGAAAGTTGTAGCTCTCCAAGTCTACATTATTATGTGATATTTCCAGATTTTTCCTAAAATAATTAGTTGCTCAAACAATTCACAAACTACAGCAGCTACAACAAAATCCTGCAAACATATACATGTATAAACTTGTCTAATACAACAATTTCTTACTCAAAAACACATATATATGCAAAGTAAGTTATGAAATCAGTTTTTAAAAGATTCCCCTCACCTTATACACACTAGGAACGCGAGCCAATGCACGAAAATACTAGAAAATCGGCTCAGGGTTGTTTATTTCTTCTTCTTCTCCTCTTTCTTCTTTTGATCGATTGGTGTATGTTGTGTGTGATCTGATGTGTGTGTGTGTGTGTATGCTGTAGTATTTTTTGTGCGTGAGGGGTATGTTCTGTGTGTTTTATGTTAGGTAAAAATATCTAGGTAGCTCCAAAGACCAAATTGGCCCCTTAACTAAGTGTATATTTCTAGTTTGCCACCTTATAGTATTTTGATTAATCTAGTTAGCTAGTGTAGTGTAGTGTAATTGTTTTATTGCCTATTATATGTCTACGATACTTAGAATATATATATAAAAAAATGCACATGAATATACACTAAACGAAACGAATGCACATTTTCCAAGAAATATAAAAAGTAATGCTAATAATTATAAGCAAACAATTAAGGCAACATGTATATGTACGCAAATGATTAAAATAAGCATATTAATAGACGCAAGTAAATAAAATGACTATATGCTCAGGGTCGGGGTATTACATGTGTGGTGGCTAGAATTTAGACTCGACCGAAATTCATTTATCCTAAAGATTAAAGTCGACTCTGCTAGTAACTATTGGTTGTGACCCACGTGATTTATGGATTAAATCTCTGTACTTAGGGCATCCTCAATGGGAGTTTTAAAATGTAAATCTTTTTATTTTTGGGTATTTTTTTGGTCTTCTTCAAGTTTGCCTTGATATGCTGGATTTTTTTTATTTATTTATTAAAGTTTCAAAATTCAAAAGAATAAAGATTAAGGGTTAAAGACATATAAGTCCCTGACTTTTTTACTTTAGACCAAATAGGTCTCTGAGGTTTTTCTTTTTCTCCTCCTAGGTCCCTCAATTAGTTAGAAGTTAGTTAAATTTGATAGAAATGTCATTGATTATGCAAAAAGACTTTTATGCCCTTAATGAAGATCTGATGGGGCAAGAGCAAACGACAACACTTTAAAACTTATAAAATGTGGTCTTATTTTCTTGTTGCTAAGAACATATTTCTTGAAACAGTTCTAGAAAACAATAACTGAAAATAACTTATGTCAAACAAGTTTTTTTTTGTTTTTTCATTTTTGAAAACATAAAAATAGTTTTCAAAAATATTTCCAAAGAACCCCTTATTTTTTCTCTTTGTGATAAGCAAAATGACTAAAATATCCCTTATCAATTAAATTTGACTAACTTCTGATGAATGGATGGAATTGAGAGGGGAAAAGAAAAAACAGTCCAAGACAAAAAAGTCAAGGACTTATATGTCTTTAACCCCATTGGTAAGTAGTAGCGGAGCCAGGCACCTGGGGTCAGGGATGCACCACAGCGATATAGTCAATAATAGGAATTTGGAGGCACTCATCTATGCATAAACCAATACTTAATTTAAGCACATTATAGCATCAATGAAGTCTTCAAGTAACTCTCCCTTATTTGTTGTTCAGAAGTTGACTTTCTTTTTAGAAATTTATCCATCAATCCAAAAACTAATAACTTACGTATAAAAATAACAATTAAATCAATTAACATAAAGGAAAAGAGACTTAATTTCAAACAATTGTATTTTTTTGTAAATAGTAATACATAGACTAAAACATTTATGAACCAAACCAATTTTTAATTTTTACATAAATTAAATTACAGGTTGAAATTACATAGAAATTTTATTGGTGATAAAGTAAAGTAAAACCAAAAAAAATTAATGATAACTAATTATCACAATAATTGATAAAAGATAAAACTTAACACAAATGCAAAATTGAATCTTACAATTCTACAATACTTTGAGCTTGTAGAAATTTCTTAATAGGAAAGTCAACAACATAGGCAAAGATTTGAGGGATGAGACCATATACAATAATACAAAATTACAAACACTATACAGCCGATTCACAAGATCATTAACAAATATTTATCTTTAATAAAATAAAATAAAAACCCTCATAAGTCTGAAGCAGTGCATGAGTGTGAAGTGAAGGAGCTGGATAATTGGGGTTTGCTTAATTGCTAGTGTGCCCTTTAGAGTTTGGAAAGAAGTGGAAAACAAGAAAGTAAAGTAATATACCAATGAGGGACAAGTCAGTGCACCCCCTGAGTTAAATGTCCCTCCGCCCCTGTTGGTAAGTAAAACCACCAACTATACAAGTGGAAACTCAAGGAAGTTTAGTGATTGTTAAAAATAATGAATAACATAATAATTTTATTTCTAGCTACTTAAATTTTTAGATAAGGTGTTAACTTAACATAGATCAAATACTAGGTACCAAAAAGTGTTGAGTTCAAAACTCACTGCTATAATTTAAAAATATTAAAACTATCAAAGTGTAAAGCTCAAAAACTAACTCCGTCTATAATATAATAAATTTATCTCTAACAACTTAAGATTTTAGATTAGATGATTGTAGTGGCAAAAATTGGGCTTAGACTCGTGGTCCTACCGTGACGATCCATTTGGTCTATCCTAACTCATATACTAGGGCCACGGCCCATGTATGGTCCAATTTCTCATTAACTACCCCTAAGGTAGGCTCCGCTCAAGCCCAGGGCCCTTGAGAGCCCAACGTTCGATGCCACCATGCGTAGTCAGCTAGCGATAAGCTTGAAGAAGATCCGGCCCTACCAAGACTTCAGGGATAATCGATTATGAAATGATTTAGCTATCCAATCCACCGTTACTAGATGACAACAATGAACTTAGGTAGGCTCCGACCTTATTAGATCCCAAAGGATAAATACATGAGTCCTCCAGGGATGTGAGTCGTTGGATCTCATGGACTCTAGTCTACCAGCAGATATAAATAAGTCACGCCTACCAAAAGGAAAGCCATTGAATATCAGACACCTTCAGTTATATTCTCCCTTTCCTCTCTCCACCGAGTGACCTCCGTGCATCCCACCGCTCCTACTATGGTAGTCTCCCCTAACTACCTTATATTTTTCATCATGTTCATACATTCTCCTACAAACACTGACTTAAACGTCAGAGTGTCTTCGGCCGACACCACACCGGTGTCCTAAGACTCACGTCACTCTTTGGCCTTTTTGATCTTGCAGGTTGCTGGTGCCCACCGAAATTCGTAATTGTATATTTTAGGATCTACAGTGATGACTTAAAGGTGATCAAAGGGATGTATTAAATGTTAGTGAGGGTTGCAACTCTCATGGACTTCAAACCCCTTTTTATATATGTTTATTTTCAAGATATTTTTAATATAAAATGCAAAAAGCATGACTACACAACTGATGGACATTTGAATTTAAGACATGATAAAGTTGAGAATTCCAACCATTAGCTTTAGACATATTCGGTTTACCTCCAACCTCCATTAATGCCCTCCAAAAAGAAAAACGTGTGTAACCACATCCATACTTAATTAAGAACAAATACAATACTTTTGGTATGAAGGAGGTGTTATAGGTTACATGTTCGCCAATGAAGGCGTAAAAAAATTCAACAAAAGACAGATGTAGTAAAAGATATTTCATTAGTAAGAAAAGGAGTGAAGGGAATTTGTATATGTTGTTCAAGTTGACTAAAAGGTACAGAAATAGCTAGAACTAAATGTGAAAAGTATGAAAAAATATATCGAATTTATTTAACCATATTTCCAAATTCAACTCAACCACTCGAGTTAACAACATGAACAAGAGTTAATTCAATATTAGCAAGAAAAGCTTCTTTTTCCTCCTCTAGGGATTAAGATTATTGCCAGTGTATTATTTGCTAATCTGGAAATATTTTAATCATTAACGTTGAGGACAAAATATTTCGGAACTATCACTTGGAAGTAGGCATGCAGTAGGGGCTAATGCATATTTTTTGTTAGTAAGGGCCAAATATGCATAATAAAGTTGTTGATATCTTTTTGTCTCTATTTCTTCTATTGGAAAGTTGCAAATACACATTCTTTAAAATATAGGCTATTTTACGTAATAATTTAAAATATAGATTAATCTCCATTTGTCCAAAAAATAAAATCCCTATTTAAGTTGTTTCCTTTATCAAATTGAACTGTTTGAAGGAAAAATTCTGTATTTTACGAAAGTTAATAAAAAGTATTAAGACAATCCTTACCAGAGGATGTAAAATGAAATGACAACACTTTTTAGAGACTCTAATGTATAAAAATCCAACCACAGCAGTGAATTTGAAGACCTAAAAAGAATTTTTTTTTAGACACTGAAATAATAAAAGTTGATAAGTCTGCAAAAAAAGTAACAAATTTGGAGACTCACTGTAGCGAGTCTCCAAATGTCTGTCAGATGACAGACCTTTTAAGAAAAAAAAAAACCAACAGAAAATCCAAAGCCACAAGTTTTATAACCATTAAAGGTGAACGTTGCAACGTTCACCTTCAACGTATGTATATATACATATATATTTTCTGATTGTTGTTCCAAGTTCAAAACAAAAAAAAAAAAAACAGAATCAGAACGATCCCAGCTCCAAAACAAATAAAAAATGTATGCTTGGTTTTCTGTCATGGGGGGTGCGTGGGTCATGTGGGGATGGTGATGCCGTGGGTAAGGGAAGGGGTGGCGATGGTGGCGAAAGTCTGACTAAAGAAAGGGAGTGGGGTGTAGTGATGGTGGCGATGGTGGCGATGGTTTTGATGGTGTGACAGTGGCGATAGTGGCGATGATGGCGATGGTGTGACAATGGCGATGGTAGCGATGGCATGACAGTGGGTGGCGATGGGGTGATGGTGGCGATAGTGTGATGGTGGCGATGGTGGCGGTGGTTTTGATGGTGTGATAATGGCAATGGTGGCAATGGCGTGACAGTGGGTGGCAATGGGGTGAGGGCGGCAGCAATAAGAAAGGAGAGGGGAAATGAATAAGAAGGGGGGTAGGGTTTGATTTATATATATATACATATTTATAATTTTTTTTAAACTGTTTTTTTTGTTGTTGTTTTTTTTTAAAGAAATTATGTTATTTAATTTATTACTTTTATTTTTTAAAGTAAGTTTTTTTTTAAAATTTTATTCATTTAAGTTTATTTTTTTCAATATTTTATCTTTATATTATTTATATCTATATTTTTTGTAATTTTATTCATTTTTTTTTTGAGTTTGTTGAATTTTTTTCTTCATATTATTTAAATTTATATTTTTGATAATTTTATTCAATTTTTTTTTTGTTGAATTTTTTTTCTTCATATTATTTAAATGTACATATATATATATATATATATATATATATATATATATATATATATATATATATATATATATATTTTTTTTTTTTTTTTTTTTTTTTTTTTTTGCTTGAAGTTGTAATTTTTTCATTTAATTTTTTTTTCTTCAGTTATGGATTCTGACGAAGGAATTAGGGGCCGCAACTTCATTGTTGAAGAAGATATCGCGTTATGCCGCACATACCTTACAATTAGTGAAGACCCAATTACAGGTCTTCATTTGGATAAGATATTTTGTTTCATGATAACAAATTAATGGATGAGATCATTGAGGAAACATCATATCCAATGACCACTATTCTAGTTTTTTGAAAATTAGCGTTGTTGTAATCGAGTATAGTTAACGATATAATATTTGGCAAAATATAATCATTGTCGAAATTAATTATTTTTTAGGTTGAAATGTTCGTAAAAAAAATTATGAATTTATAAATATATAAAGAAATCAAGTACTAAAATTCATGAAAAAGTAGCACAAAATTAAATTATGTTGAAAAATTAATAGTGTCTCTAAAATAGAGACCCAAATACTAATGTAGTTGGAAAATTTTTTAAAGACCCAAAAAGTAACTAAACTTTTAGGTAGGGTCTCTATTTTGTTAAAAGTCTGTAAAATAATTTTTAGAGACTCATGATTTAGAGACTCTAGTAAGGATAGCCTAATAGAATTAAAAACTGAAAATACTATGAAGCGAATGCTTATTTATTTTTTTGATAATAAAATATAGGGTGAATAGCTCCGGACCCCCTTATGGTCAAGTGAAACTAGCTATAACCCCTTTATGGTCCAAAAAATATAGTCGAACCCCCCTGTGGTCCACCCGTTGATGCATACCGCCCCCCTCCGTCAAATTTTTTGTCAAAACTGACGGGAAGTGTACCACACGCGAATAAAATGCGATTTTTAATGATTTTTAATGTATTTAATAATAAAATAATATTAGTAATTAAAAAATTTTAATTTTTTCTTTTTTCTTTTCATTTTCACCTTTTTTTTTTTATTACTATAAAAAAAAAAATTATCTTCCCCAACGCCCCCCCCCCCCCCCAGAACCCACCCACCCCACTTACGCCCCTCCCCTTTCCCCCTCGCTACTGTTGCGCCGACGACAGCGAGGGGGTAGGGGTGAGGGGTGGGTGGGTGGGGGCGCTGGGTGGACTTGGTGGGGGTGGGTGCGTGGGTGGGGGTGGGTGCGTGGGTGGGAGTGGGGGTGGGGGTAGGGGTGGGGGGGGTGTTGGAGAAGATGAATTTTTTTTTTTAGTAATAAATAAAAAAATAGGTAAAAGTGAAAAGAAAAAAGAAACAATTAAAATTTTTTAATTACTAATATTATTTTATTATTAAATACGTTAAAAATTATTAAAAATCGCATTTTATTCGCGTGTGGTACACATCCTGTCAGTTTTGACAGAAAATTTGACGGAGGGAGGTAGTTTGCATCAACGGGTGGATCACAGGGAGGTTATAACTAGTTTCGCTTGACAACAGGGGAGGTCAAGAGCTATTCATCCTAAAATATATATGCTGAGGAGCAAATATTGAAGGGAGTTAAAAAAAAAAAAATCAACTTAAAAACAAAAACTAATGTCAATATTTTGGTTTATTCAATGTTGATATGGGGATCAATATATCAACATGTAAGTAAGCTTACGATGAATTATTTTGACTTTGTTAGATCCCAAAAATAAACTAATAAAGATATATAAGAGATGAAAAAACAAGAAAAGAAACGAAAACAACTTAGAGAAAAGGAGAATCAAAATGAAATAGAACAGTCAAATGCAAAATGTTCTTATCTTTTTAAGTTCAAAGAAACATAAAGAAACTGAATAACGTGAATCAAGAAGTAGGCACGCCCAAGCGAAGTATAATTCATGATGGTATGATCTCCAATTACCCCTAATTTGCTTATGTACATGAATTGGGTTAGGCGACAATTTATTTCATACCTATAAAATTTTAAGAATTTTCATAGAGTTTGTGATTGATATAGTCCCTGTCTAAGGCCAAATTTGACATGACTTTGCTCTTTGAATTTTTGTCAGCAAACCATTTGTGGATTTGAATTTTATTTAGATAAAACAAATTTAAGCTTTAGCTAAGATTACACGAGAGTAGAATTTATAAATTTTTTTCTAAAACGAATCAAAGAATTTCAAAAAATCAAAGAATGTTACAATTACAAGGTTTTACGTACAGAGTTTATCACGTTACTAGATTAGAGAACAAGGCTATTTCTTTAGCTCCTTCTTGACAATTCCTCCAAGGTTAACAGTCTTTACTTTGAAGCGCTCAAGCTTCCCTCTTATATCATCCACTGTTGTTGAAGAATCAACATTTACGCCTCTATCCATGGTCGTTGGACCACTTACTCCAATTGAATCTAGTTTTGCTAAAAGCATTTTAAGTTTCCCAAATTGCGCTTGCTTTTCACCCCTGTGAAGGAATTTATTGAGCAATTCATGACCCTTGTCATTGAGTTCTTCAACAAATTCTTCGAAGACATGAATCAAATCATCATCTGAAACAAATTGTTCACCTAGTTCAGGTGTTGTTGTTGATGCTTCCTCAAAATTATAATATCCTTCGGAGAATTGGTTTGTTGGAAGTCTGTCTTCGAACATGTTGGAATCAGAAACTATGTAATCAGCGTAAAAGGGCATCGTTGGCTGAGGAAACTGCAGCATTCCCGAACCATATTGACTTTCATTTGTTGCCATGTTTTGCCTTCTGAAGATTGCTGGAAGGCTGAGATATATAGGAACAATGATGCAAGAGGTGTTGTGTTGCTTTGTGTAATCCTTAAGGAAAGCTAAATGAGCAGGAACAAGATAATATGTTGGGTGGCTAGAGGTGTGCTGCATGTACATTTATATAACCTGTCCGTAGAGTGGCTGCGGTCAACTTTCTAATTTTCAAAGACGAGTCTTTGACGATTTCTTTCCTCAATGAGTAACGAACTAGTATTGGTCAGCTCTTTTGAATTCATCAGTTGAATTCTTACGTCATCCAATAGAATGAGTAGGTTGTCGGCTTTGGATTATTTAGCAATTTAACATGTTACCTTATTTTCACAGTTTTTGCTTTGGTAGGAGACCGAAAATTAAAGTTAACAATTTTTAAGTATTATTGGCCTTGTTTGTTATCTCCTTTTGGGCCAAGTTAGGCAGGTAGCGTGTGGTTGTTAAATATGCTTTACGATAATAAAGCACTGATTATAAAAAGTAAAAACATTTATTGGCAACCTCATTCAACTTGTCAATCAATTAGGTGTGACTATGTTCCATGTATATGTATATAACATCACATTGAGTAAATTTTCAATTTTATCCTTTGTCGAAAAGTTGAAATGGTTTGTATTATGGTCTAATATAATGGTAAATAATTATGGAAATATGAAATTGATAGTCACGTTGACAAAAAAAAAAAAATCATAGCATTACAAGTTTCTAGAAATAAAATATCTGAAAAGATCAATACTAAATCAATAGAGTAAAAAAATTTTAATCTTATACTCGAATTGTCCGAACTTTATAAATAAGGTAAATCTTATATGTGAGAAATTCACCTTCATATAAATTGTCAATAATCTGACTATTTGACTAAAAACTTTTTCGAACGAGAGTTTTAGGATCCTCACACGCCTAGTTATGACAATCGTGAACGAGTCAAAAATTGCGTATTTGTCATTCCTTAATTGTGATGTTAACGACAGGATAAAAAAAATATCTACGACATCGCCTTACAAGATAATATAAAAATATATTTTAACAATGAACTTCGGATTTGGTAGTGGATTTGTTTGGACGATGCGTAAAAAAGTTATTCACATTATAAATTCAAATTAATTACGTTAATTAATTTTTTTAAAATCAGTCTTATTAATTGTACCTTACCAATTAAGACTATACTTGTTTTGCACGAATTATATATCTTAAACTTTAAACCTTAACGTGAGCTTAAAATATTTTTTAAGAGTATTCCCCTCATTACAAATAACAGCAAAGGGAACTTTAACTTTCCAATTTACCAATCCTCAACAAAAATGGAAGAATTTTTCCTTGAACTCATAATTTTTACATACACAACGAATAATATTACTATTAGACCAAAGCCTAGTAACGTAAATGGAAGAGTTTGAGTCATACACGAAAACTTTCTTCTTGTCAATCCCTAACCAATTAAGAGAACAAATATCAAAAAATAGAATACACTTCTAATATACATCGCGAATTAGGCAAGCATATGATCAACGAGGGTGAAAATAAGGTATAAGTGTGTACATGGTCTGAAGTACAGTGAGCACCAAAAGAACTAAAGCAGCAACTGCTGATATAAATGACCATGGAGTGTTAAAATACGTGTATTTAAAGCTCGCCCATTGAACATGCCGAGCACTCCTATAATATTCATTCACTTCATTGAACAATTCAGCCAAGTAGCAAGCATCAATGTCGATCGTCACTTCTTTGCTCAGATTGTTGAAAAACTTGGCAATCTCACCCTCAGTTCCAAAATAATTCTCGATAATGTTGCAATCAGATAAATATTCAACGTCTTTTGCAGTGTTGATTATGCTGTCCAACAATGTCGCATATGTTGTCATGTGCTGGGAATAGCCTCTGTGACACTGCTCGTAGGCCACGCAGTTCAACAAGAACGCGCTCATGAAATCATCAATGGTGATTGGTGGCATCTCAATCACACCATGCTTGAATTTTATAGCTAAAAAGCTCTCATCTTTTCCAGGCCTGAGCTTGATTCCAGCGCGACGAAGCTTGGAAATGTTATGAATCACATGAGATGGCTTATTAGTTCCCTCTCCATTTTCTTCGTATTCGTGCCCCGGAGGAATGTAACTCGATCACAGAAAGTCAAGTAAATGCTTGCCCTCTAGATTACTCAACTGTGATATTACATTTTCTGGCCTCTGCAATGTATTATTGAAGAAATTTAACGCCTGTGTCGCTAAAGATGGACCCGATTCTTCGCCTGGCAAGGTTGTGAGCTCGAATAAACGCTGGAGAACGAAAAGTGGAATCTGATTTTCGAGTCGAATGAGATCTCGTAAAAAAAACGAGTACACCCAAGCCATGGATAGGATTGGATCATCTGGATCAAATGGAGCCACACCTCCGAATTTTCGGAAGAGCTCAATTACAAAGCAGCCATCAAGAACCAACATCTCAACAAATTCGTCTGTGCCGATGTGAATATTTTCAGAATAACATTCCCGAGCTTTAATTTCCAATTCTTGTACAGCTTTTAAATAGTCCTCTAATTTTAGACCTTTGCTCTCTGTCCGCTTCAATAAAGAACCCAAGAACCTCCATTTTTGCTCTTCGATCATCTCCAGGTGTCGCGCGCCGTGGTGGTAAGGACCTATGGACACCACATGGGGTTGATAGACGCGGCCATTGATGTCAACTAAGCTTTGAGGTACTCTGAAGATGCAACACGAACTGCAGTCTGCAGTTTTGCTTAGTATCCTTGGTGTAGCAGAGTTTTTTGCTGCATTAATTCCAACCGTTCTTGCTTTACTTCCCAGATTTGAATGGCATGATGATCATGATCATCATCTCCCGCTATATTACTACCCATTTGAATTCTCGTGTGAGATGCAAACTAAGATAATGTGAATTATCTGTTAATGATAATTTTGTGCGGAAACATTGAAACTGGTGGGGGCTATGTTTAAGTTTACTGGGTTGTCGTATGCTTAATATTTTATTGTAATTGAAAGGTCAACGTCCATCTATGTCCGCTTATTTCATCTTGGGGCAAAAACCATTTTAGTCCCTGAGATTTGCTCTAAAAATCAAATTGGTCCTTCAGGTTTGCAAAAAGACTAAATTGGTCCCTCTAATTAATTTTTATTAGTCAAATGTTAATAGTCAAAGGGTTGACCGAGTTAAAAGACCATTATATCCTTAGGCAACATATATTATAAAAGAAAATTACGATAAAAGTTTAAATCAGTCTAAAAAAACATAATTCACAACATTTGTGCAGGAAAAAAAAAACTAAAACTAAAAAATATCAATTCAAACATAAACAAATTAAATTCAGTAATATAACATTAAAAAAAAAATAAACATCATCGACATAATTAACAGCGAAGGTACCACCCAGAAAAGAGAATGAATCATGATTGTTCATTTTTTAACGATATATTACTAACTTTAATTTGTTTATATTTGAACTGAAATTTTTTAGTTTTTATTTTTTTTTCCTACGCGAATTATGTGAATTATATATTTTTTAGACTGATTTAGACTTTTATTGTAATTTTCTTTTATAATAAATGTTGCCTAAGGATATAATAGTCTTTTAACTTAGTCAACCATTTGACTATTAATAATTGGCTAACAAAAGTTAACTAGAGGGACTTTTTTGGTCTTTTTGCAAATCTGAGAGACTAATTTGGTCTTTAGAGTAAATCTCAGGGACTAAAATGGTTTTGACCCTTTCATCTTGCTTGTCAAATTGGCAGCCTTAAATATTTTATTGCTAGATATACTTTTGGTAGGTAGTCATGCGAGGATAGCCATCAAGATATTTCTTGATTGTACAACTTGAATGGTCGAATAATTGAAGTTGTGACAGCACAGATGTGGGCCTGCTAAACTGCGCGCGTAGCCTACTTCTTTGCTCAAGTACAGAATAAGCCTGTCAAATAGATCGAAACGCATTAATGTGAAAGTAGACTGCACTTGTGTGGGATTTAAATTTCCGCTCAAAGGCAATTCGATCAGTCTTACTAACTGAAGAGTTTTTCTTCAAGTGCTACAGCCTATTTCATATTTATTGTTGAAATGAAATGAAAAAGGAAAAGTATTTGATCAGGCAAGCCTGATGGTTCGGTTCTCATGAGAAATGAGTTCAACAAACGCTAAACATCAAGCCGACTTTTGACTAGAAGTCTTCCATAGAAAACATATATTGCTACATGTAGGAAACTATTGCACGGTTTTAAATAAGGGTAGATTTTACACACAAGTGGAATCTAACCACACACTTAAGGCCTAATGGCATTAGGCTATTTGGAATAATTTTCTGTTATCTATACACTAGTGATCATTTTTTTTTATTACTAACTAAGAGAAAAAAAAGGTTTCATTAATTAATTATGTGGGTCAAAAGATTAGATTACAACAAAGAAATAAAGTTGAAAATCAACTAAGGATCTAAGTCATAAAAGAGAACCTAAAATAAATGAAGAAACCATTCAGCGAATAGGGGAGTAGTGATCATGATAGCACCTACCAATTGTGTTAACACGAAAACACACATACATACATAGCACCGAAAAGAATTAACACAAGAATTTGAGTGGTTCGGCCTCCGCTTACGTCCACACAATCCACTATCACGCAAAACGAAGTTTACGACCTCTCAATGAAATCCTCTCTTATGCTCACAAACACTCTTTGACTGAATTATACTCTCTCTCAATTAGAGTACAAAAAGTGATTCTCAGACACCAACACACAAACTAAAGACATCGATTAATAGGGCACTAGCCCTATCCCTACTGGACTATGACTCTTGTTTAACTTTAAAACGGGCTTGGACTTTGCACTTGAGCCATACCCCAACAAATTTCTCCCTTGGTGAGAAGTGTGAGGCCCGACCTCGATTTACGTGCGATACCTCGATATTTGTGCATTAACCTTGAACTGCGTGCCTTAACCTAGATATAAGAGTTGTACATTGATTTACGTGCATTGCATTAAATTACGTGTCTTGCATTGGTTTACGTGTATTCACTTAAGATTGTGTGCATTTATATTAGAATTCGTGCATTTATCTAAAAGTACGTGTCTTACCTCGTAGTGCGTGTCCTAAACCTAGGAATGCATGCCTACACGCTAATCTAGAAATATTCATGCACAAAGCACTATGCGTTATTATATTCCCTAATTCAAATCCTACAAACTCCACTAACACTAAAATAATATTAAACTATCCTAAACATTCCACTAAGCAATATTTTAACCCTAAGTCAATCCACTAAATGACAAAAGCTCACCAAGCCTTAAACATTCTTTATTCTCATCCAAAACTCATGCACACTAAAACCTATAATCACAAAATACTATAATACACCATTATACATATAAAACACAAAAATGATCCATATCATCATGCCATGGCCGGCCACCTTAGGCCAAAATTCAAATCCTCAAAAGACCATAAAATATTTTCTTACGCACACAAAACACTAGACATCCAATTTGCCTCACAAAGTACAAGAAAGCATAAAAATATTCCTACACTCTACCCAAACCTTTCCCTTTCTCGGCCTACACACCACACACACTCACAAAATTCAAACTACACAAAAAACAACTCACACATGCTCTCTCAACTCACCAAAACTGAGCACACCTCATAAACACACACAAAAACTCTCAAAACTCTTCATTCAACTCTCTCATTCTCTCCATTTTCGGCCCTAGCTCTTCCACCACCAACCTTGTGCTTTCAAGACTCATGCAAGTTCTCAAAGGCCCTCAAACTCTAGGCCATAACAAGAAATCAAGCTAGGATAGTTCCTAGACACTCCATTCTCGGCCAAAGGTAAGTTTTATGCTACATCTTCTTCTTCTTCTTGTTTTGAGCACATGCACACCTCCTACACTTACTAACTAAACTAGGATTTAAGTAAAATCAAGCTATCATTCGGCCAAGCTAGGAAAAGAAAGGATTTGGCACTTTCAAGGCTAAAAAACAAGTGTTTCTTGCATTTTAGCTAAGTCTTCAAAGAGGTGAGGGTTTAAATCTTTTCAAATGCTTCAAAAACTCACATACATGCACTTATATGGCTGTATTTACTCTTTAAGTTCATGTGCATGTGTTTATATGAGCATATATACCCTTACATGGCTTGAAACTTGATAGAAACCTTGAAATATGAAGTTATATTTCTGGCATCTTTCCATCCGAATAGAACGAAATATTTTTGACCTAGCAAATGATGTTAAAAATGCTTGAAACTTGGTGAGTCACTACATTTTTCAGTTTTGAACAAATATTTTAGAAATAGGCTAAGCCTAAATTTTACTTTAATACCCCCAAAAATGGAAAAAAAATCATAATGTGTCTAAATCTGGACAGTTTTGTGCGTTCTCTTGGTATTGGTTATAACTCGTAAGTCTGAACTCGAAATGTAGCGAGGTTTGTTCCTAGATTTAAAGCACTCGTTAAGATTCTATTTGAAATTTGATTCACTAAATTTGGAGGTTATTTTCTTGGTTAACCGAATGAGGAAAAATGGGCTATTGCAGTAGGATTTTGTTTGGAAACTTTCTTTAAATCATATTGTAATTGTACCTTGAGATATTGAATACTTGGACTTGTGGAAATTAGGAGTTGCATGTACTTTTTTAGTTGGTTAATATTCCTCAAATGGCTTGGTGTATGATTTAGGTTCGTTATACGACAGATTCGTGTGTAATTGTTTGTGTAAGCATGAAATTATGAACCTACTACACGTGCATACTTCTTAAGCGACTATCCTATGGTTAAATGAATTCATTTAAGTTTTTAATAGGCTGTCCTATAATCTCTAAGTGTGTATGAAATGGTTTAAGTGCTTCTTGTGGTTCTTAACGAACTAAACTTACACCCGAGCACGATTCTTGTAAACCCTAATGGCTACGTAGGTTCCCAAGTCCTAAACCATTCATGTGTGCCTTATGATTGATGTTTGGTATTGTTAATGGACTGCCGGAAATGTCTTTATAGCTCTAAGCATGATTCTCGATGATTGCATGTTGACAAGTTAACTATTCGTGCACCCGGTCTTGTGTAAAGTGTCGTAGCATGCTCGTATGTCCTCAACACTTGGTATGTGAAGTAAAATGAGTTATATGACTTGTTTTGTATGGTGTTACTTGGCTACCCATTAAATGTTCATATGTTTCTAGGTGTTATACAAAGTGGATTTACATGTCAAAGCATGCTTCTTATGTTTACTTGTCGATATGTGATCTTATACTTACTCAGAGATAACCTACTTTGTTAACCTCCTAATGTGAAATGTTAAATGGCATAATTGTGCATTGCATACAAGGTTGTAACCTTTCATTGTGGCATGATAGCGTTTCACGAATGCCGGGCGGCATAGGGCTTGCTGGTGCTCCCGTGACTACATGGTCCAATTCCCTCTCTCGCTTGGCATTCTACCCTCAAAGAGTTGGGTCATAGGTTTGGTGTACAATCCAGAGTACACCCATCGGGAGTGATAAGTGGATGATTGATGCCAGCTACGACAATGGTTATTGGAAATGATCTTGAGAACAAAAGCTCACCGTATCCTTGAAAGGATTGGTAAATGTATCTATTGTTCAATTTGATTCTTATACTGTGCTTACATTCTTATTTGTATTACATGACATGTTTCAAAGGAGTTTTCACAAGTTAACCAGAAAAAGATTTCAAAACCTTGTCACTTGTTTCCCTCTCGCTGAGTTCATAAGGACTCACCCTCTTTTATCCTCACAAGTGAAGCGGATTTGGAACAGGAACCCGAGGAGAATGTGTTTGTTGATGAATCCTTGGAGTGACTACGTGCCTTATGTGCTTTGCTTGAATGTGGATGTTTTTCGGATGTTGTGTTTGATTTGAAGACTACTTATGTTGTTATTGTAAATGACCCCCATTGTAATTTGGGGTCTAATTCTAGCTTGTACTAACTATAACTAGACAAACTCTTTATTTGGTTGTTTGCTTTCATTATCTTGAATAGTAGTTATCATAGGCATTTAAACCACTAGGTGAAGAATCAACTAAGTTAACTCTATCTAATTTTACTTAGATGTTTATTCGTAAGCTAAAGGATAAAGGTACTTGCATGATAGGAAATTGACAAATAAATAGAATATAGTTGTCATGTTAGGCTTATTAATCAAATGGGACTTTCAAGATAAATTAGTAGGCATATCGGTTGATGACAAGGTAGGAATTTTAGTTGGAATCAGATTAAAGATTGAGAATTTTGAGGTGTTTAGAAATTAGATCAAACCAAAGATCCTAATTACAACCGTTATGCTGCCGGTTTTCCCGAAAAATCTTTTGGAGTTCTAGGCTAACGTTAAGCGTTAATCATAACAAATGGCTAAGTTATGAAATAGCGTTAATGATTTAGGTCATACGCTAGTCTAGCCTTTATACGTTGGGGCGTGACAAGAAGTGCCTAGTATCTCTACATCAACTGAAAAAGACACATGTTTCCTCTTAGTCATCACGAAAGATTCCTTAGGCTGCTCTCCCTTGTTCTTAAGCATTATGCAACCCTCTAAGCGATAAACATGTTTCACATCCTTCTTCCCTTGAAAGACTAGCTTGCCTCCTCTAAGCACTCTACAACAATTTCCTTCACCAATATACTTGTACCCTCTTGACGCTAACTTTCCCAAAGAAACAATGTTAACGGCATAAGAAGGCATCAATCTCATATTAGAGAAAATCTTGACACTACCATTGTTGAGCTTCAGGCGAACTCTCCTAATGCCTTCAATATTTATCTTCTGATCGTTCCTAATAGTGATAATACCAAATCATTCACAAATATGTAAAGTGTCAAAACTAGCTCTATCATTGTATATATGATACGTGGCAGCTGAATCAAATTCCCAATCACCTTCACAGGATCCTTGCTCTTAGTCATCAGAAAATACCTACCGCCATCATCATTAAAAAGGTTCGTTATGTCCACACCATTATCATTTGTTTTGCCTTTAGATGTCTACTCTTAAAGACCTTTCAGGTCCTCCTTAAATTTAGGACATCTTGTTTGAACATGACCTTTGTCTCCACAATAATAGGACACCCTATCATCCTCGCCCCAAGCCTTAGTGAAGGGATGCCTCTGTGGCGGGATGTATATGATCTATCTATTTGCTTGATACCTTTTTGACATAATGCCTCTAATATGAAAATATATGATATGGTGTAAGCTTGAGTGAGGCCAAATATATAGATTTATTGTTAGTATTTTTCTGTTTGCAATTTTTATTTCTATTAAACCCATCGCTATTAGCTTTGTATTTGCACTTGTATTCCCACCTTAGGATTCCTCTCAGGGTGTTCTACTTATTGAGTATTGTCTCATTTATTCTATTTCTACATGTTTATAGAGGGTGGTGGGCATGGACATCAAGGAAATCATTCGATGTAGTGCAACCTTAGTCACAATTTTGGATGTTGGATTCTTTTTTCTTCGATGGATCCAGTTGATGTCTAGACATATATAACAATTTAACTTTTAGAATGTAATTCTTGGGATAATGTAATATATGGTTGTAAATTATTTATTAGTTGTAATTTATATTAATGTACATGTTATGACATACTTTTTGTAGATTGGTCTTTATTATCTACTTAAATGTAGAAAAGCCTTACAGGTTTATGTTGTCTGACTTAGGTCTGTTGCGGTCAGATCCCGGATTTTAGGATTGAAACCTGAGACATGATAAATTGGTATCTTGATAACCTATGAGACCTAGATCATGGGTAGCTAGGCTTTTGTTATACTAATTTTGTATACATTACTATATTCTGTCTTGTAACAAGTTAGAAATGCTCTTATGTTATTGTCTATTGGAATTGGCACACCATGCTACCTCTAGTTAGGAAATTCTTTCTATTGAGATAACATGTCATAATGGATATAGAATTGAGATGAGAGAACCAATCCCTCAAACTGATCAAGTACCACAAGTAAATTCAGCATCAGTTACAAATGCTATGTTATAATAAGTAGTTGCAACTATGGCTTAGAGAGGCATCAACATCTAAGGAGGAAGAATTAGATGAATACTAGGCATTGAAGAACTTTAGGGATATGGGGGTACCATCATTTAGATGAGGAAATGACCTGTAGATAGCTTATGGTAATGAGATACTGCAGAGAGAATATTCGGGGTATTATATTATGATGATGAAAGAAAAGTTCACTTTGGAACTCAGATCTTTTGTTTCATGGTAATGTTGAGATGTGGTGGAACATAAAGAAGACTAAGTTGTATGGTCCCGTTAGTTGGGTAGACTTCTGTGAAATGTTTCAGGCTAAATTTTTTCCCGAGTCTTATCAAGACATCTAACTTCAAGAGTTCATCCACATCAAACAGAACAATATGGTTGTTAATTAGTATACAGATAAGTGTATCTAGGACTTAACATTTGCACCACATATGATAGTACCAAAACGAGATAAGATTAAGATATTTGAAACGGGTCCACGACCATACATATTTCAGTTTGTGGCAACTCAACAATATCAGATTTTGTGACATGTTTATGTGATAATTGTAATTGTAGAGGGATGGGAGAACATGCAATTTCAGGCGCGAGTTCAACCATAACAATAACAATAACCTATGGGGGATAGAAAGACAGAAAGGTCATGGGATGCACTGAGAATAGCCAATTTGTCAATAGTCTTCCCATGTGGTCATTGTGTCAGCAACCAATGTGTCAGAGTTCCCAAGTAAACCTTATGCTCCACAACTAATAGTCCAAATATGACCTTCGATATCAATACTGAAATATACTTATTATGGCAGAGTTCACTTATCAAATACTTGTAGATGGGTAATTATTGAAGAATGTTTTTTTATATAGATCTATTGACCACCGTGTCCAAGATTGTCCACTAGTGTCACATACTTAGCTAATGAGCAAGAAGCTCCTCAGTCGATTATTAGAACTAATCTATAGAATAATAGTAAGAAACATTCAGCTAGGGCGAGTGTATTTGCTATGCAACATGTCACCGCCCATGCATCAGATTTGGCAACATGTTTCATTTAGATTTTTAATACATATGCATTTGCACTTTGGATACTTGATCAACTTCTCTATTGGTCGCAATGGCATTTGCATCATTGGATTATGTAGTTATTTGTCTAGGTTGTTAGAATTAGTTTCTTTATTGATATTTCTATAGTATTATTATCATGATTGGGTATAAGAAGTTGGAATCTAGCATTCAAACCTGAAAAAAAAAATAGTTAAGCATAGTACTCTTAATTATATTTATTTATTTATTTTATTTGATATTGAAGCTAAGTAAGTTTTGAGGATAAAACTTTTTGAAAGAGGGAACAGTATAATATCCCCCCCCCCCTCCCCAATTGCATGACACATTATTGTGTATCTGTCACCACTTACTTACTTACACTACAAGAAAACAGCCTTGAGGCTACCAAAAATGGCGACGAAAAAAGTTTGGTAGCCATTTGCAATGAATGGCGACGAAAAGGCGACGAAATGAAATATTTCGTCACCGTTTGGTGGCTAAAATGTGCGAAAAATAGAAAAATTACAAATGGTCGCCATTTGGTAGCCAAACGGCGACGAAATAGCGACAAACAAAGATAATTTTTGATTAATTAGTTTTTGGTCGCCATTAGGTGGCCAAATGGCGACCACATGGCCACTGTTATCATTAATTTTTGTTCGTATCTTAATTACCAAAAATAAATTATAAAAAATAATTATAAAATAGAAAAAATATAAATATGGTATCCATTTGGTCGCTATATAGCGACCAAATGGCGACCAAAAAATAAAAATTTATAAAAGTAAAAATTATAAAAATAATAATAATAATTTAGCCACCAAACGGCAACCAAAAGTAAAATTATGATCGCCCTTTGGTCGCCAATAGCCACCAAGGGGCTACGAAATATTCATGTTCATGAAAATTTAAGTTGATTTAGAACATAAGAATTAATAATAACAAATACATTACAAGTTTGTGTAAGATCTCTTTTGTTTTGATTGAAAATATATTATAAGATTTACTCAATGGTATAAAGTTATATATATTTAATGACTATAATAAAAAATAATATTTAGCTTAAAAGATCTACTTAAAACAAAAGAATTGATTATATGAAATAAATTTTATTTTTTGCATGGTAGTTCGTAGCCTCGTGATGGCTATTGGCCACCAAACGGCGACCAAAAATAAAAGTTTGGTCGCCCTTTGGTCGCCAATAGCCACCAAGGGGCTACGAAATATTCATGTTCATGAAAATTTATGTTGATTTAGAACATAAGAATTAATAATAACAAATACATTACAAGTTTGTGTAAGATCTCTTTTGTTTTGATTGAAAATATATTATAAGATTTACTCAATGGTATAAACTTGTATATATTTAATGACTACAATAAAAGATAATATTTAGCTTAAAAGATCTACTTAAAATAAAAGAATTGATTATATGAAATAAGTTTTATTTTTTGCATGGTAGTTCGTAGCCTCGTGGTGGCTATTGGCCACCAAACGGCGACCAAAAATAAAAGTTTGGTTGCCCTGGTCGCCAATAGCCACCAAAGGGCTACGAAATATTCATGTTCATGAAAATTTAAGTTGATTTAGAACATAAGAATTAATAATAAAAATACATTCCAAGTTTGTGTAAGATCTCTGTTGTTTTGATTGAAAATATATTATAAGATTTACTCAATGGCATACAGTTGTATATATTTAATGACTATAATAAAAGATAATATTTAGCTTAGAAGATCTACTTAAAACAAAAGAATTGATTATATGAAAGAAATTTTATTTTTTGCATGGTAGTTCGTAACCTCGTGGTGGCTATTGGCCACCAAACGGCGACCAAAAATAAAAGTTTGGTCGCCCTTTGGTCGCCAATAGCCACCAAGGGGCTACGAAATATTCATGTTCATGAAAATTTAAGTTGATTTAGAACATAAGAATTAATAATAAAAATACATTCTAAGTTTGTGTAAGATCTCTTTTGTTTTGATTGAAAATATATTATAAGATTTACTCAATGGTATACAGTTGTATATATTTAATGACTATAATAAAAGATAATATTTAGCTCAGAAGATCTACTTAAAACAAAAGAATTAATTACATAAAATAAATTTTATTTTTTGCATGGTAGTTCGTAGTCTCGTGGTGGCTATTGGCCACCAAACGGCGACCAAAAGTAAAATTTTGGTCGCCCTTTGGTCGCCAATAGCCACCAAGAGGCTACGAAATATTCATGTTCATGAAAATTTAAGTTGATTTAGAACATGAGAATTAATAATAAAAATACATTACAAGTTTGTGTAAGATCTCTTTTGTTTTGATTGAAAATATATTATAAGATTTACTCAATGGTATACAGTTGTATATATTTAATGACTATAATAAAAGATAATATTTAGCTTAAAAGATCTACTTAAAATAAAAGAATTGATTATATGAAAGAAATTTTATTTTTTGCATGGTAGTTCGTAGCCTCGTGGTGGCTATTGGCCACCAAATGGCGACCAAAAATAAAAGTTTGGTCGCCCTTTGGTCGCCAATAGCCACCAAAGTGCTACAAAATATTTATGTTCATGAAAATTTAAGTTGATTTAGAACATAAGAATTAATAATAAAAATACATTACAAGTTTGTGTAAGATCTCTTTTGTTTTGATTGAAAATATATTATAAGGTTTATTCAATGGTATACAGTTGTATATATTTAATGATTATAATAAAAGATAATATTTAGCTTAAAAGATCTACTTGAAACAAAAGAATTGATTATATGAAATAAGTTTTATTTTTTGCATTGTAGTTCGTAGCCTCGTGGTGGCTATTGGCCACCAAACGGCGACCAAAAATAAAAGTTTGGTCGCCCTTTGGTCGCCAATAGCCACCAAAGGGCTACGAAATATTCATGTTCATGAAAATTTAAGTTAATTTAGAACATAAGAATTAATAATAAAAATATATTACAAGTTTGTGTAAGATCTTTTTTTTTTGATTGAAAATATATTATAAGATTTATTCAATGGTATACAGTTGTATATATTTAATGACTATAATAAAAGATAATATTTAGCTTAAAAGATCTACTTAAAACAAAAGAATTGATTATATGAAATAAGTTTTATTTTTTGCATGGTAGTTCGTAGCCTCGTGGTGGCTATTGGCCACCAAACGGCGACCAAAAATAAACGTTTGGTCGCCCTTTGGTCGCCAATAGCCACCAAAGGGCTACGAAATATTCATGTTCATGAAAATTTAAGTTGATTTAGAACATAAGAATTAATAATAAAAATACATTACAAGTTTGTGTAAAATCTCTTTTGTTTTGATTGAAAATATATATACAGTTGTATATATTTAATGACTATAATAAAAGATAATATTTAGCTCAGAAGATCTACTTAAAACAAAAGAATTGATTACATAAAATAAATTTTATTTTTTGCATGGTAGTTCGTAGCCTCGTGGTGGCTATTGGCCACCAAACGGCGACCAAAAGTAAAATTTTGGTCGCCAATAGCTACCACGGGGCTACGAAATATTCATGTTCATGAAAATTTAAGTTGATTTAGAACATAAGAATTAATAATAACAAATACATTACAAGTTTGTGTAAGATCTCTTTTGTTTTGATTGAAAATATATTATAAGGTTTAGTCAATGGTATAAAGTTGTATATATTTAAGATATAAGAGTATGAAAATGAATTAATGATTAATAATTCTATATTTAACAAAAGTGAGATTATGAAATATAAAGTGAAAAACAATGAATATTGTGTCATTGTCATTAGTTTTTCGCACACCAATCAAATTGTAATTTCACACTAACATCAATGAATTAGTATAAATTAAAGAATGACTATAATAAAAGATAATATTTAGCTTAGAAGATCTACTTAAAACAAAAGAATTGATTATATGAAAGAAATTTTATTTTTTGCATGGTAATTCGTAGACTCGTGGTGGCTATTGGCCACCAAACGGCGACCAAAAGTAAAATTTTGGTCGCCCTTTGGTCGCCAATATTTATATAAATAAATAAATTCATTTATTTAGAATAAAATTAATAATATAAATCCAAAGTTGTTTTTAGATAATATAAAACATATTTACAAAATTTAATGTGAAATAAATTTAGTTATTTAATATTTAATTAATTAATTTATAATTTATTATAACAAATTTTAGTTTTTGAATATCATTTTGTAGCCCCATGGTGGCCATTGGCCACCAAATGGAGACAAAAAATAAAAATTTGGTGGCCATTTGGTCCCTAATATATATGAAGGGGCTACAAATTAAAAATATAAATTAAATTATTTATATAAATAAAAAAATTTCTTTATTTAGAACAACATGCATGTCTTTATTTGCAATGAATGGCGACGAAAGGGCGACGAAATAAAATATTTCGTCACCGTTTGGTGGCTAAAATGTGTGAAAAAAATATGTTAATTGAAAAATTACAAATGGTCGCCATTTGGTAGCCAAATGGCGACGAAATAGCGACAAACAAAGATAATTTTTTATCAAAAGAAGTAATTATATGAAATAAATTCCATATTTTGCATAATAGTTCGTAGCCTCGTGGTGGCCATTGGTTACCAAATGGCGACGAAAAGTAAAATTTTGGTCGCCCTTTGGTCGCCAATGGCTACGAAAGGGCGACGAAATTAGAAACATATAAATTAAAAATAAAAAATTATAAATAAAATAAATAAAAATTAGGGTTTTTGGGCGACCAAAGTGTTCGTCGCCCTTAGGTCGCGAGAACCACTTAAATTAGAGGGCAGCGCCGCTGCCCTCTAATTTAAGAGGGCGACCAAAGGGCTTGGTGGCCCTTTGGTCGCCCCCTTTTACTAAAAACAGGGGGCAGAACGTTGCCCCCTAGTTTTAGTAAGACTTATATATTTTTTTCTTTCAAAAACCCCACCCGATCCCACCTTATCCCACCCCTCACCCTACCCCACCACCCTACCCGACCCCTCAAAGGTATGTATTATTTTTTACTTTATTTATTACATTATGAATATAGTATGTATGTATATGTATATCTATATATATATATATATATATATATATATATATATATATATATATATATCTGTATGTATATATATAGCTTAAAATAGATATATGTATAGCTTAAACTTTATACATATAGGTATATGCATTCTTTTTTTCTGTTTTTTTTATTTTCGTTTTTGCCTTTTTTTTTTATATATGTAGATCATACTTTTTATATAGATCATATATAAATATGTATAATATATATATATGCATTTTGTTTTTTCTATTTTTTTTTTATTTTCGTTTTTCCCTTTTTTCTATTTTTTTTTAATTTTCGCTTTTCTCTTTTTTTTATGTATAGATCCTATATATATATATGTGCATTTAGCTTTTATTTTAATGTTATTTTTTTATTTTCAATTTTTTCAGATTTTTATTTTCAGTTTTTTTTATTTTCGTTTTTCCCTTTTTTCTATTTTTTTTTTGCTTTTCCCTTTTTTTATATATAGATCCTATATATATGTGTGTGTGTGTGTGTGTGCATTTAGCTTTTATTTTACTGTTATTTTTTTTCATTTTTTCAGATTTTTTTTATATATATTTTCCCTTTTTTCTGTTTTATTTTATTTTATTTTATTTTATTGTAGATTTTTTTTCTTTTTTTATTAATGTTGGATCTTTGAAATATTTTTTTGTAGGATTGGAGTTTGTTTTGTGTGATAGACCAAACTATTACAGCTCAAGTTAGTCTTCTAATTCACTATCTTTTATATTCGTGTTGAGATATTATATTTGAAATAATGTTGTAGATGAGATATTGTTATGATGTTTATTGAGATAATAATTGCGTATATAATTGATTATTTATGATGTTTGTTGAGATATTTAGCTAAAATTTAAGTTGATTCTTGAGTTATTTCTTGTATATGAAGTGTGTATGTGTACTTCGTTTAGGCGCATGCTTCGTTGGTTAATTGATAGGTAGTTGTTTGGGTGTTGTTTGATTGAGTAATTGCGGAATGTGTTGCTAAAAAGTTGAAGTATTGTTAAAGAAAGTTAGTTTAAGTGTTGTTTTACATTCTTTTGTGTTATCTTGTTAGAGCTTGAGTTGGAATCAAGTAGAGTCGGAATTGGTTAATATATGGACATATATGCTTGAGGTTAGGTAACTTACTTCGTTACCTAATCAATGTGTTTTAAGTGATTTTTACATGTAGAATTACTAAGTGTTGCATTATTTAAAGTGTTGAAGTGCCGAGGGGCATCCTCTTTGAGTCGTGGAAACTCACCCTCATTTACTAACATTAATTTCAGGTGAGCCAGAGTTAGGATTCATGGCTCAAGAGGCTGAGGTCGAGCCATTTGATGTCGTGCATTATGTGAATGAGTCTTATGCTCAAGAGCCCCATCGTTGTTAGTGCTTGCTTGGATATTTCCTATGTTATCTTTGTGTTTATGGATATAATGTATGAAAGACTTGCACTTGTGTAATATGTAATGTTGTAGCTTTACTTTAAGTTACTAGTTTATAGTCTTTTTGTTGAATGATCAAAGTAAGCATGACTTGAGGAGCAGCAACTGGGGCACTTGAAATTGCTGAGCATCGTGACGCAATTGTAGGATAACATGACCCGGATGCAAGACAAGCGCCCATCCACTGATCCAGACCAACACGATAATTAGTAGGTTTTAATTTGTTTTAAAAAAAAAATTCTAAACCTAATATTATGTACTTTATTTTAAAGATCTTTTAAATATGCATATATTAAATTAATTTTAGTTTTGTAAATATTAAATTTAATTTTTATTTTTTTTAAAATTATTGTGTGGCGACGAAATGGCGACAAAAACTTAGCTACCACATGGCGACTATTATTGGCTACCACATGGAGATGAAAATTAATGAATAAAAAAAAATAATTAAAAAATTTGGCTACCTAGTGGCGACAATAAAATAGCCACCATATGGCCACCAAAATCGGCTAAAAATTTTGGCTACCAAATGGCCACCAACGTAAATAATTAATAAAAAAAAATTAAAATTTTTGGCTACCTAGTGGCGACGACAAAATAGCCACCATATGGCCACCAAAATCGGCTAAAAATTTTGGCTACCAAATGGCGACCAACGTAAATAATTAATAAAAAAAATTAAAATTTTTGGCTACCTAGTGGCGACGATAAAATAGCCACCATATGGCCACCAAAATCGGCTAAAAATTTTGGCTACCAAATGGCGACCAACGTAAATAATTAATAAAAAAAAATTAAAATTTTTGGCTACCTAATGGTGACGAAAGTATGGCTACCACATGGCCACCAAATTGTTGCTACAAAAATTGGCTACCACATGGCCACCAAATTAAATAATTAACAAAAAAATATTAAAAATAATTTGCGACCTAATGGCAACAAAAAATGGCCACCATGGGGCAACCATGCATAATTAATTGATACAAAAATTAACGAATTAATTAATAAAATTGCTAATTATAAAAATTAACTAATAATTTATTTTTCTAAATATTGCGACCAAGGGGCTACGAAATGTAAAAAAATTATATATATATATATATATATATATATATATATATATATATATATATATATATATATATATATATATATATATATATATATATATATATATTTTTTTTTTTTTTTATTTTTTTTTTCCGATTTGGCCACCAAAATGCGACCAAATGATAAAATGGCGACAAGGGTTTTCTCGACGCTCGATTTTTGGTCGCCCAATGGGTGTAGGCGACGAAAGGGTGACGAGAAACCTTCATCACCCCAGACCAATTTTCTTGTAGTGTTAGTTGTCATTTTATCTTTTGTGGGGGGCTTTTAATAAATAGAAGAACTACTTAGGGTCAAAGCATAATTAAACTAGCATTTTATATAACTAAAGTCCTCAACTATTTTCTTTTCTTTTACATACCTGATTGCTTCTCAATTAAAAAACAAAAAAAAAAAGACACTATCTTTTGTGCCCTAGAACCGGTTGCTCTCTCACCCCAAAACCAAAACCTAGCTGAATTATAACACAATTAAAGTTCTTGCAATTTGATTAACCCTCTCAGGTAAGTAGGTTTGATTAGATTATGTGATTTATATCATTCTTATATGTATGAATGCATACAATAGTATAATAAAGCTCCTACAATGATTTGGGTGATTAATTACTTAAGTAGTATGCTTGGTAGAGTATGAAACTACATAGGTTAAAGGTGTTTATGATCACGGGTATGTAGTATACTAGCAAGCCATGGTGAAGTTTATGGAGTGACATCTATAGTGTATAGAGAATTGCATGTGTAGTTAGTTTATGAAGTATATGTGTGTGTTATGTTATAGCCGCGTATGTGTGGGTATGATGTATATGTATATATAGGTCATGTATGCAGGATTGTAATAGTAGTATGTATTGGGATTGTAATAGTAGTATGCATCGTGTGTGTTATACATGTGTATGTATATTCTAGAGTACAACTAAGTGAAATGAAATTAATGAAATGTTGGGGGTATGTGTGAGTCATTTGCATTAGTACTATTTGTTGTACATTTATAGTAAAAAAGTCTTCACTTTAGTTGGCTAATGCAAACATTTAGGCAATGAATGCTTGCACTATAAAGTATATTGAAGCATATTGAGTTCATTGATGTTATTAAATTGTTATATTCTTTACAAAGTGGTGGTTAAGAAACTCTTAAGTAAACTCTAGTTAAATTATGTTAAAGTAGTGTTTAATATAAGTACACATAAGCGTAACTAAAAATATCTTTATATATAACTTATGCGGGGTCGAAGGGAATATGTCAAGTAATTACTAACTAACCTTAATTCTAATTTGGAATAAATATATGATAATAAAAAGATTTGTTCTCTTAGGATTCTTGTGAAGAACTAATGAATGGAAGTATGATATTTCTATTATTATAATTGTTAGAAGTTGTGCAGTATAAGTATGGATTCTCTTTAAAGCGATGTGACTAATTTTCTTAATCGACAGAGTTTTATGGTGAATATGAAAAACTAATGCAATTACTTGGTGTAAAGTGAATCTGTTACAGGTGATGTTGCAACATTAACTAGAACATTGCTTCTTTCTCAATTCATTAACAGTCTGTTTCTCTAATTGCTTAGTCAGTTAATGAGTTGTTATACTTAATATTCCAACATAATAAGTGACAGTAAACAGCAACGGAAATAATAAAGCTATAACAGAAATAAAGAACACCAAGATTTAACGTGATTCAACTGTGCGTTTTACGTCCACGAGACTTCCCTTGGTCCAACAAACCTGTTCATTAAGAAATAACAAGTTACAACATCAATGGATTTACACAAGTAAAGACTCTCTCTTGACCTTTGACGCCTAAATGAAAAGCTCCTTAACGAACTTCGGTTTGGCGAGCTCTCCTCGACTTACAACTTTCTCTCCCAAGAACTACACCTTCTTCTCCTGAAGAATAAATAAAAAATGCAATAATCTAATCACTCAAAGATTCATACAAATCGCTCATGACTTACTATCAAACTAAACAAACAGAGTTGCAACACTAAAAACAGCTAAGCACTCAATGACATATCGTGTTGCAACATAACATGGAACACTAGACAGAACTTTCTTATATCTTCTTGTGGTGCTCTATCTGTCAATCCCTCCTGCTGTGACCTTATGCTTCATATAAATCCTCAATTGCTGCTGCAGATCATCTTGGGCTGCAAGAAAAGTCTTGACTCGCAAAACCCTAACCTCCATTTTACTCTTCATTTCCTTATAAATATGCAATTAATGTCATTCCTTAATTAGTACATATCATCTTCTCATATGGTAAGATATCATAAGATTTTCTTGCACAATATAAAAGGTAAAAGCACAAGTATGGTAATATCATAAGTTTTGCAAAACATAGCCAATCAATAATTGCCTTAATAATCTCCAATTAATTGCCAACCAATCTAATTGGCTTAACAATAATTAGGAAGTTGAATTTGAAAAACTGAACTATTTAGTCTTGAACCAAGGTAAGTCGAACCCATTTTCACAACTTATCTTAGCGTTAAATTAGTATATGAATTGGTTATGTTTACTCCTAACTTATGCTTATTTAACTTTTAGTTAATGGGTGGATGATGTTTGAGTGAATATCAAGGTTAATAACTTATTATTTTCGATATAATAGTTTGTGTTATGCTATTGGTACTACCACAGTTACGATGAGATGCCCCTATGTTGGGATGTCCCTATGGTGGGATGTATATGATCTACCTATTTTCTTGATACCTTTGTGACGTAATGCCTCTAACATCATGGTATATGATTTGGTGTGGGCTTGGGTGAGGTCACAGATATAGTTTTTATTTTAAGTACTTTTCTATTAACAAATTTATTTCTATTGAACCCTTCATTATTAGTGTTGATACATAATAAATAATATAACAAACTTCTTTCTAACAGTTTAAACTTTTAGATGAGATAGTCACTTAGCATGGTATCATAACCTAGGTATCAAAAGGTCCTAGGATCAAAACTCAACATCATCCATTTAAAAATATTAAAACTATCCATGTGCAAGGCTAAAAAATTAACTCCATCTACAGTTGCAGGAGCGTGTTAATGATAATAAATTATACAAACATCTCTCTAACAATTTAAGCTTTTAGATGAGATGGTCACTTAACAATTAGCTTTGCACATGCACTTGTATTTCCACCTTAGGATTTCTCTCAGGGTGTTCTACGTACTGAGCATTGTCTCATTTATTTTGTTTCTACATGTTTACAGAGGGTGGTGGGCATGGACATCAGGAAAATGATTCGATATAGAGTAACCTCAACCACAATTTTGGATGTTTGATTCTTTTTTGTTGGATGGATCCACTGATGTCTAGATGTATATAACATTTTAATTTTAGAATGTAATTCTTAAGAGAATGTAATGTGTGGTTGTTAAATTGTTTATCAGGTGCAATATGTATTAATGTAGATGCTATGACGTATTTTCTGTAATTTGATCTTTGCTATCTACTGAAATATTGAAAAGCCTTGCAAAATTAGGTTGTCTGACTTAGGTCTGTGACAAGTGACATCTTGAATTTTAGAGTCGGAACTCAAGGCATGACAACACAGCTAACTCTGCTTGTTTGAACTGAAGGTGGACTCCATTATTCAGAATGCTAAATGTTTGTACCCCTTCACTCTTCTGCCCAAACTAGGCATGTGTATCGCTATGCTAATGAAGCTGTCAATTGAGTCTCTATTTAATCTAGACTTAATATGATTCTTTTTTATTGGGTTTCAAACCAACCTGATGGGTTTAAAAGCATCCTTTGTAATCATGTACTGACAGTTGGAATTGGATAAACTATTTCTTTTATGAATGAAATCCTTTAGACCAAAAAAAAAATCTTTTGAGATTAGATATTTGAGACATTGGCCGGTAGAGAAGGTGGAGCTATTTGGTCCTATTCGAGTTGATCAGGATTGCCCTGGAGTGTCTATTCCCATCGTATATTTGAGATCATACAGCATCTTCGGTCAAGAGATTCATTAATACTGTGAGACAAGCGTCACTGGTTGGACAAGTGGCTATGAGGAACTTTATTCATTATCATTCATGAATATGCGTATTCAATCAGAGAAACTTCAAATTTAAATTATGGTAAACTTGGGTCCTTTTGGTGTTGGGAGCAAGGATTTGCACATTGTAAATAATAGGTATGTATCAAAATTAAGAAGTTAAAGAAAAAAGTTAATGCATAAAGGCATTGTTTGATCATGTTGTACGTGAAGAAATGTTTAGATGTATAAGGGAGGAACTGATTATCTACGACTATGCTCAATTTTGTTAGACACCACCAAAGAAGGATTTGGCTCCTCACTATTGAATAGGATCCTAACTTGAATGAAATTTTGGCTAAATTAAGCCAATATGCAGAAATAATTTTTGGAAATAGACCCAAATTCTTCTTTGGGAGAGATTAATCAAAATCACACTTAAAGTCATAATATTTCGCCTAATAGAACAATGAAACACGCCACTAGCTACTACCTTACCAACCTAAGAATTTCATTGTTATCCTTCGACTTTTGCATGGTGATTTAATTTTAGTGGCCACACAGATATGATTTGGCCCAAGTCTTTCATCCTAAACAAGCTAAGAATTAATATGGGATCAACTCATATCAATAGTTTGCAGCCCATACAATCCATAGGTCAAATGATCCATGATAGTCTATTAGACCTAGCTAGTTTTTCACCAACCAATTCGATCTAAATCTATACCTACCCAGGCGACCGTAGACAATCGACTTCTCTAATTCCATGCCAAGCATTATGGACTAAACTCAACAGATAATACTAATGATTAACATCCATGCCTACGGGATATGATTATGTAAGTCTGGTATAAACATTGATTGATACTCGCTGATAACTGTTTCTCGAAAAATCCGTTGAGGCTAATTCTGCGTGATCGTGAAATTATTATAAAAGGCCTGCGTCAAACCTCGCTTAAGGCATTTAATTTAACGCTTATCATATTGGTGAGAGGATTATAAACAATTTATCAAGGCCTAAATCAAAGGACTTTACATGGGCACGGAGGCTCGCACACCACAAGCACATATTTGTGGCGCATCGCATCTATAAGAATGCAATTGACTCCCTTCAACTGTTCTATTCTTTTTCTGTTTTTCCTTTACTCATCTTTTCCCCCTCTTTTTTTGGCTAAGAAACTTACCACCATGTCATCCATATAAAGCCGAACAAAATTTAGCACAAATTATATGGTGTAGAACCATGATATGACATTACCTCCAATGGAATTTAGTGTGAACAAATAAAATTTTGGTACAAGTCAAAAAAAGACAAAAAACAATGGGAAATGAAGAAAAATCTTTGGTTGCAAAGTTAGGCACACACAATTTTGGGTTGATTTCACACTACATGTGGGAAGACTTTTGGTGCAAGATGAGCCTATAAATAGAGGTTCATTTTTCACCATTTGAGCATCACCAAAACATTCCAAGTTAGAGAGAAAACATAAGCTTTCTCTTGAGTATTTTTCTTCCTCTTTTGTTGTCCTATATTTGTGAGTGAGAGTTAGTTTCTCCTATTATTTGAGAGAGTGATATTGTTCTCTCCTTATATTAGAGAGAAGGTTATTGTAAAATACTCCACATCATAGTGAAATCCTCCATTACTTGCCCGTGGTTTTTCCCTCGATTTGTTTGAGGGTTTTTCACGTAAATCTTGTGTCTCTACTTTCTCTGTTCTCATTCATATTTTAGCTGCGTGATACTGCTTGTCCCCGACCATTCCGCTGCTCCGATACCCAACATTTAGTACATTGGTCCAAAATATGTGCCTGGATGACAGAATGACAAGATATATAGATGAATAATTTGAAGGGTTATTAGAGCAACTCCAACATTTTTTTAAAAAAAAATTCTCGTTTATTTAGGGTATATAGAGTTATTCTTTTACTTTTAAGAAAGCATTCTTTTCAATTTCATTCTAATAACTTCATTACTTTTAATTAATACTTTATTTTAATGAATCCTTATTTTAATTTCACTCTACCAACTTCCCTACTTTGTTTTCTTTCAGATCATTTGACTATTTGAAAAGGATAAGGGGTGGGATAGAGGATTGTTTCTTCTCCCCAAATGTAGAGATTTTGAAAATCAATTTAAGAATTTTTCTAAAATTTAAGGGATCACATGGAAGTTGTTGGAGATGATTTTGCACCAACAACTTTCCTGCATGTAGGGTAATGAGCATCTAGGACCGATGTTGAAGTCATCCTAGGTTGTCAATGTTGACGGTTGTCCAGATTTGTTTTTTGGCTAGATGGTTGCTAATATTAGATGATTGTGTAAAAAATTTCGTTTGCACGTGAGGAGCTTATTATAAATCAAGTAGTCACTTATTATTAATGATAAACCTGAACTCTTTGTCATTATTGTTGGTAAAATTATATGAGTATATAATTTGCATGTTTAGATAATTCACAGGTAATAAAATTCTAAAATTGAATACAAAACTATAAATAAATCTGTGAAGACTAACATGTTATAGGCGCAAAGTTCTACAAAATAAATGCAAAAGAATATTAGCATTTTTTTCATGTGAACTCAAATGGCTTTAGAGTTGAGGAAGAGAAGGACTTGTCAGCCTTTTTTGGTAGAGCAAGGGAGACGAGCACGTATATAAGCTGTAGATGTTATAATTCTTACAGTTTAGCCATAAACTAGAGAGTCTTGACCATTTTTTTTTTTTAATTCAAAAGAAATCTAAGACCGTATAATATAATTAGCGTGACTCAAACTCGTAACCTCTCACATGCATAGCAAGTTGCATACCACTAAAACAAAGCCTAGTGGTGAGTCTTAACCAATTTGAAACCCTACAAATGCAAAAATTGAAAACTACAGCAACGTACTGCTCACAGACACGGACGGAAACAACGCATTTACGTTGGCATCTGTTATCTTGAATGTCAATATTCTTGTGGCCTAAATAAGGAGCACGAGCGTGAGTTCTATTTTGCCTTCCAAAGTCTCTCTACTGCCTGCAAATCAACCCCAACCTTCCCCCCCTCTCTCTGGCTTTTCTTTTCCCGTCTTTTCTGCTCTGTGCATGTTCACCTGAATAAGGAAAAGAAAACGAAATGGGCAAAACCCCTTGTTGCTCTAAAGTTGGTTTGCGTAAAGGTTCATGGTCCACCGAAGAAGATATGTTGCTTACTGAATACATTCAGGCACATGGTGAAGGCCAATGGAGATCTTTGCCTAAGAAAGCTGGTATGTCTCTCATTCAAATTTCTTCTTTTAGCTACAAATGTGCTTTAATACATGAAATTCGTGTATTTACTTGTACTTACAGAAATGTTTTGCAATTGCTCAAATTATGCATATGTAATGAATCCCTAGTTTGAGTTTTTAGATGAGATACTTATTTGATATGGTATTAGAACTTAAGTTAACGAAAATGTCTTGGGTCCAAGTCTTATCGCCCCCTATTTAAAAACATAGTCCACAAACAAAATACTAAATTTCCACCTCATCTAAAAGATTAAGCTATTAGAGAACGGTGTGTTATATTATTTGTTGTTTTCAATAGCCCCCTCACGTGCAGGCGACATTCATTTTTAAGCCTTGCATGTAAATAATTTAATATTTTTTAAATGGTTACCTATGAGACTTGAACCATGTCTTAGGCTATATGATACCATACTAAGTTATTATCTCATTTAAAAACTTAAATTGTTAGAGAGATGTTTGTTATATTATTGAAAGAAATTCTATGTCAACCCATTTATATACCTCATTTTATGTGAATATTTAGTTGGCATACTGAAATAAGAGATTAATAAAAAGGTTTGTTATTTTACCATATTAACTAAGCATTCATATAAGAGCAGATAAACGAGTTATGAAAATAGGGTAATATTTTTTTTAAAAGTAATATCTAGCTATTTTCAATCATTTGTTGTTAACCGAGACTCTAAACGAACTCTGTCTGCATGTGAGGAATGTGCCAGAGATAATTAACAAATATAATTGATCTCTTTCTAATAATTTAAGTTTTTAAATTAGGTGTCATTTTAAAATACTGGCAAAGTTCGTAACGAGTTACATTATATTCATATTGTTTGGTTTATGCATGAAGGGCTTCTTAGATGTGGCAAAAGCTGTAGACTAAGATGGAAGAATTATCTTTGCCCTGGCATAAAGAGAGGCAATATTACTCCTGATGAGGAAGACCTTATTATCCGACTACATTCCCTTCTTGGTAATCGCTGGACGCTCATTGCAGGAAGGTTACCTAATCGAACAGATAATGAGATCAAGAACCATTGGAACACTCATCTCATCAAGAGGCTCAAAAATGCTGGAATTGAACCAAAATCAAACAACAATTTAGCCAAAATGCCTAAAGAATCAAAGAAACCGACCAGGGCAGGCGCTGAATCGAACAATTCCAACGCGAAAAAGAAGCGTAAGAATTATAGCAGTAACGATTCCAACAGCATGGCTGCTGACAAGATCAAAATCTATGTCCCGAAACCTATTAGGGTTCTTCCAGGGTTTTCCAGCAGTAACACTATAGATAGTTCATTAACTAGTACATCAAGGAATGAAGAAGTTAATCAGGAAGCTATAGTAAAGGTGTCACATTTTGACGCAGAACCTAAAGCTGAGGTTTCACATTTTACGTGGCCATTAAATGAGCTTGGAGATGCAAATTTGCGGGCGGTTGAGGTTGATGAAAATGATCAAGTTCTTATTAATGGCTGCAATTTCTCTCTACAAAAGTTTTTGTTCGAAGAGGTCTCACTACAAGATTCGGTCCCTACAATTAGTGACATGCTGGAAAAGGTCTACGATGAGTATCTTCAGCTGCTTTAAATAATGGTCGTGTCCAAGATGGCTGCTTTTCTGGATCAATAATTGTTTGTACCTCTGTCATTAATTCCAGAGTTCATCATGTGTTATTGATCGTTCAATATATAAATGCACCTCATTTACTCTAATCAATAAATGGTGAACCAGACAAATATGTTATAAATATAGGGTTTCATCTTATTATATACTGGTGCTAGAATTATAAGATAATTTTAAAATGAATAAAATGCATAACACCCTCCTTAGTTATATTAAAGTTGCACAATAAACCTTGTATTTTAAAAACTAACAAATATTCCCTGTTTTATAACAAAGGTTGTACACTCTCCCTAATTTAAAACTCCATTAATATTCATTAACATCAAGTGTAAAATGACAATATTGTCCTTTATTTATCTTCATTTTCTTTTTTCTTATTTTCCTTTTTCTTTTTCATGTTTTTATTTTTCACTCAATGTTGTGACAAAACGTGGCAATCATTTTTCCAATTATATGATGACACATGGCACTACTATAATGGTGTGATGTCACATTGCATATCTTCTCCTCTACCAATAGGATAGCAACACGTGGCGATGACTTGTCCATGTGAAAAAGCATATAAGAAGAAGCATAACAAAGTCCCCCATCAAGGACTTAAACCCACAACCTTCCAGTCCTTAAATTATAAAATAGCCACTAAGCCAAGCTTTTCACTTGGTCAATTGGAAGCATCCATTTATTTATGTAAACGTTTCATGTTATTAACGTTATTCAACCACCAATTTTCACCGGCCTTGGCCATATTCTTTCCACCATTACCACCTTCAATAACATCTACTCAACTTTCAACCAAAAAAAATCTACAAATCTGGCTAAGACAATGTCTTATTAACATTTACTAAGCCACATAAACGCAAACCAAGTAAATGATAATTAAAAATAAAATTAGGAAAATAAAAAAAAATGTTCAAAGAAGAAGTGGAAGGATTCGAGTTGCTCCAGTCACTTCTACTGTCCACTACCACCACCACCAACCGAACCAATAAATGACCACTAAGAAGAGGAAACAAGAAATGAACAAGAAAAAATTGATTGTTAGATCTAATAACTTGAAGTGGTAATTAGGAAAATTGATTTTGGCCTAGCTCCAAGCAATAGTAAATAGAGGGAAAAATAGGTTGTAGTGCAAAGAGTTGTCAATTTGTTGTATATACGATTCACAGTTCCATTCGCAATAGATTAAGTAGAGGTGGGTTTGGTTGTTGATGAAGATGAAGAAGAGGGTTTAAAAAAGGAGAAAAAAGGTAAAGATAAATTAAGGGTATTTTGGTCATATAATATATGTTTGAAAGTTTAATCCATCCCTAAATGCATTTTTCGTGCGTGTACTACACTCTCAGTTAATTCTAGTTGAAACTTTAACGGCAAGGGGTTTAATGTAACACAGGGGGTATTTGCTAATTTTTAATACACATAGTTCATTGTGCAACTTTTACATAACACAAGGGAGTATCATACATTTTACTCTTTTAAAATTTATGTCTTCTCAATGTAAGATAAGTCTATATCCTAACACCCCCCCTCACGTGTTAGTAATTAAAATTCAAAAAAGTTAAATTTGAATATTAACATTATTTTTTGACAGATTTTACTCCAAAGACTAACAGTTGTCACCAAAATGAAAGGTAAATGACTATTTTGTCTAAAATGAAAGATAGGGGACTTAAATGTCAAAAAAAAAAAATCTATGACCATTTCGATAAATTACCCTAAAATTTAAAAGTAGAGGTTAGAGTATGAATTGATTGGAGTATTGGTAAAGATGACTAGAACTAGTACATTGTTGAGGAAAGATGGATGAGAGAAAGGACTGCATATGGTGTAGGTCAAATATCTTGGCTAGGCTAAAGAAGAAGCTTTTTATACTAACTGTTATGAAAAATACGATATTATGGATATTCATCGTTATGTACTTATCAAGAAAAAGAAGTTCTTTTATAGGATTCTTGTGTTAGTGGAAAATTATTACAATTGAATGGTCAAAAGATGCTTATAGGATTCTTGTATAACGGAGATTATTATATGTATATGGAATGTGATGTAAATGTGATGTAATGAGTATGTCATCAAGATGGTAGAAAACTCTATAAATAGAGGGAGTTTGTAAGAAGGAAACACACTTGAAGAAATCAACAATTTTACTCTCTCAAATTATCTCTTGTTTTAGTACTGCTTTCCTTATATTTAAGTTTTAGTTCACAATACGTTATCAGCACGAACCTCTGTCGAAATAGCAAACAACGAAGTATCCGACGACTTTATTATCAAATGTACATATAATCCTTCCCTTTTCAATTACATTTTGATTATATATTATAGATTAGTTAATATATTACAATCATACACTTGGTGAAGTTTAACCTCTCTAAAAGTATAAATAACTAGACTTTGGACATAAAAAATTTGATGTTTAACCAAATGAACTTTTGCTCGGACTTGTAATTTTTGGACATAAAATTTCGTTACTCAAAGGAAAGCCAGATTGATCTTTAGACCTAATTACCGTTGCTCACAATGATGTTGAAACTGTTATTGGACTAAATTTTCCATTTATCAAAATAATATAACAATTGTTCCCGGTTTGATTATAACTTATTACTAACTTTTCTGACTATATCTTAACATTATTTATATCTAACACTGACTTTTTTTACGGTTCTAACATTTATTTATATCTAACTTATCATTAACTTTTCTAACAATTCTAACATTATTTATGTATTTGTAACAATTCTAACATTATTTATGTCTAACTATTTTACAATTGAGCATTTTATATTATTATACAATTCTTATATCCATCATTTATATTGTGTCAATTTTAATCTTTTTGCTTAATTTCATAGTCTCCTACTAGGAGCTAGTTTATTAGCCACATTTTTTTTGTAAAAAATCTAACATCTTTATGAGTTCTTATTAACTAAACTTTATTTGATATCTTTTAGTATCAAAATGTCAAACATTACAAAGCTTGATTTTGCCGCCTTTGACATATCGGGCGACAACTATTTGACCTGGGTACTAGATGCAGAAGTACATCTACGAGTAAAAGGCCTTGAGAAAACTATTATTGTAGGAAATAAAGAGTCATCACAGGATCTTACTAAAGCTATGATATTCATCCACCACCATTTACATGATTTATTGAAAACATAATATCTCACTGTAAAAGATCCAATATGAACTATGGACCAATCTAAAAGAAAGATTTGACCACTAGAAAACAGTGCATCTCCCATTACTCCGCTACAAGTGGATAAACATGAGATTGCAAGATTTTGCTACAGTACGTGAATATAATTCTACAATGCATCATATTACCTGTAGAATTGAAAATATGTGGAGAAAAGATTTCAGAAGAAGACATGTTAGAAAAAATATTTTTCACATTCCATGCTTCGAACATAATATTGCAACAACAATACAGAGAGAGTGGTCTTAAGAAGCATTCTGAGCTCATAACATGTCTTATGGTGGCTGAGTAGAACAACGAGCTATTATTGAAAAACCACAAATCACGACCAACAAGCTCAGAACCAGTTCCTGAAATAAATGCTACAGACTATCATAACTATGGTCATGGCAGAGGTTGTGGTCGAGGATGTAGTCGTGGAAAGGGTCGTGGTTTTGGTCGGGGACGAGGCCGTAGAGTTGGTCGTAGTAATACTTGGTATCGTGACGGCCCAAAAAGCTTCAATTTCAAGAAGCCAGAAAATAATGAAAAAGGTAATAGCTCTCAAAAAAGACCATCCCAATATGATATATGCCATAGATGTGGCATAAAAGGTCATTGGGGAAAAAACTGTCGAACAGAAAAGCAAGCTTTATCAAGCCTCAAAGGCAAAGGGAAAAAGTGTAGAAACAAACTTTGCCGAAAATGATAATCAACAACAAAATGCACACTTTGATTATTCCGATTTCTTTGAGGATAACAATGAAGAGTTGACCACTTAATTGATAATGAAAATTTTCATTTTAACTAAGAGTGATGAATATGTATCATACTGTAAATTATTGAATATTGTGTGTATAAATATCATCATGTAAGTTATTGTGTATTGTGTGTATGAATATCATCATGTAAGTTATCGTGTATTGTGTGTATGAATATCATCATGTAAGTTGTCGTGTATTGTGTGTATAAATATTATCATGTAAATTGTCATATTTTTATTAAAAGTGTTATCACTTATTGTTTATTTTGAGTATATTCTCACACAGTTTATCTATCTTATTTTGAATAAGTATGGATCTATACAATTTCAACAATAGAGAAATATGTATGGTAGACAGTGCAACAACGCATACCATTCTTAAAAACAAAATCTATTTCGCTCAACTGGAATTCGCAAAAGCAAACGTTAATACAATCTTGGAAACTACAAAAATTATTGATGGTTCTGGAAAAGCTTGTATTATACTTCCTGGTGGAACAAAAATTATAATAAGTGATGCTTTATACTCTAGTAAATAACAGAGAAATCTACTAAGCTTTAGAGATATTCGTCAAAATGGTTATCATATTGAAACCATAAATGAGAAAAATAAAGAATATCTCGATATCACATCGCTTAGGTCTGGCAAAAAGTATACTATGGAAAAATTGACAACATTATCTTCTGGAATATATTATACTCAGATAAATTCTGTAGAAACCAATATGGTGATTAACCAGAAGATACATGATCCAAAGAATTTTATTCTTTGGCATGATCGCCTTGGACATCCGAGCACTGTGATGATGAAAATGATTATTGAAAATTTACATGGACATCCATTAAAGAATCAAAGGATTCTAATATCAAATGAATTTTCATGAAGTGCTTATGCCCAAGGGAAATTGATTAAAAGGTCATCCCCTACTAAAATTAATAATGAAGTTCCTGCATTTTTAGAACGAATTCAAGGGGATATATGTGGGCTTATTGTTCCATCATGTAGACCATTCCGATACTTTATGGTATTGATAGATGCCTCAACTCGTTGGTCACATGTCTGTCTATTGTTCTCTCGAAATGTGGTATTTGCAAGACTGTTTGCACAAATAATTCGATTACGTGCACAATTTCCGAATCACACAATTAAGAAAATCTGGCTTGATAATGCAGGAGAATTTACATCCCAAGCATTCATGACTATTGCATGTCTATTGGGATTACTGTTGAGCATCCTGTGGTACATACACATACGCAAAATGGTTTAGTTGAATCTTTTATTAAACGCCTGTAACTAATTGCTAGACCATTACTTATGAGAACTAAATTGCCTAGTTCTGCTTGGGGATATACTATATTACATGCTACAGCATTGGTTCAAACAAGACCAACTGCTTATCATAAATACTCCCCACTACAGCTTGTCTCTGGCCAAGAACTGAATATATCCCATTTAAGAATTTTTGGTTGTATAGTATATGTACCAATTGTTCCACCACAATGAACAAAAATGGGACCACCAAGAAGACTGGGAATTTATGTTGGCTTTGAATCTCCATCAATTGTCAAATATCTTGAACCTTTAACTGAAGATCTTTTCGCAGCATGTTTTGTTGATTGTCAATTTGATGAGGCAACATTCGCAGTCTTAGGGGGAGAAAAACGGAAGATAGAGAAGCAAGAAATTTCATGGAATGCATCGTTAGCATCTTATTTTGATCCTCGAACAAATCAATCGGAACTAGAAGTTCAGAAAATTATTCATCTGCAAAGAGTTGCAAATCAATTGCCAAATGCATTCACTGATGCGAAAAAAGTGACTAAGTCGCATATACCAGCGTTAAATGCTCCAGCCAGAATTGATGTTTTAAATGAGCAATCTACCAATACAATGGCAAATGAATCTACTGCACGTCAGAAGCGTGGTAGACCTATCGGTTCTAAGGATAAAAATTCTCAAAAAAAAAGGACATGATAAGCAGGTTGGTAATCCTGAAATTATTGAAAATCATGTAGCTATCGCGACACAAGAAAAGGGATCCTTGGTCGATTTTCAGGTACCTGAACATGATACAAATATTGAAAGTAATAATAAGGAGATCTCAATTAATTATGTTGCTACAGGAAGATGATGGAACTGAAATGAAATCAGTATTAATGAAAAATTTGCATATGCAGTAGCTATTGATTTAATGAATGAAAATGAGGATCTTGAACCAAAATATGTCCAAGAATATCGATACAAAAAGGATTGGCCAAAATAGAGAGATGCAATCCAAGCAGAATTAAATTCACTTGCAAAACGTGAAGTATTTCGGCCAATAGTTCAAACACCTGAAAATGTGAAACCTATGGGCTACAAATGGGTATTTGTTCAGAGCGCGGCTTGTAGCACAAGGTTTTTCACAAAGGCCTGGAATTGACTATGATGAGACATATTCTCCTATAATGGATGCTATCACATTTAGATTTTTGATAAGTCTGACAATTTCTAAAGGACTTACCATGCACCTTATGGATGTGGTGACAGCCTACTTATATAGTTCATTAGACAGTAATATTTATATGAAAGTCCCAGAATGACTAAAAATGCCTGAACCATATGGCTCGAAGCCTTGAGAAATGTACTCAATCAAATTACAACGATCGTTGTATGGATTGAAACAATCGGGGCGAATATGGTATAATTGTCTCAGCACATATTTTCTAAAAGAAGGATATGTCAATAGTCCAATAAGTCCATGTGTTTTCATCAAGAAATCAAACCATGGATTTGTTATTATTGCAGTGTATGTTGATTATCTGAATATAAATTGAAGAACTTACAACGCCAACCACATATCTGAGTAAAGAATTTGAAATGAAAGATCTCAGAAAAACAAAATTTTGTCTCAGGTTACAGATTAAACATTTATCAAATAGAATATTCTTGCATCAGTCAACCTACACAGAAAAGGTATTGAAAAGATTTAACATGTATAAGGCTCACCCGTTAAGTACACCAATGGTTGTTCGATCCCTCGATACCAAGAATGACCCATTTCTTTCTAAAGAAGATGGTGAAGAGATTCTTGGCCCAGAAGTACCATATCTTAGTGCAATTGGAGCACTAATGTATCTTGCTAACAACACACGACCTGATATTGCTTTTTCTGTCAATCTATTAGCAAGATATAGTTCGGCACCAACACGAAGACATTGAACTGGCATAAAATATATTTTTTGTTACCTTCATGGAACAACTAATATGGGATTATTGTATTCAAGGCATAAGTAACCACACTTGATTGGATTTGCAAATACAGGATATATGTTAGACCCCCATAAAGGAAAATCACAGACTAAATATTTATTCACATATGGTGGTACTTCTATCTCTTCGCGATCAACAAAGCAAACTATTGCCGCAACTTCTTCAAATCATGTCGAGATTCTAGCACTCCATGAGGCAAGTCGAGAATGCGTTTGGTTAAAATCTTTAATTCATCACATTCAAGAAGAATGCAATCTTTCAACAAATAAAGTGGATCCAACAATCATATATGAAGATAATACCGCATGCATTTCACAAGTAAAGGGAGGATACATCAAAGGTGACAGAACTAAGCATATCTCACCAAAATTCTTTTTCACACATGAACTTCAGAAGAAATGTGAGATAGATGTTCTTCAAATTCGTTCAAGTGAGAATCTAGCAGATTTATTCATGAAGTCATTGCCTATATCAACGTTCGAGAAATTGGTATGTAAAATTGGCATGTGCCGACTTCGTGATCAATGTTGATATGCTCAGAAGAGGGGGAGCCACATACGCGCTACATTCTTTTTCCCTTAGCATAGGTTTTATCCCAATGAGTTTTCCTAGCAATGTTTTTAATGAGGTAGTTAAAGAAGTGTATACCAAGAATATCGTACTTTTTTTCCTTTACTATGATTTTTATCCCACTGGGTTTTATCCTAGTAAGGTTTTGACGAGACATATTCTTGAAGAATGAATATCCAAGGAGGAGTCTTATGAAAAATATGATATTGTGGATATTCATCGTTATGTACTTATCAAGAAAAAGAAGTTATTTTATAGGATTCTTGTGTTAGTGGAAAATTACTATAATTGAATTGTCAAAAGATGCTTATAGGATTCTTGTATAGTGGAGATTATTATATGTATATGGAATGTGATGTAATGAGTATGTCATCAAGATGGTAAAAAACTCTATAAATAAAGGGAGTTTGTAAGAAGGAAACACACTTGAAGAAATCAACAACCTTACTCTCACAAATTCTCTCCTGTTTTAGTATTGTTTTCCTTATATTTTAGTTTTAGTTCACAATACTGACTTATTGATCACATAGAATTAACCTCAAATATCAAGAATGCATGTGTTAGTGGATATTGTGGAAAGGTTGTCAATGAGTATCACATGTCGGTTATGTCAAATTCACATATTTTTTAGGTATGGCTGGTCTTTGCTAAGCATTGTCTGCTTGTGAACATCATTTCTAGTAGGGGCCGACATGGTCATGAATTGGTTTGACTATATCGTTCCTACTTTAGGTAAGCGAAGTAGTCAAGGATTAATGTTGTCTAGGGAATAGTAGTATCCTCAACCAATATTGATTTAGTCAGCTCGACAAACGTGGGGATGACGATGGAGGCGGGTTTTGCAAGTACCTGCCTCATCCCCTCCCTAAACAGGGTAGAGATTAGGTTGAAAAAATAGGGAATGGGACAGCAGTGGATATTAACTTTTAATCGCCGCATTAAGGCAGGACAGGAAGTAGAGATATAAGCATTCTCTGCCCTGCATAAATGAATAATTATTTTTGTCTTTAGTTTTACATATGTACTGAAATTTTAAAATTATAAATATAAAAGTGAAAAAATTGACATTTGACAAAGTATTATAAAAATGGAGAAGAAAAAATAGATTATTCAAAATAATTGTATAATCATTTATTTTAAACAAGATCATTATATGCTATTACTTGATAATTGCTATCATTTGACATAAATACATCCATTTCATTATTGATCATAATGGATTTAAGAGATTTGTTAGTTGTTGCTAGTTATACTTCAAAATAGTTTCAAACAACATAATTGAATATGATATTTTAAAGATTTGCAATTACTATTATACATGGCACACAATAACAAAAAATATATATATAATAATCAATGTGATCCCAATAACACAAAGAAGTATTCTTTTTTCATATATAATTCTCATAGAAAATGATTTTAGTTAAAATTTATTTTAAATGATTAAGACTCATTTACTATAATATTACTTTTGGTGTTTAACTTCAAGTATAAGACTCAATATATAATTAATATTTAACATTTATTTAAAACTTACATTTATGTTCATCATTACTGTAATTTTAATTTATATTTTGAAGTTATGTGGTTCGAATTAAATTTAATATTGTAAGATTTTAAAAAATAATAAAAAAATCCCTCGAATAATCCCCATTCCCCACAAGGATTCGAGGATGGGATGGGGGTAAGGAATAGGGGTATCAATTGTGGGACTACGTAGAATGGTATTGGAGAAACTTTTTAGGTGGCAAAACTAGACATGGGGATAAATCCTCCACCCTAAACCCACTCTATTGTCATACTTGGAGAAGTGTGGTTCTTGTGTTGATTAGGTTCTAACCGTGATGACCCATTATGGCACTAACTTGGACTAGGCCATAGGATCATTCAACACACAAATAATTACAATAATTATAATTATAATTGTTATAATTATTATTTTCTTATTTTTATTAATATAATCTTATTATTATAATAATTGTAATCATTATAGTAATAATAATACAAATAATAATTATTATTGAGTTAGGATCAGATTTTGGCCAATACCATTTGAATGTAAAGTTTTTCAATTATGATTCTAAAACTTCAATAAGTAAAAAAAACACAGGCTTCTTTAAATAAGCTATCTCGACTATTTAGCATAAGGGTTATTAACACAAATGATCATTTATCTTTGTTTTGTGTGCCAACTAACTCCCTTATCTTTCAAGTGTGATATTTTAGTCCCTGATGTATTGTTATAGTAACGTTGTTAGTTCTATCGGTTAAAATCCGTCAAAATTTTAACGAAAAGCACATGCATTGGTCACATGCTCTTTTAAGCAAGATAAAGGATCATTTGTATTAATAACATATGTATATATATATATATATCGACTATTTTCAAAATCTATAAATGTAAAAACAGGTTGAGCTAATTACCCTTGTCAATACAAAAGTACTTTGATTGTTCTGACTATAACCTTTTTAACTTGGAACAACAAGGATAGGCGTAGCTACACAGGCTTGAGTGTAGGCATGTGCCTATAGTGGAAAAAAAGAAAAAAGTTCAGGGGTATTTTTATAAATTGACATTTATTTGATTTTAAAAAATACACTTTATCTTTTCTTAAATCTCTCCAATCTTCAAACTTCATTAAGCCCAACCAAGACCACCATTCTCCACAATCTTCAATTCCATTAAGCCCCATACTTATTTCCATCATTCTCCAGCATTTTCATTACCTACATCTGCTACATATTTCACCAAGTCAAGCTTTCATTTCTTTAACCTTTTCTATTATATATATATATATATGTGTGTGTGTGTGTGTGTGTGTGTTGTGTGTGTGTATGTATGTGTGTGTGTGTCTGTGTTTGAATTTGTGTTGTGAGTCTTGTGACATAATTAACTACAAAAATATAAAAATAAACCATGGGTAATCTAACGGGCATGGCTTCAGATATACATCACAATTTGAGATTGTATCAACATTAAAATTAAAACATGGCTAGTGTAGAATTCTACAAGAAATCATAATTTTGCTTTGACCAAGTTGTATCAAAAATGTTCTTTTTTTTTTGGTCAAGGTATCAAGAACCTTCACTAATAGAAAATGATGACTGACTAGTTCTACAAGTTGTAAATTTATGTAAATCTCCAATTGTGCGTGTATTTGCGCCAATTTTTATTATGCCCTAATTAACTGAAAACTATAAATTGTTTCCTAATCAATTATTTTAGGTGTGTTATAATTAGAAGGTACTTTTGTATTGTTGTAGTCATTTATTTTTCTATCTTTTATATGTTATTTCATTATTATAGAGGAGAGTCATTTCTTTAAGACTTTGAATATATTTTGGTACTTATATTTTTATATTTGTTGTAATGTACATAAATTAAATATTATTTTATATATAGATGTGTCCAGAACCTTTGGTTATCGAATGTGTTACTGACCAGGGTTGGTGCCTACACTATCTCTGGTGCTTGGCTTTTTGACAAGAATCATATTTTAAACTCTTAAGGTCTATTTGGCCTAGTTATAAAATTGTAGTTTTTAGGCTATCGAACTTTCAACAATAGATCTATGGTTAATGTGTTGTTCAACAAAACTTGTTAGGTAGCTATTAGTATCTTAGAATGATTTTAAATAGGAATGGAATGACCATGTGAATTGAATGAACTTTGAAAAAGATATGTTATGCTTGGTATACTTTAGAAACAAATATAGGAATAGATATATTGATTTGAAACCCATATTTGCTAATTACTAAAACAGAACCGTAAAGGGAATAACTTATATAAAACGACAAGAATGTCATTTTGTTACTATAGATATATTATTTCATTATGTATACATATTGTTTATTATTAGATTATATATTATAACTATTACAATTATTATATTTCGTTATTGTAGATTATATTATTATTTTATTTATTTTATGATTATTTTTATTGTATATTTTTATATTTTTATTATTATAATATATTATATTATTATTATAGTTAAATAATATTGTTATTTATTTTTATTTATTATATTATTTATATATTTTTATTACTATATTTGAATATATAAAAAATATAATAAATAATACTATATAACAAAAATTATATTAAGTCTTAATGTTATTTGAATAATGTGTAATATTTTTTTTAAGGGTATTTTGGCCACTTGAAAATAAGTTCATTCCAAACCACATGTGAAAGTGTTATTCTCGTGTATTTTGTCAGGAATGGGTATTTCCATTTCATGGGAATGGGATTACTGAAGAAATGAGATTGTCAAGTATTATTCATTGTCCCAATAAAATTGAATATAAAAAATAAACATGAGGAAAATAAAAAATGTAGTAAATTATCTAAAACAATATGGAGTGTATTTTGAGAAAACAAAAAGAAAAATAGTTTTTCCCATGGTGGAAAAATAATTTTGGAGTTTCTTGCATGATATCTAAATAGTTTCGTGAAATCGTTTTTCAAAAGTTTTTGATTTGGAGCTTCTTATTTTTTAGCCTTTTATAGCCTTTAGGTTTTACTTAAAAGCATTTTAAAAAATAAGCCAAATATGTTAGTTTCAACTTTTAAACTCACAAAGTTGAGCCAAATATAAACCCTTAACATCTTGGATGTATCCGAAGTTTCGGATATTTGTGGCCACTCCAACTCAAGTTCATAGCTTTTCTAAAGCATCTCAAGCTGTTAATTCACAAGTTTAAGAGTTGAAAAGACTGATTCAATAAATGAAAGAATAGGACATGGAAAAAGATCAAGAGCTAAAATGACTGATTCAATAAATGAAAAAATAGATGGAAAAGGATCAATAGCTGAAAAGACATTCAAGAAATGAAAGAAAAGGCTATGGAAAAGGAGCAAGAGCTTAAAATACAGATTCAATAAATGAAAGAAAAAGACAGAAAAGGAGAGAAAATGAGAGAACGATGAAAAAAAATGAAAGACGATATGAATTTAATGAGGAAATTGATTTGATCAACATAGACTTGTGATGCATCAAGGTAGTTGAAGATAAGATGTTAGGGGTGACATGGATGCATCAAGGTAGTTGAAGACAAGATGTTTGTAGTTACACTTCTTTTGGAATTTCTTTTGGTATTTGGAGAAGTGTTTGAATTGAAATCTTTCTATCTATTCAATCAAGAATACATCGTTAGTTTGGATTTTTTTTAGAAGTGTTGTACGTTCTTTTTGTGTTGAGATGTTTTTTTATCTATTCAATTGATGTATATCTTCTTTTTGTATTTGGATTTTCTTTTCCCTATTTAACTGGTTTATAGTTCGAAATTCTAAAAGTAATAACTAATTACAAGAAGAATCAAGTGAAGAGAGAAGCTTAAGGTGACGGTTGCCTCAACCTTCGATCTTCTTATATTGTTTTGAAAGGTGCACTAATCTTTTGAATTCGATACCAACAAGTATCATTCTTTCAAAATAATATTCTCTTTCAGGCCTCAAGACCTGGGCTATCAAACACTCAGACATCTCTCCACAAGAAAATTATTATTTTATTCTTTCAAATAGAACATGGTCATAGAAGTGGATACCACTATTAAAAATTGCAAGTGTGAATCTACTGATCGATCTTTATCTATCTATCTTTATATAGATAGATAGATATATGATCCAACATATCCATTTGTGAAATAAAAGGAAAAAAATTTCATTTCTCTCGATCCTAAAAGAAAGCGGTAAAGCATTATTGATATGCATGTGAGAAACTGATATCAGTTCGAATTAATTAAAAAAAAAAATTCACCATATCTATATTTGAAGCAGCGGAACAGGTGAAACTAGACATACCTAAGGCTCAATCAAGCTTTGGGCTCCGTTTGTTTGCCGTAAAATATTTTTCAGATTTTACGGTGTTTGGTAACACCGAAAAATTTGTCAACTATAAAATATTTTCCGGTCAACAATTGCGGTTGTTTTTGTTTAATTTTACAGTGTTTGGTAACACTGAAAAATTGGTCAACTGTAAAATATTTTTCGATCAACAATTACGGCTAGTGCAAAATTCTAAAAAATATTTTTATTTCCTTTGGGAGAAGAAAACATTTTACGGAACTCACAGTACATCCAAACACTAAAAAATATTTTTTAGTATTCTATTTTTCAAAAAAAATATTTTCTCCTAACAATTTATTTTACAGCAAACAAACGGAGTCCTGTAAAATATTTTATTTTTCAAAAAAATATTTTTCACTAAAAATATTTTTTACAAACAAACGAAGCCTTGATCAACAATTACATCACGAAAAATATTTGTCACAAACAAACAAGCCTTGATCAACAATTACATTTGATAGAATTGTCTTTATCAACAAGCCATCCATAAGCTATCACGAGGATATTGAGAATCCATGGAAATGTACTAGCATATTGACATTGCCCTTTCATTTATTGTTTCACAAATGTTAACTATTTTGTCATTTAATATATATCGGTAGGCTGTCACAATTATCGCTATTTTTTCTTAAGCATCAGGGCCAAATTGTTTATGTATCATAAAGGTTCTTGTTTTGACTTTTCGATATAAAACTATAGTGATCATTACATACAATATATAATGTGGCTCGATGTAGACTTCACACAAGAGACAATGAAAGGAGAAACTCTTTGATCTGTCAGACTAATTAAATAAATTGGACTTGATGTTTTTATAATTTTATATAATATTCATTTGAATTAATGTTATGTGTCACTAAATTTCATCTATAGACCACATTAATTTTGTCATACTAGCTTTTCAACCATAGATAGAAAGTATCAAATACCAAATCTAAACTACCATATTTAATTAGCAAATAAATATGGAAGCATACAATATTTAAAAAAAAAAAAATGAAATAGAAAACAACACACGTGTTTCAGTACAAATAATATTTTACTATTTAAAAAAATTGATGTAAAAATATTTTACAAATAATATTTTACTATTTAATTTATAAGACATTGTGTTTTTCTTTTTTACTTTTTTTAGTCTCTTACTCTCTCAAATTTCTACTCTGACATTGTTATGTGAAGTTGAAGTTGAACTATAATGTGTAGGATTTGTAAATTCCCTCCCCAATTCACTAAAATTTAAGATAATGACAAATAAAACTACTAACTCTACACCATCAATATGAGTTCTTTTTTTTGTTTTTGGTCATAGTCGACACAAGATTTGCTCAAACAAATATCATATGACTTTTTTAAATAAAAGAAAGAAAAAATAAAACGTATGACTTGGAAAAAAATCTAACGGATTAATTGTTTTTTTTTTTGTCCAACTTCTATATCGTTTTCTAACTGACGTTTCAAGCACTTTTGAAAAACATAATTCTTCTAGCACAAAAAAACAAATGGAGCGTTTTCTTGCATTTTTTTCTTTTGTTTATACATCTATATATATATATTGTCTATACAACATATATTGTATTATTTTCTTACATTTTATATATTTTTTATACACATGGCTCTTGCATATATCGTTTCCTTGTATATTTTATTTCTTTCATTTTTTCTGTGTGTTGTTTTTTGTTTCTTTTTTTATTATTTTAAATTCATTTGATTCCATATTTATTTGCTAAGTAAATATAGTTGTTTAGATTTGGTAATTAATACTTTCTAACCATGGTTGAAAAGTTAAGTGTAGTAAAATTAATGTGGTCCGTAAATGAGATTTAGTGACAGATGGCATTAATTTAGAGAAATATTGTATAAAATTATAGACAGTGGCAGATTGAGCTTATGGTGAGAATGTGCACGTGCACATCCTCACCTTGGAAAAAAAAATAAAAAATCTTTGTTTTTTAGTATTTTTTTTAGAAAAATTATTATATTTGACACTTTGTGTACATGCTAAACTCTCTTACTATACGAGTGCACACCCTGAGCGTGAGTGTCTGGATCCGCCACTGATTATAGAGAATAGAATTGTAAAAGAGCCAAATCTGTTTTAAAAATATGTGGGATGAGTCTCACACGTATGAGACCTACTCTATATGAGTGAGACGAACCAAAGAATTTCTCCAAAGAAAGGAAATTGCAGGAGTGATGAGGGTGAAATATACAGTAGAACCTCTTTACATTAATAGCCTTGGGACTACCAAATTATATTAATTTAGCGAGATATTAATTTATCAATAAATTAATAACTATTAATTTATAGAGATATTTTTATTATTTTTTGGTTTTATAGTAAACATATTATGATTATAATATCTTTTTTTAAAAAGTGACTTGTATTTTTTTGGTCCAATTTGAAAAGATAAGTAATGAGAATAGAGGATAAAATTTAATTTAGTAAGATTAGAACAAAGTTTTTCTAATCTCGCATCCAAGTTCTTGTTGGATTAAGATAATAACTAATTTCTCTGATCTTGTATCATAATCCTTGTGGGATTATCTCAATTTTTTCTCTTTAAATAATTAAATATGAGATTCAACTAGATTTGAAGTTCAACAAAAGACAAACAAGTCTTGATTCATCTTTTAAGAAAACATCACAATCAATTTATTATGTACTTTTTACCTAATTATTAATTTATAAAATATTTTGGTCAATAAATACAAAGGAAATTTTTTAAATGTATTATCTTATAATTTTATTGAATTTATTAACTTTTTACACTGGTCCCAAGTCAGGACCGGATATTTTTATTAATAAAAATAGATTATTAATTTATCGAATATTAATTTAAAGAGGTTCTACTGTACTTGAAGTGAATCATGACGGAAGTTTACTTAAAGTCAGAAAACACTATATCCATTGCTATTGGGAAGCCAAGTTACCTTCAGGAGTACATGTTTGAAATTTGAATTTTTTTTTATACCTTCTTATTTTTATTCTCTTTCCTCATGTTTTTCTCTCTTTATTTTTTCCTTACGTTATCTTATTCTTAAATAAGTTTTCAATTTATTTTCTCTATTTTGGGGATTATTTGTGCTTATCATTGTGTATAAATTTAAATTCGTTTATTTTTGTAATGTTTTTAACATTTAAGCTAAACTTTTCTAATTTAATTGTACATTTATTTCAATTTTAATTTTTGAGTGATTTTTAGATTGTTTTTTTTTATTTTTAATAGATTATTTTGTGTCTTTAATTACACAGTTTGGGTTCGAATACCCGCAAATTCTTTATTTTTAAATATTTTGATCACTTATCATCAAAATTATGATTTTAGACATAAAGGCAATAATTTTTTTTGACAATTTATATATAAATAAGTGTCTCTGACCCCAAAAACTGACGTCATCACGTAATAATTCCAATAACCCTCGGTATATAGCTCCGCCACTGTCCACCCATCCATGATCAATACACAAAGGCGTCTGGAGCACACTTCGCCATATATTGTAGGAACTCAAGACACATCCCTACAACATCTAATAATGTTGAGAATCACCCCTTGATTGTGTAAATAATTCGTTGAGTCTTTAATCAACTGACCCAAAATAATTAACTTAAACTATTTCATATATCCACAATAGTCACTTATAAATTACATATATACACCATCTTCCACTAATATGAGATGTCATAAATACACTCTTCCCCGTATATATAATTAACAACTTGTCATACAATTCTCACAAGACCCGAATTTTCTGATAACATGATGTTTAGTATCAAAGTGGCCTCTAAGATAGCCCGAGACCATCTCACATTTGTTTGTCTAACTGGCCGAACTGTCCACATAAACGATCTCAAAATTCAAGGTCATTTTCAACAATTTCTCTATTTTTCTCTTTACATGTAGGGAATTTTGGCTACTTCTTTACATGTAGGGATTCTCTATTTCAGTTTAACTCCAACAGCTTCCCTACATTCTGATTTTAAAGAATCTATATTTCAATGTCACTCCAGTAGCTTCTCTATTTTAGAGAATCTTTATTTTTATTTTACTCCAAAGTCTCTCCTACGTATTATTTTTAATTAAAATTTGTATTAATAATTTTACATTTTTTATTTGAATTTACTAATTGTATATGATGAATTTTTATTTTTAATTACAAATATTTGTTTTTTGTTTTTTTATTTTAAAACTTTTCCACTATTTTTGTGTTTCTTTCTTTGTATTTCTTTATTTTCCATGACGTAATTTATTTCTAGTTATATTAAATTTGTTATTGATATTATTTTTTTATTTATAAATTTACCAATTTTTTTATGAAACTTTTTGTTCTTCTTTTTATGTCTTGTATTAATTAATAATAATAGATCATCTAAATTATAATTAAACAAAAATTAAAACCCTAAATTATATAAATCCCTTCCCCACTTTTTTTTTTCATCAGCCGCCTTTCACAACCCACTCCAGAAAACCATCGATCTTCTCCACCCAAACCATGTGCCAACCTTTCACAACCCACCCCCATCCCCATCCCACCATAACAAATTACCCAACAACCACTGCTACCACCACGCCGTGCCGTCACTATGCGACCACCATAGCAAATCACCCAACAACTACCATTCTACCACCCAACAGCCACCATGCCACCACCATAGCAAGCCACAAGTTTGCTCTTCTTTTTCGTAAAATTTTTTTTAAAAACTTTTTTGATGCAAAAGTTTTTTTTTGAGGTAAAACTTCTTTTGCCAAATTTTTTGTTAAAAAAAATTACCTGTGGTTTTTGATTTCTGCTTTTGTGGCTGATTTTTTTTGTAGCTCTAGATCTGGGTATATTTTTTTTTTTGATTTGAAATTTTTGGTTCAAATTGATGTGTGATTGAAGAACACATGACCTGTGTTTATATAAACACAGACCATGTGTGCCTCCAATGGAGACATGTTTTTTTTTTTTTGATTCATTTTTTTTTTTTTACTGACAGTTGGTTTTCAGAATTGTTTAAGATATTTGTTCAGCATCTCATAGAGATGCTGAAAATTGAATATAGAGATTCTCTACAAAGTAGAAACTCCATCTTATTCTCTATATGTAGAATAAAGTAGTTTTTATATATCCTGTTAGAGATGGCCTTATAAGTCCCATCACCTAACCATGTTAGGCGAATTCAATGGGACTTCCCCATATTTTCTATATGAGTTACTATCTAAAAGCTTCCTCAGCATTTTCATTATGGTTTGTCCCCCAATTTGAAGTCAAAGTAATTTGTATAGTTTCTTTAATTTTTAACTTTTTAACATGAGTAATGCTAGACGCAATTGTTGTGTTAAAACACATCTCGGAAAACTAAATTTTGTAAAAGAGATTCGATATTGATCAGGTTATGATTTAGAATATTGTGGGGTTTATTCATTTATGGCTCTAAATATAATAAGCTTTGCATACGGTCAAATGTGTGTTTCTTTTATCTCGGGCAATTATCATTTTGTCAAGAAGAAGAAAAGGAATCTGAAAAATTATGCAACGAATGGTAGAAAGAAAAAAGTAAGTAGGATTAAACAAAAGATAAAGAAAGAGAAAGTAGGAAACCTTGATTAAAGGAGATAAGAAAGGAAAAACAAAGAGAGAGAAAAATTAATAAATGAAGAGAGAGAAATATAATAAAATAAATAAAGAAAGAGAGAAAGACATAAAATAAATTTATGTAGTTGGCATGTCAACTGGACATGTCAATTAAGAGATAATAATTGAGTGATTAAAAAAAAAAGTAACTTATAGCATTACTCTTTTAACATTTAGTGATACGTAGGAATAACAAAAGGTCAAATACCTACCAAAATTACAAATTTATATTTGAGCCATCTCATTATTCTTAACCGCTAACCGCAAAACCTTGTAGATTTCAGATCTACTTACCAAATCCAATCTCGATTACATATTCTTTACCAAATTGAAACTTGAAATCGAAACAAGTCTTAAATATGCTTACAAAATCTAAAGCTGGCAATATTAAAAAAATTCATGGTATCCGAACTAAGACCGGATAATCAAAAAAAAAAAAAGATTCAAAAAGTATTTCAAATTTAAAAACATTCTACAACAATAAAATATTTTAAAAAAAAAAAAAAAAAAATAAAATAATGAATATCTACAAAAAAAAAAAAAAAAAAGAAAGGCAATTTGAATGTTAAAAAATCGTACAACAATAAAATGAACCAAAATCAATACATACCAAGATAATAAAATCCAAGACAAATACTTGTCCATAACAAAATATTCAACACTAGCATAATTAAAAACAACAGAATGTTTTATAAAATTTCGCATAAACAAACTCAAACCAATCTTTTCATAATAGAAGTTGTTAAGTGCAAAATCTGCCACGCCTGAACCGAGCCGAAGTCTGCAAAACGAAGAAAATGGACAACGGGAGTTATCTCTCTCATACCTCCTCGGGTGTGAGTCTTAGTAATTTGGCTCGGGAATAATATAAAGTAAATAATGACAAATTTATCAATAAAAGATAAAAGTTATATTTGAGTCACCTTCCTTGTACTATTTATAATAATAGATAAGGAATCTTTTCGATAGGCCCCACTTGTCCTTGTGTCTTATTATTACAACACATGTCTAGGGAGAAAATGTTCCTTTTACTCAAATAGACATTTTAGTAATTGCATAATTCTACCATTGTCAGAACTATCCAAAATAATTTTATGTCGACAAGTTGATATTGCTTCCCTCAAACAACAGTCTTCCATCATTCCTATAAATTTAAAGAGTATATTATATTTATGTGTATACATATATGTGTACATATTTATAAATAAAAAGATTCATAATAGAATTTGTTGTTCATTTTCTCCAAGGTCTATCCTAACCTTTGTTCGACTATCCATCAATAACCCATTAAAGAAACCAAAGTGTAATGAATAGCCTATTAGTTCTGGATTTAAATTTATTATCGAAGACATCCATTGCATTCACTTTTAAACCATCGTTGTTGCCATCCCTAGTTGTGTATATTTAAATATAGAGCGGAAAAATGGATTTTAGCTTTTCTTTTTGCATTGAATAGGATTTCATTAAGTAAACAGTAAAATAAACTACATTCAAGTGGACTAGGCCCGAGACTACCACAAATTAGAAGACCCCTAACACCACCAACAACGAAACAAACCACACCATGGCCTCAGCCCGGTAAAAGCCCAAGCAAGCAAGCAACCCATCTAGGCTCGCCAGGAAAGACAAACCAGAAACTAAAAACGACTTTGTTTTAATTTCTTTTGATTCCATAACATACTTTGCCATTCCAAGTAAAGGTTTAAGTCGATTTGGATTATTATTTTTGTTTTAATTTAAAAAAATAAAACTACATTGTTTTAATATTTCCAGAGAAATTGCCAATCTAAGTAGCAAGAATAAATTTAGAGAAGCTGGACATGAAATCTTCTAATCACATATACCAAATTAAATCAAATTAAGTCAAGTCTTATCTCACTAGATGAGACTGGTTGTATGGATCAGAAAACACCACGAATTCCTATCAAACTTTGTCTCAACTTTTAGCTCCATGCATACAAGATCTTGTTTTAGGATTTTCCTCCAACTCATTTTAAGTTTTCTGCTGCACTTCTTACTGTGTCCTAATGTCATATTTTAAAATATTCTAACAGATGCCTCCACAATAAAATGATATAATTCAAGTGGACTAGGCCCAAAACTACCACAAATAGAAGGGGCATTAACATAATCAAGGCCCAACAATAAAACAAACCACTCCAAGGGCCTCAGCACAACAAAAGCCCAAGCAAGAAAAGCAACCCATCAAGCCACAACAAAAAAGACGGACCGTAAACCACTTTAGTAAAAACCAGGAGCTAAAAACCATGCACCCCAAAACTAACCATCCAAAACCAACAATATTAAAGTAATTCAAAGATTAGCAACCCCAAACCAAAGACCGACCGCAACCACGGGCCATTGCCAACCACCTCGAGCCATCCACAGACTAAAAAAAAAAATCATGAGACCCATCTTGAATATCTTTGCACCTAACTCATGGGTCTTAGGGACAAATCTAGAATTTTTATTCATCTGAAGTAAAAATATAAAATTGCTTATATATGGATAATTTTTTTTAGCAATGGCTAAATTAGATTTTTTTAGCTTAAAAATACCTTAAAAATACACACATTTTCAAAAAAAAAAAAAAAAAAATACAGTTCCAACTCTCTATTTAATAACTCTACTCTAGTGAGAGCTGCGACCCCGACTGGCTCTTAAGTAAATCCTCCCATGGCAGTGGGCCCATATATCAGTTTATTAGTTCTTCAATGTATTACGGTGCTGATGCTCTGTTGTCGTGCAAGCCGAAAAACTACCCATCTCTCAAGTGTAGATTAGCAGAAATATATATTCTTTTGCATAAGCTTGGGCCTAACTGCTTTAGTTAAAAGCCTATTTTTTCCGATTAAAAAGTTAACAATACTTCAATTTAAAAAGTTGTAGGCATGATATTAAAACCACACCCAAGGATAATTTATAGAGGCAGTTAGTGTCACCAATTATACTTCAATTGATGTTTTCCACTTGTATATCCTTAATTAGAAGAATGCATAGTGGAAACATATCATGATTGGTAGAAAGATGGCCTTTCATTCCCTACTATTTTTGGTAAGTTAATACTCAATGCTAGCCGTCTTCCCACTTCTAAAATTCCAAGAACTAGCAAGTGACAGATAAAACATCTAATCACGCAAATTATTGGAGAATTTAATTGTCTCTACATAGATAAATTAAAATTTTTAATATCATTATATAAGATCTTGAAATACTATTTTTAATCCAAATTCATTTTAGAATAGAACTTTAATTACCTAACACAAACAGCTATGCCCAATTATTAGTTTTTGACTTACCTAATCCTATAAACTACTAAAGATGCAACACACTCTTTTTGGGGTCGAGTAAATTGAGAATCTATTCTTCTTAAGTCAATTTTAATAAGTCTTATATTTAATTAACCTGATCATATTTCTTCATATATATTCTATTATAATTTTTTTTTTATATAAATTTTATACTTAACTAATTTCGATTATTTCTCTTCCGAAGCCGTATAGTAAAATTCACTTAGTATTCTTTATTTATGCAAAGAGGGATCTAGAAATTGTAAATTATAGTAGGGAGGTTGAGCTTTCCAATCTTGGTGGATGGCCAATACTAATCAATGTTCTTTCGAGAACTGTCTCATGGCAATTTGTCCTTTCCTCTTTGACACATACAGCAGAGGAGCCCTTCTACATCCTCAGGCTATGACTCATGCAGAAATTATTGACTTTACCACCAAAGTAACCACGCTCATATAATGATTGACAGATAGATTATGGCTTATTAGTTGAAAATCAGAAAGTGCTTTGGTGACTTCACTTTTAAGAAGTTAATTACACCGATAATTATGAACCAAGCCTTGTCCTTTATATTTACCCTTTTTAGATACTTTAAGTTTATTCAGCAATAATAGCAATAAGTTTGGTCATTTTTTAAATAGATTCTCCCATAATAGAACTATGAATAATTTATACTAAAGTTATAGCCAGATGTGATAATGCATTTTTAGCTTTCACTTACATCTAAAACTCTTCTATCAGTTCGAACTACCATCAGTCTCTCATATATTAATAGAACTTAAAAGTGTAAGTCTCACCTATTATGTGAGAGATTAATCTAGCAATTCAAACCGATTGAAGTATTTTCCTAAACAATAATGTAACGTCAAATAACAAGCTGGTCCCAGCAATTAAATTTGTCCACAAATAGAAAATTTCAAAGAACGTTTAAATAGAAAAAAGGTATAATATTATGTAATTATAACTGCCTTTAAGGATAGGGTAGAGTAGTAGAATAATGACTTCTTGTGATGTAAGATTTTAAGTTCTTATTTATACTCTTTCATCACAAATATTATCTTATTCTTGACTAGTCTCGAATATATCTTGGATCATACCGCTGTACCATGTGATTTATAAACAGTGGGTCGATCCAATATAGTCTAGCCTATCGGTGAGTTTCTTGTTATTATTGTTCTTTTTTTTTAAAAAAAAAAAAGAAATAAAAGAAAAAGAGGGGAGAAGATTATAACTAAAAAATAGTTGGAATCAATGATCAAGCAGAAAAGTAACTTTGGTTTGATATGTTAATAGCAGTGTAATGATGAAGAGGAATATTTGTTCTGCTGGAAGAAGATAAAAAGATAAATCAATAAAGTGAGCTAAGTGGAAGCATAAAAAGGTGAATTGTTTAATGCACCTTTTCTAAGTGAAGGCTAAGCCATCATGTGCCTTGCTGATAATTACATAAAAGAATATTACCTTTTTATGATAACCCTTATCTAACTTTAACTTAATCAATCACATGAATTTACACTTCAATTTCTTTTTTTTTTTCTTTTTTTTTTCTTTTTTTTTTTTTTGCTCAAGATTTACACTTCAATTTCACTGCCCTCATTTGATCATCCATTTGGTTTGCTAAGGCTTGAAAAGGTGTAGGACTAGTTGGTCAAAGGAAAAAGAAATAAAAGAATTATATTAAAGGAAAAGAAATCAAAGAGAAACGAAAACTCTCAATAAGAAAATAACTGCAATAAAAATTAAATTTCTAAACTAATGAAACATACATATCCAGTATTACATTAGTTTCTCGGGTTGATAATAAATAGAGTTTAAATCTAAGTTCGATGAAAAATAAGGTCGAGGAGAATTGGTATCAAAGTAAATATAAAAGATACTTATAAACAACCTCTATATTTGTTATCAAACATGTCAAATTTGTTTATCGACATTTTTGCTACTTATAAGGACATTTGGCCAGCTTATAAGTTAAGCCAAACATCCTTTTCAAGTTTTATATCTTTACCAGCTGTGGAATACCATTTCTCACTTGTCCATTAATCAAACACAAACAAGAGGCTGTTGTTCTTTGAACACTTTCCTCATCCCCTTGGGAGAATAGAGGTTGTCCTTATAGTCAGATGTATTCACAAGCCAACAAGAACTGTAGTTTGCACTAATTTGCACTAATTCGAGCACAAAACTATTAAGGAGTGAATTGAAATTTTATTTTCCAAAACTTCACAAGTAATTATATATGAATGTAATTAAACTGTGTTATTAGCCCCGAATAAAAACCTTGTATCCGCCCCTAGTTATAATCCTGTCATTGAACAATGAACAGAGATGCATACACCTTCCCCCATCAGTACATACTATTTAGTTTACATCATGTTGCTACCATCTAATCTAAAGTGCCTGAAGGTTGGCTTACAGATCAGCCTAATGCTTTTCTCATTACAACTTAAGACTATGATTCTCCAACTAAAATTGAAAGAATTAGTACAAAGATCAGACCAAAATATCATGTGGATCAAGCTGAGAATTCCTTATTCATGTCTGCTTCAAGTGCAACTCAGTTGAGCAGTTCCTCAGCTAATTCCTCCAGGAGAAGCATACATACTGCATGCTCGATTTCGGCGGTGATTTCTGCAACCTGCTCCTGATATTTCTTCCAGCCATCGAACTCTCTTCCGAAATCTAATTGAACCATCATGTCTATGGTGTTAGATTGAACTTCTTTCCATGAATTTAACTTGTTACAAACGCGTTGAACCACTTCATCGTTGTGAAAGCCATTGACATGGTTCGTTTCTTCTGAAAGTAAATCTGATACTAGCCTCTTCAAATCAGCAGGAATTTTTCTCGACTGCTGAAAGCTGGATTCACTAAAAACTTCAGTCACAAGAGTATCAAGATCACTTTTTATACTGCTGTGTAATGACGAAGACTCATCGTCTTTATGATATTCATCGTCCTCTGCTTGATCTTCACAATCTTCTTCGTCCATTTGCTCAATCATTCTTTTCTCAAGTTCAACAGGATCTAACTCTGCAAGTTTCTCGAATCTGCGAAGCTTGTCCAAAAGCTGCTGCTTTGCTCCTGTAATTTCAGTTACATAGAAGAATATACAAAACCCAATCAGTTACATAGAAGAATATACGAAACATGCCCTCCAACAAGAATCTTGATGCACAAAAAGTTAAAAAAGAATGTGGCGCGAGCAATTTGAATGTTCAAGAACGATAAGGTTCACCACCAGAAAAGGAAAAGTTCATCGTCTACGAAAAATAATTAGATATGCTCAATGGACCTGCATTATGTTCTTCATTGTCACCCTCAAAATGCTAAACTGAAAAATATATACGTAGATAATGAAATGATACAATTTTGTGATAATGTATCACTTTCAGTCGATAAACCAAACTGAACGGAACCAAGCCGCCTTATTCCACTAGGTGGGTCGGGTAATTAGTTTCAGATAAGGAACAAGATAAATTTAAAAGTTACGATGAGAGCAGATTCTTCGTTTCAAAAGCAGCCAACAAACAATAAAACAAAAAAGGCCCCAGTAAAATTCTTCATAAATTTTACGTACTTTTAGTGTCACAGTTCATTAAATTGAAGAGGACTATAACAATTAAGACATAACCCCACAAACCTAAATGTGGGTCATAAGAAGAATATGACGACCACATTAACATGCTTCTAGTAATGACAGAAAATGAATGTACAAGTTAAAACGAAGCTACAGGAACCTGTAACAAAGCACATGCACATCCCTGATCAATCCTTTAACGTTATTATTACGAAATGAACAAGATCCAATAATTATGAACTATCACGATCATTTTATTATAACTGTATCATCAGTTTATCACTATTGAATCTCATTCAATTACGTCAATTCCACAAATAATTCACACATAAAAATCAGCATTATCGAAATGATTGAGACCTTGAAGACTATTCTACCAACTTAAATGCTTGGGCACATATGCTTACCAAATATTTGAAAATGACATTCGAACCAATAACAAATACAACCGAACAATTGAACAGTTTAGTGCAGGTAACTTACTTTGTACAATTGCATAGCTGCACTCGAGATCGTCATAATCGTCCTCGTACTCGTCCTCGTCCCCACCTTCATGTCCATCGTCAACGTCCTCCTCAAATGGAGGGTCCAAGACAGAAACTGGACTGCATTGCTCCTTCTCCTCATCCTCTGCCTCAATGTCATTCAAGTCTTTCGCTTCATACTTATCCTTTTCCTATTAAAAAAAAAAAAGAAAAGAAAAAAATTGATTAGTAAAAGAACACGTTTTCTTGTCAACAATTGTCAATTGTTATGCAATTATACAATAAATCCAAGAGTATTACTATTCCATTGTATGAAATTGTGTACAACCTCCAATCCATGAGTCATTAATAGTTGCCTCATCAATGGACTCCTAACATATATGAAGGAGTGCCTTTTAATGTTTTTCCGACGTGAAACTCCTTCTGAGAAGCCACTCGGACTCATATGAGAAATATCAAAAACTGAGACACATGATCTAGCCCAAATGAAAAATGGTTAAGATTAGTCTGGCACAAGACTTACTAATATTGTCTCCAAAAAATTGAGGTTTCTGACTAATTTAAACTCGAGATGGAACAAATTTTCCACTCACATTCAAACACTTTACCACTAGACACTAGACAATTACTTTTATTTACCAATTATGTTTAGGGGATGTTGGAACTTTAACATATGGATCCAACTGATGGAACAAATTTGAATTGTCCTATTGTGGAAAATAATTTTCTAGACAAAGACTATTACAATAAGATTTTGGTGTCAGAAGCGTGATCGAAAGTACAGTTGCCAAACAAACAAAAAGCTGCTGTTACCTAAACAACAATATGTCACATTTTACCCTTTTAATGTGCTAAGATTGTGATTAATCGTATAAGAATTCTGATGGGTATTTTAGTCATTTAAGGTCGACATTCCGGCCACCAAATCAGATATCGAGATCGTTTTACCGACAGCTTATTAACAGGTCAAACGTAGCCATCTAAGCCACGAGTTGACTCAGTCCACTAAACTGAGTCACGTATCCAACTATAAGCTTTATCTTTTGAGTGTGCAAATAGCATTTCCATTCTCGACCAAAAGAAAAGCAATAGCATTTCCATTTCTTTTATCATTTTGAAGGACATATGATAATATCATTACATCCTAAAAATAATAAAAAAAATCTTAATAGATTAAATCTAATTTTTAAAAGAACTGGTAATTTAAGTTGATATCAAAGATCAGATTATCAGACAATTTTTACTTCAAGTCATGCCGTCTTCAAAACTTTTAAACTAGCCTTGTACAAGGTTTTGAACGTGTTAAAAGATAATAAATAAATATAATAAACTTTTTTTTAACACAATAAAATTTATTATCATAAGAGATTAACAAAAGAAGACTTAATTAATTAACATGAAATGAGCTATCAATTTCGAACTCAATCCGAGTTGAACTCGCTCAGTCACTGAGTTCAAGCTCCATAGAAATATACATATATATATTGTAGACAAGAATAGAGACAAACCTCTTTGTTGTGGCGGCTCGGAGAAACTGCCGGCGATGAGAAATCCGGCGTCCGGCGACCGGAAGATGATAAGCTTCTTTGAAGAGCGAATCTAAAAGGGCTTAAAGGACTAGAGCAAAAGCGCTTTTCACAAGAAGCAAAAGCTTCCTCCATCGACGACGACTCAGACCTACTGCAGCAGCTAGAGCTCTCCAAATCCATTGATTTTTCTTCATTACTCTCAGACCACCCTGCACTGCTAAGCCTACTGTGGTTACAAGAGCAAGATAAGCCCATCTCATAAGCGCTTCTTCTATCTTCTTCCTCTTCTTTCGCCTCAAGAATGGTCTTTTTCGTGACATTTACGGTTTTGATGCCTTCTATTTCGTGCTTTTTGTTCTTGTTTCGATCTTTAAGCTTCTTGAAAATGGAACCAAATAACCCAAACCCTACATTCTTGACCTGGGTTTTGTTTCTAGAAGATGATTGCTTCTGCTGCTGCTTTTGAATCCTCATTGCAGCTTCGAGTAACAAGGCAGCTGTTCTAGCTGGTACGGAAAGCAAAACGCCGCCGTTTTGGGTCTTGCAAGGGCTCTTCGCCGGCGACGGAAAATCAAGAAACGGTGATCTTCTAACGTCAGCCGGCGAGTCATGGAATGATAAGAAGCATGCATGCTTACAGAAGCTGCGTTTCGAAGAAGCTGCAAGTGATGATGAGCTCTCAGTGATAAATGGCTTGCGTTTCTTGACTTGTAATGTTGTTCTAGGATTAATAGGCCTCTTAAGTTGACAACGCCTGTCAGCAATGTAACTCTTCAAGTGAAATGGTTCTTGATCTTCTTTCAGCAGCTCATGCAAGTGCTTATGAGCCATCATAACACAACTTTTACTTACTATAGCAAGCCAAAATATGCTGTGATGAGGATAATAATGATGAGCAAAAGAAATTTTTTAGGAGCGTGGTGTGTTATTGCTTTTCTATTTCCTTCTTCAAGTGTGTTTTCAAATTTGAAGCCTATGGTGGAAAAAGGGTTGAAGAGGTTTCAACTTATAAGCTGGAAAAGGGGAGATTGAAAGTGGGAAAAGTTGGATGCATATATAGCTGCAGCAGTAGTAGTAAGATAATGAATATGCTCACTACCCTTATTGATATTAAATTATTGAAATTAAAAATGATGAAATACGATAGACAATTTATAAGCTTCTCTGATCCAATAGTGTCAAAGAGTCGATTCTCAACTCCCTTGTATAAGGAAATTAAGGATTTATGAGCTAGGATACACAGAATTTAGCGCTCATATATATTGGTAAGGTAGTTATTTAGTTTAATGGGCTCTCCACTCAACTTCGGAAGCGATTAATCTGTAAAACAAAGTTTACTGAGAGTGTGCCTTAAAGATTCTTCTGTTGATCAAGTTAATTTCAGGATCTAAAGTTGCATATGAGTAAGAGAGAATAAAAAGAAATAAGATATATAAGAGAGAGATAACATTTTTGTGTGAGTATGCCACATATTAGTTATGCCTCATATTAATTACCTTTTGTCAAATATGTGTCCTTATATTTATATTAAATTTCAAATTATTGAGAATTGTCATGTGTTTCACTACTAAAATACTTTATAGGCCTTTCGAACACATTTTTCCTTGAGTTGGGTCGTCTCCTGACTTATGATCCCAATCCCTCGAGGTGTTCTTGAGTCGGGACATGTTCTATTCAAGTCGGATATAGAGATTCGTCATTAGACGAGGTCTAATCGTCTCACCCTGAGTCGAAAGTTTGAACGTAATTTATCTAAACTTTAAAGTTATATCATATATAAAAAGGAATTTGGTGGAGATTAAATTTATTTAGTCTAAAATTATCTTAAAATTACACATATTAGAAAAAAAAAATGAGTTCAGTTTGGACGGTCCTCATTTATAAAAGGATTAGTCTAATTTTGTGTTCGTAAAGTTATGGTATTACAAAAACTTACTCGTAATAGTAATAGTAATGTGTGGTTTAGAGAGAGAAAGGGAAGGAATGAGGAGACTTCCTGATTCAAATCTGGTATTTACAAGATCGAGGCACTGGTGGTGATAAACGAATTATTATAAACTGATGAGTATTTTATTTTTTTATTTTTTATTTTTGGACAAAAGAGTATTTTATGTTTGCCATTAATGAAAAGGGTGTTGAAATGGCTGCAACAGTTAGCTGTAAGAACAGTGCAAGACTGTGTGTATTGCTAGTAATCATAGTAGTAGTACAAGGATTTTATGGATTTTATTAATCTCTCTCTTTAAAATGTCTATGTCTATAAGAAGAGTAAGAGTTGTGTGTGTGTGTTTTTTTTTTTTTTGTTTTTTTCTCAAACGAGTTGTGTATTGGGAAGGATAATAGTGATGGTTTTATGTGATTTTGTACAAGCCAGCAGTTTTTTTTTTTTTTTGTTACTAGAGATTTATTGGAATTTTTTTAATTAATTTAAACAAATATTAATTTTTTACATATTAACTCGTATAAATCTTACTTGTTAATTATTATAACACTTGTGTAAAAGACAGAGCCAGTCAGTCACAGAATACCCGAGAAACTATGCTGGCTTCAATGGACCAGTTGAGGCTTTCCACGTAGTTGAACACCAATTTACTTGTCCCTAGATGTGCTGTTCACGTACTTGGTGATTCAGCAAGGTACTTGCTGATTTAATCCAAAAATAGACCCCAAAAAGAAAATTGGAAAAATCATTTTAGTTTTTAAAATTTAGCATAAAATTTAAATAAGTCCCTATATTTTGAAAAAAATTCAAACAAATCCCTGTCATTAAGTTATTTCCTTTAGAGTTAACTTCTTTAAAAGTATTTAAGTCATTTTGGTCCTCATTTAAAAAAAGAAAAAAAAGTTAAAAATTTGAAATGAATGGACGGGGAGTGTCGCACTCCCCATTTTGCCGGGAAAAGAGCATGTTAGATGGGAGATTTGACACTTTTTTTTTAGTTGTCCTTGGCTTCTTCTTCAAAACACACACATACAAAAACCCACACAAACCCGCAAGAATGGCTACTCCCACTTAAAAAAAAGATGAACCATTTTATGCACGTTGAAGGTTCCTTTGCATAGAGATCATTCTAGTTGCATTTTTTTTACGCTAAATTACTTCAAATTAAAAAGTTTAGTAGGTTTAGGGTTTAGTTTTTTGTTAAAAAATTTAAGTGTAAAGTTTACTTTAGACATATTATGTTTGATTTTGTTGTTTATTAGTTTTGCATGTGATATATTTGTGGTACATAATTTTTTTTCTAGCTTTTAGGGTTATTTTTTTCTTAAGATTATATGATCCAGGTTTACTTGCATATATATTGTTAATCTTTATGTTTTATCATATATTATTGTGATTGATTAATTTTAAGAATGTTGTCTTGATGTTAGTGTTACATTCGGGTTTTTTGAATTATGAAAAAAAATTTGTATTATTTTGTTCGAACATCATATTAGTTATTGAGTTAACTTATTTCAAAATTTTATTTATTTTGAATTTTTGGGTATATTTGTTCTTGTTTTTTCTTTTAATGACAAATATTTAAATTATTTTATCACTAAAAAATCATTCATAACACTGTAACGTTAGGCAGAGATGATAAGGAAGCAAAACGAGAAGGCGCCAAATACACCAATCTCCAAAAAGCAATTAAATGCATACAACTTTTATGGACTCAAAAGTGGGTGAAGAATTGCAGAAACGAGAGAGAAAATATCAAATTGGCATAGTTCCTACGGATTGTATAGAATAGTTGTGTATTTTATTTATTTATTTAGATATGTAATAATTTGTTATGATTAAAAATTTCAAATATTACATCACAAATATTATATTACAAATATTACATGACCTTTGACTGTTCTAAAATATGCGTTACATAGCACTGTTGCTCTATGGAATTATAGTCTTAGGATAGTTTATTGTTATGGCGGCTAAGGTGACTTTGTGAGTTTTCTCTTCTTCAAAATAAAATAAAAAAAGAAATTACAATGACATAAGTCAATATCTTGATGTGACTTGAAAATGAATCATTCTTCCCTATCTCTAATTTCTTTTGGAAAAAAAAAATGATTTCTGAATCAGACAATTAGTCATTCACAAAAAAATAAAAAATAAGACAATTAGTTAAGAATTTAATTACTAGTAATAAATGTGAAAGCTCAGAGTCCTATAAATATCATTAATAAACGCTTATCAAATCAGCAACGATACATTAGTTTTGAGTAAAAAAAATTTAGGTCTCTCAAATTTTGTAAAAATAACATTTTAATCTCTTAATTTTTAAAAAGTAATTATTTGGTCTATTTTTGACAAAAAATTAATGAAAAATGTTAATTTTTTTGTGATTTCCTATTTTACTCTTAGATTCATTTTCTCTCTCATGCATGACATTATGTACTATTTTGATAGCCATAGGATATCACCAAAAAAAAAATAATAAATAAAAAATTTACAAAATATTCTTGTCTAAACCAAAACAAAAAAATACAATTTCTACAAAATGACTTCAATATCATCATCTACCACAGTTAGAGAAGAAATAAACGGAACAATTATCAAGTTAAAAAATATGAGATATTTTGATTTTTCTCTTTTAAAATCAAAACAAAAAATGAAGTGGTCCACTACAAGAAAAATTGAAATGAGCGACGAATTTTAGCTACGAATTTTTTTTCGTCACTAAGTGGCAATAGATTTATCAAGGAAAACATTCAGTCACTAATTAGTAACAGATTAATGATGACTTTGCAACAGAAAAATTTATAATTAAATTTCATCATTAATCTCTCACAATATCGCGACGGATTAGTGATGGCCGATAGATTTGCGACAGAATAATGACGGCATATCGTAATTCCTTCACTAAATCCGTCACTAAATAGCGACAAAATTAGCGACTGAATTTAGAAAAAATTTAAAGATAAACAATAAAATAAACCCAATTTTGTCGATTTTCATTCTGAAAATGGCTCGGATATCAAATTAAGTTGAAAAATACTTGTTCATATTGTCAACAGAGTGTAAAATGTATTTTATAAGAAATTATGATTTGTAACATTTATTTTTTGAGATAAATACTTATTTTATTCGCTAATTTCGTCATTAATTAACGACATACTCTCATATTTCTTATTCAGATATGCGATCAATTGCTTTTGACCCACAATAATATCTCCTATTTTTTAACTTGATAATTATTCTGTTTATTTCTTCTTTAACTGTGGTGGATGATGATGTTGAAGTCATTTTGTAGAAATTGTATTTTTTTGTTTTGGTTTGGACAGGTATATTTTGTGAATTTTTTGGTGATTTTTTTTTCTGATTTTTGATGATATCCCATGGCTGCCAAAATGGTGCATAATGTCATGCATGAGAGATAAAATAAGTCTAAGAGTAAAATAAGAAAATCACAAAAAATTAACATTTTTCATCAATATTCCGTCAAAAATAAACCAAATGGTCACTTTTCAAAAGTTGAGGGGCCAAATGATTATTTTTACAAAACCTGAGGGACCTAAAGGTTTTTTACTCCATTAGTTTTTTTTTTCCTTTAAATCCAAATCAGCAACAGCTAACTAAAAATAGGGGTATTGTTGTCTTTTTACTGGGTCAAACTTTTGACCATTAAAGAGTGGATAACAGAGGAACCTGTTTGGTTTTTTTTCAAAACACAAGGACCTATTTGAGTTTTATGCTAAACTTCATGGACTAAAATAATTTTTTTCCCAAAAGATAAAACATAGGCAATATATTTCAGTAAGATTTTTTTTTTTAGTTCGACGAGGGTGGAGTCATCATTTAAACTTCAAATTATAAATTTTAATAAATTACTATTTGATTATTCCTCTCAACTCTAATTAAGTGTGGATAAGAAGATTTCATGTCCTGCAGCTTGACTAAATATATATTCTTGCTACTTAGATTGGCAAATTCTTAAGAAGAGTAACTATGATCGCTTGAGATTAAAAAGAGAAAAAAAAAAAAAAAAAAAAAAGACTAACTTTGAAAAACTCCGAATTTATGACATGATGATGTTAATTTTGTGCTCTGTTCATGTATATTTAGCTCGGCCTAGTTTGAGGACTTCTCTTCCACTTTTTTATTCAATTGCTATAGAAAAACTAAATTGCCCTTCCGTCAAGAACTCCCAAACAATTTTCCAAAGTTAAGGGCAAGTTTAATGAGGGGTTCTAAAATATAAATTTTTTTATTTTTGGGTATTTTTATACTTTTTAAGAGTCTCATACCCTAAAAAGTAATACTATTCATAAAAAAAGGACGTAGGGTCTACTACTTTTGGGTTAAAAGATGTCAAAATAGTATTCCGGACTCCAAAATATTTAGCAAATTAATGTTCTTTTTTCATGAATAGTATTACTTTTTAGGGTATGGGCTCTAAAAAAGTATAAAAATATCCAAAAATAAAAAAGTTTACATTTTAGAACCCCCATTGAGAATAACCTAAGGGAACTAATTAGAATAATAGCTAAACTCAAGGACCTCAAAATCTTTCTCCCATTCTTTTAATTGAGATTGGAGATGTAATCTTGTTAATTACTATTTTTTTTAAGGGAAACCGGAATTGTAATTCTATTCAGAATTTATCATCATAACAAGTTACTATTTAAATATTTCACAGAATTCTTTGATAATTAATTAATTAACGTTTTTTTACGTAAAAATTTAGTTAGTGGAACCCGACCATCGGTTGGGTCCGACGAAATCCAACTATCAATTGATAAACTCTCGAGTGCAACAGTACGTCTCAATACATATATCAAGTCAGTAAAGAATGTAAACCTAATATACAGCTAAGAAATTTCGAATCTAAACATGCTGGGTTAATTAACTTATTTTTTATCTAAACTATAGCTAACAAAAATTCAGTCAATCTTTCCTCATTAATTGCATTCACTGTAATGTAACTAAATTTTCATTGTACTTCCAAATGAGGCCATTACGCGAATGAGACGTGCATAATCGCCTAAAACTCTTTGACGCGCAAGTAAATCTTCAGCTAACATCGTGATTTTGTCAACATAACGCGAGTAATGCTTCGCTCAAAAAAAAAAAAAAAAAAGGACTACGACCATTTATGAACAACTTGATTTCTCCTCTGCAAAGTGCGTTTATTCCAGGTAGAACTATTTAGGATAATATTTTGATTCCTCAGGAAGTCGGGTTCTACCTCTCTCGCCAATGCCGCTCCAACAGACATATTGATGCATTCAAACTAGATATGGCTAAGGCATACGATATGGTGAATTGGAATTTTCTTCGGCTCTTTCTTCTACGGATGGGTTTCACAGACCAATGGGTAGATTGGATTATGCAGTGTATTACTTCTGTATCCTTCAACATCCTTTTCAACGGGGAATCCCTTCCATTGTTCTTTCTTGGTAGAGGACTGCGACAAGGTGATCCACTATCCCCTTTCCTCTTTTCCCTAGTAACTGGAGGGCTATTTGCGCTTCTCCACCATTACCATACCTCTGGAGTGTTACAAGGGGTGAAGCTAGCTCAGGCTTGTCCTTCTATCACGCACCTACTCTTTGCAAATGACTTTCTCTTTTTCATTAAAGCCTTTCAATCTGAAGCCTTGGCCCTTAAAGAAGTTATCTTCCAATATTGTTTCGCATCTAGTCAGAGGGTTAATCTCCAAAAGTCTTCTATTGTCTTTAGTAAAGCTACACCAGCCCATGTGAGGGAAAATCTTGTATCCTTTATTGGGATATCTTAGGCGAACAGTTTAGGAACTGACGAGGGGTCCCCGAGTTGGGGTGAGTTACCCACACCAAGCTGAGACGGGCTAATCAGAGCCGAGCCTAGCGCATTCAGCTAAATGCCTAACCTGGATGCTGACCCGACCCCGAAAAACCCTGACCTCAGTGCCAGCTGTTCCGATGGGACATAAAGCACTGATGGGACATAAAGCTGCACCGCATTAAATGCTATCAGACCCGAATTTAGTATAAAAAGAGCTACACCCCTTCATTTCAGAGGTAACTCGTCATTAAATGCTCTCAGCTACCTTGCCAGCTCGGACATACTAATCATTCGCACGCCCGAGGGGAAAATTCGGGTCATCACCCCGCCTTTTCCTTCCTTTTCCTTGTGCAGATTCAGTTGCCGACCTGAAAGTGCAGCTCGGAGGCCAACCCGAAAGTTCAGCTCGGAGGCCAACCTGAAAATTCAGCTCGGCAAGGCGTAGCCGTACAACCTCAGCTACGAGGATTTCCGACCTCGACAGTTTGGCGCCGTCTGTGGGAAACAAGTTCTTTCTATCGCTCTTCTCACCACTCACTGAGAAACCATCATGGTACAAACTAGAAGCCACAGCGTACCGATAGAGGACTCACCCAACCCGGACGAGGACCTCGAAACCACGCAGGTGCCTAGCCAAGATCAAACCCAAGCCGACGTTGGAACGAGCCAACGTATATACTTAGCCTAAAAAACCAACCCCTACACAGATGGAGACCTCAACTTCAGCCTGATGCCGGAGATGAGGATGATGCTTAAGATGTTCCAAGAGCTAAAGGAGCAGGTAGCCCGGCTAGCTGCGGAACCCAAGCATCTACACCGCGGCCCATGCACCCACAGTTCCGCATTCCGGCGCCGGGGCGAACCCAAGCACAAGACGGAGAAGGATTCCTGGAGCCGTAGGCCAGACCCGTGGAGGCTAGAGGAAAGAAGGCGGCCCACACCGACCCTGAGCAAGCCAAGACCGCGGTTTCCATAGCCAAGGTCATTAACCAGCTCGGCATAAGCCTACTCTCGCCCGAAGTACTGGCAACGCCATTGCCCATCGACAACCGGATGTCCAACCTGGCAGTCTATAATGGGGACGGAGACCCAGCCAGCTACCTGTTGAACTTCGACCACCATATGACTCTGCATGATATGACCGACCTCATGAAGATGAAAACATTCCCAACCACCCTGGTTGGCAATGCCTTGGACTGGTTCCAAAAACTTCGTCCTAACTCTATTGCAAATTTTCATCTGCTGTCTGAGGCTTTCTTGTCCCACTTTGCTGGAAGCCGACATGCAACGCGTCACACATTGTCATTGCTGTCGGTGAATCAGCACAAATGAGAGAGTTTGAGGGCTTACACCGCCTGATTCAATGAAGAGACCCTCAGGATCCCTAACCTGGAGGATTCCATGGCACTAATAGCTTACCAAAGTGGGCTTAGGTCGGGACCCCTTACCTCTTCTTTGGCCATTGACCCCGTGGATACCGTAGCCGAGCTGATGGTACGGGCAGAAGGGTACATACACTCGGAGGAAATCCATCAAGCCAAGAGGGATGATGACAAGGAGGAGGAAGCCAGAAAAAAGGGAGAAACCTCACGAGCCCAACCTGGGAGTAAGATCTAAAATGACCGAGGAAAACAGCCTCAGCAGCCTAAGCAAAACCCCCGGTTCACTATGTTCACTCCACTTAACACCTCAAGGGAGTAGATCTTAATAGAGATCCAGCACCAGAACCACTTACCTCCAGCACCGAGAATGAAAGGTCGACCTGAAAAGCTCAATAGAACCAAGTATTGCCGCTACCACATGGATTACGGCCATACCACCGAGGAGTACAAAGACTTGAAACAGGAGATCGAATCACTGATAGCCCGAGGTCACCTCCGGAGGTACGTAGATAATCAGCCGACCCGGAGCCAAGATCAGAGGGACAGGGAGAGAAGTCCACCGAGACGCCAAGCCGGGGGCGGACGTCTAGCTGTGATCGAGACCATCGCCGGAGGAATGGCGTCGAGTGGAGAAACCTCGGTTGGCAGGAAGGGTTATGTTCGAGCCGGAAGAGAGTGTAGGCCGGCGCGGGGTCCGGTCCCGGAGTTAGAGGAGCTCATTTTTTCCTCAGAAGATTTGAAAGGTGTGATATTGTCCCATGACGACCCACTGGTGATCAGCGCCAAAATAGCCAACTTCACCGTAAAGAGGTTGATGGTGGACATCGGGAGCTCGACAGAAGTCCTATTCTTGAAGGCGTTTGAGCAAATGGGATTGGACAGAACTGGATTCACCAGGCATGCCCATCGAGCCGAAGGGGTCATCAACCTTCCGCTGAAACTGAAAGACGGAGATAAGCGGGTTTCAATGCAAGCCAACTTCATTGTGATGGATTGCAACTCCACTTACAACGGGATTTTAGGTCGGGTGGCACTCATCCATTTTAGGGCCGTCCCTTCTACCTACCACCAGGCCCTAAATTCCCACCCCGACCGGCACAGCCACCATCCGTGGAGCCCAGCTCTCAGCCCGAGAGTGTTATGAAAACTCCCTCCAACCCAAATATCAGGTTGGTTGGGGACCAAATTTGCCCAAAGAGAAGAGGGATGCTAAGAGAGGAAGCCCAACTGAAAACCTTCAAGAGGTGGAACTCTCCGATGAAACAAAGAAAGCAAAGATCGGAAGTGAACTCTCTAATGACCTCAAGAAAGGTATAAGCCAATTTCTTTTGAAAAATGAACACATATTTGCGTGGTCTGCCTCTGACATGACAGGTATTGACCCGGGAGTGATTGAGCATCACCTGAATGCCGACCCGAATCACTATCCGGTGAAGCAAAAACGCAAGCACTTCCATTATGATAAGCAACAAATCATAGCAGAAGAGGTGGACAAATTGGTAGACGCCGGTCACATAAAGGAAATCCAGTACCCAACCTGGTTATCCAATGAGGTACTGGGGACCAAGGCCTCGGGTGGATGGAGAATGTGTATTGACTTCACTGACCTCAACAAAGCCTACCCCAAGGACTGTTTTCCCCTACCTCGGATTGATCAAATGAGGGATGCCACATTCGGGTTTGAGCTACTCTCTTTCATGGACGCCTTCAAAGGCTATAACCAGATTAAGATGACACCCGAAAACAAAGAGAATATTGCCTTTACCACCGATAAAGGTCTCTACTACTATGAGGTCATGCATTTTGGCCTCAAGAATGCTGAACCTACCTCCACTCGAATGGTAAACAAGGTTTTCAAAAATCAGATTAGCCGAAATATGGAGATCTATGTAGATGACTTGTTGGTCAAAAGCAGAAGGGCGGAAGTCCATGAAGCCGACCTGGCTGAAGCCTTCACCGTAATGAAGCACTTCGGGATAAAGCTGAACCCGGAAATATGCGCATTTGGCATCAAGGCAGGAAAGTTTCTGGGCTTCATGGTCACAGCCCGTGGGATAAAAGCCAACCCGGAGAAGGTTCAGGCGATACTCTACCTGGCACCGCCAACCTGAGTAAAAGACCTCCAGGTGTTAGCAGGCAAGGTCACGGCACTGAGCAGATTCATGTCTAGGTCGGCGGACAAGTGTGGACCCTTGTTCAAGATATTGAGGAATCCTAAGAACTTTGAATGGACTAGAGAATGCCAGAACGCCTTCCAAGAGCTGAAAAGGTATTTAGCTTCGTCACCCCTACTATCCCGACCCGAGGTGGGGGAGGAGCTGGTACTCTACCTAGCATGCTCGAGGATGGCAGTGGTAGCGGGACTAGGCCGAGAAGAAGGGAACGAACAGAAGCTGGTCTACTATGTCAGAAAACCTTGCAAGGGGCCGAGGCGAGGTACTCCTCCTTGAAAAAACTCGCCCTCGTGCTTATCACGGCGGCAAGGAAGCTGAAGCCATACTTTGATGTTCACCCAATTAAGGTCATGACGGATGCCCCACTCAAGTCCATCATGCACAAGCCGGAGGCATCGGGTAGGCTGTGAAAATGGGCAGTTGAGCTGAGTCAATTTGACATCACCTACCAACCCAGAACAGCCATCAAAGCCCAAGCCATCGCGAACTTTGTGGTGGAATGCACTAGCCGAGCCGAGCATGACCCGGAGGATGTGTGGAAGGTCCATATGGATGAGGCATCAGGGAAGTTTGGTAGCAGAGCTAGGGTGGTCATCCTCGACCCAACCCGACATGAGCACCAATACTCCCTCAAGTTCACCTTTTCGGTGTCCAACAATGAAGCGGAGTACGAAGAGGTGATTGTGGGGCTGAAAATTGCAGCTCAGCTCGGGGCACAAACAGTCGACCTGAGCACCGACTCTCAATTGGTTTCTAGTTAGATATCGGGATAGTTCGAAGCCAAAGACAGAACTATACTGGCCTACCTCAACAGAGTCAAGGATCTGACCTCAGGGCTTAAAAGGTTCACGATATAGTAAATTCCGAGAGAAGAGAATATCAAGGCTGATGCCCTGTCCAGGTTGGCCTTGGGCGAGAGCCGACCTACTTTGGTCCATGTGGAAGAAGTATCTGAACCGAGTATTCAGTTGGGGGTGCAAGCCATAGCCGAGCTCAATTTAAGCCGAGCTTAATTTAAGCCCAGATTGGATCAAACCAATCGTGGACTACTTGGAGGGGGTATGACCTCAGAAGATGAAAAAATAGCTCGAAAACTCATGAAATAGGCCTCAAGATTTGTCATAATTATCGGGCAACTCTATAAGAGAGCCTACACTTGGCCTCTCTTAAAATGTGTTGGACCCGAGGAGAGAAATTATATACTCCGGGAGATCCACGAAGGGGTATGTAGAAACCACTTGAGAGGCAAAGCACTGGCTCGAAAGGCGTTAAAGCAAGGCTATTTCTGGCCAACCTTGGAATAAGATGCCAAAGAGTATGTAAAAAAGTGCGATACCTACCAAAGGTTCGCCAATGTATAAAGGAAGCCTGCGGTAGACCTCACGGTGATGATCAGCCCATGGCCCTTTTATCAGTGGGGTCTAGATATCATCGGCTCATTGTCACCTAGTGTTGGCCAAAAGAAGCACACCTTTGTAGTAGTAGACTACTTCACCAAATGGCCTGAGGCTGAAGGTGTTGCTAGAATAATAGAAAAGGCAGCTTGAGATTTTGTGTGGAAAAACATCATTTACCGGTTCGGGGTACCGAAGGTCATCATTACTGACCACGGCAAGCAATTCGACAGTGCATACTTTCAAGGCAAATGTGCTGAGATTGGGATCGACCTTATATTCTCATCTATTGCTCATCCTCAAAGTAATGGCCAAGTTGAAAAGACTAACCAAATCATTTTGCAAGGCCTGAAAACCAAGCTGAGCCTACCAGCTCGGCAACGGGATAATCGCCCTTCGAGCTGACATTTGGTATTCAAGTGGTGCTGCTAGTGGAAATCGGGTCCCCGACCGGTAGAACCCTCCTCCATGATCCAGAAATAAACGGAGCACGGATCCGTAAAGAGCTCGACCTCGCTGAAGAGCTCCGAGCTAAAGCTCAAATTAGAATGCTGGCTAGCAAAGCTGCCATGAAAAGAGCCTTTGCCAAACAGGTCAAGCCTAAACCTATTAAGGTTGGCGACCTCGTACTTAGAAAGACCATCTTTTTACCGCGCTCAGGTAACAAGCTCTCCCTAACCTGGGAGGGACCGTATGAAGTTATGAAAGAAATCCGACCTGGGACCTTCTACCTCCGCGACAAAAACAGGAAACTATTGAAGAATGCATGGCACTCAGAATACCTGAAGCGGTATTTTGTCTAAAGGCCTCGAGCCGAAATCTCTTGTAACGGCCCCAAGCTGAAATCTCTTGTTAAGGCCCTGAGACAAAACATTACTTGTAATCGGCCTCCGAGCCTAAGTACTTCGTATACAAATTCAATACAATGCATTTTGTAAATTAGTGCAATACCCGACCCGGGCCCAAGCAACCAAACCAGCGCAATGCCTGACCCGGGCCCAAGTGCCTCAACTATAAAGCTACTACCAACTCGGATTAATGCGGTGGCCACGCTTAATTACGAGCTAATGATCAATTAAACCAGCTCGGACTATGTTCCAGCTCGGGAATAATCAATAACTATTTGATTAGCTTTGCCAGTTCGGATTAAGATCCAACTCGGAGTAATCCGGCTTTAGGTCAGTATATTAGTTTGGGTCTAAACTCCACCTAACATTTCGTCAGCATTAGTTTGCCCACTTTTAAATCGGACTGACAAGTCCAGGTTGACGACGATTATAAAGTTGCCCGGTTAACCAACTCGGATTAGGATGATAATTCATTAATCGCGTCCAGCTCGGTTCTTTTCACTTAAGTTTGAATGGTCTATTACATTGGCCCGACCCCACTTACTTGAGAAAAATTTACGAAGGGAAAAGTACACAAGTACGAACCTCGAATAAAACGCAAAATTTTAATTCCATTAGAATTAAAAACAAAACAAGTACAGAGCCCGACCTGGGTAAGATTACAATAAGCCCAACCTGGGCGAAATTACAAAAGCCCTACCCGGGCTGATTTATAAAAATCTATTTTGGAGAAACAACGTTGGTTGCATCAGCCTCATCCCCGACCTGGTCCATACCTTCTTGGACAAATGTCATCACCTATTTAGCCTGGGACGTCAGGTCGGCCAGAAGCTCAGGAATATGCCAGAACTCCGGCAGCGGAGCCTTCAAGATTTCCACTGCCTTCTTGGTGGCAGGAAAAAAGGTCTTCGCTCTCTCCCGAGCTGTGACTTGACCCCGGAAGTAGAACTCCAGCTCGGCATACTTGGCCATGGCCCTACCTTCCGTGGCCAACCAGTCCACGGCCGCATCACTGGACTTGAAGACTTCCACTGCGTTCTCTCCTTCGGGGCCGACCCGGTCCACCAGATCCCGGAGCTTTGTCTCGGCCTCGCGCTTCTCTAGCTTGTAGCGCTCAACATCCTTGGCCGCGGCTTCGCGTCGGGACTTTTTAATATCAAGCTATTTCTTTAGATGGTCGATCTCCGTCGTGTCCGCCTTACGCCTATGGGCGGCATCTTCCCTCAGAGTCTCAAGCTCGGCCAGGGCATCTATGTATCGCTGCTCGAGCTCGACGCAATGAGTTTGGGCCCTAACAAGAAAGCTGGGAGCTGAAAGATTGTGGGACTCAGCTTGTTTAAAAGAAAGCAAAACGATCAGCCGAGCTAAAAAACAACAACCTTACCAGAAGTTGGATAAGACTTACCGTGACTATGGCTGTCCTCAGGTCGAGGGAGAGCTGCTGTGTTGGGACCGTCGCCAGCTTGAGGTCGCGGGCCACCTTGGTCGCCTCCATGAAGTCCTTGCTGGGAGGGCTCACCTCCGCGGCCTTACCTTTCTGGGAGTATTCGGCTCGAGGCCGCTTTCTACTCTCAGGTCGAGATGCTGAGCGCTCCGGGATCACCACTCCCGAGCTCGATCTCTTGGGCAATGGAGACCCCGAAGCCCCCTTGGAGGAGACCTCGGAGCTGACCTCCCGCACTTGGCCGTTGGGCCGCTGCCTCTGACCCTGAGCAACACTTCCCAAGCTAGACCGAGCTGAAGCCTCGCCGCTGGCTTCATTCTTCTTTCTCACCTAGGCATACGCGAGTTTTCTCATATCCGCCATACCTGCAAAAGGTAGAGGAAAGAAATGAAAAATAGCTGAAGGCCAACCTAAAAAGACTAGCAGATAGGACAATTGGGAGGTCGAGCGCCGATCCTGCAAACTGACCCTTTTCTGAGCTAGACCCCTCGTCCCCTTCGGGCTCGGGAAGCAGGTTGGGATGATCCCTCGAGAGGTCGAGTTCCCTACCAAATAGCTTGGAATTCCAGATCCGCTCCCATTTGAGCACGCTGTCAATATCTATCAGCATCCCGAGTGCGGGCCTGAGCACCGCGACTTCCTCAAGTTCCTCCTCTGAGAGCTTGGGGTCATCATTGACGGTCTTCATCAAGCTTGGAATCCAAACCAACCTGCACCCAGAGTTCACAGCCAGCTCCACCCAATAGTAGTCATTATGCCAGCCCTTGTTAGAAGAGTGCCACTTGATGAATATGGAGTTGCCGACCCGAGCTGCGAAGTGGAACCACCATGGCTGCTTCGGGTTGGGTTTGCACACAAAGAAATGCCTGAACCTGCGCAAGGTCGGCTCCACTTTCTTCTCAAGGCAGAACACATAGAAGGCCACCATCACGGCCCAACCATTCGGCGACATCTGACCTGGGCTGAGCTCAAAGTAGTTCAAGATATTGATAACAAAACCGGGGAGGGGGATCTGGATAACGTCGAATGCAAGATCGTATATGGTGAAGTAGTCGGCCAGAGGATAGCAATCCGATTCTTGCCGACCTAGAACCTTCAGCTTGTGGTGACGATCCACTGACTAGTTCCTCAGCCTGCTGTTGGCCGTTTGCACCGTGGAATGGCACTCACGCTTGCAACAGGCAAATAACTACTCAATCCTCTTCCGCCGAGTTGAGGAAGCACTGGCTGTGGCCGAGCTCCGAGGTCGAACAACACTAACCGGGACTGCTTCAATCGGCTCGGCGGCAGAAACTCCAACTAGGTACTCTTGTGGTATCTCGACGCCCTCCAGTTTATTCAGCGGCTCCTCATCCTCCCTATTTTCCAAGTCTTCCAGGTCGGCCAAAGGATCCGCCTCAGCTTCCTCTTGCGCCAGTCTGACCCCAATAACTGGGTAATCATCATCGCTCTCCCCTGGCCCAGATTTCCGAGCTGATCCTAGAGACGCACTGGTGCTCTCTCCACTTTGGTCTCTATTTGAGGTAGACTCCGAGCTCGATGGACTTTCATCCCCACCATAGGACCTCACCTCCATCGCCTGGGAATCTTCCGACTCTGACCTCCCCATTCTGTCTACAGACTAAATATAAATGTACAGGAATGACTAAAGGGAGTCGGGATGTACCTACTACTCTTGACTGTGGAATGTGACCTGACCTAGCTGGCTCCGAGCTGAAAATCCCGAGAAGATTCTTTCCGAGCTAAATACGTCCAACCACTCTGGTGTCCGACCTAAAAATCTTGAAAGATTGAAAGCGAAGTGTGAAATGAATCTCGGATGTCAAGGCCCTATTTACAGGCACTTCTGAAAATCGCCTCGGGGAGCCCAAACGTCGTGTCTTGTCAGAACCACCAGGTGACGTGTCAGCCATCTAAAGGGCATGCACTGCTGACATAGCCATCCCTACTCTGTCGGGGTCGGGCACCTCCAGGTCGGGAGAAATTCCCAATTCTAGATTTTACCCCCTCGATCTCGACTTGGGAGGGGATTAACGAGGGGTCCCCGAGCTAGGGTGAATTACCCACACCGAGCTGAGACGGGCTAATCAGAGCCGAGCCCAGATGCCCAACCTGGATGCTGACCCGACCCCGGAAAACCCCGATCTCAGTGTCAGCTGTTCCGATAGGACATAAAGCCCTGATAGGACATAAAGCTGCACCAGATTAAATGCTGTCATATCCGAATTTAGTATAAATAAAGCTCCACCCCTTCATTTCAGAGGTAACTCGTCATTAAATGCTCTCAGCTACTTTGACAGCTTAGACATACTAATCATTCGCACGCTCGAGGAAAAAAATTCGGGTCATCACCCCGCCTTTTCCTTCATTTTCCTTGTGCAGATTTAGCTACCGACCTGAAAGTTCAACTCAGAGGCCAACTTGAAAGTTCAGCTCGGAGGCCAACCTGAAAGTTCAGCTCGGCAAAGCGTAGCCGTACAACCTCAGCTGCGAGGATTTCTGACCTCGACAGGAACCTACTTGGGACTCCTCCTCATATAGGGAAACTCAAAAGTCCAGACACTCTATTGGGTACTTGATCGGGTTCAAGCCAAAGTTCAGGGCTGGAAACAAAAATTACTCTCCCGAGCTGGTAGAAAGGTTCTTATTAAAGATGTGCTTCAGGCTATCCCTTCTTATGCAATGTCCATCTTCTACTTTCCTAAGGCTATGTACAAAAAACTCACATCCTTGTTATCAAAGTTCTAGTGGGCATCTAACGAATCCGTTGGGATCCTATGGTTAAAATGGGAAAAGGTATTTGCCCCAAAAATGGCGGGCAATGTAGGATTTCATGATTTTGAGGCAATGAATATTGCTCTTATCGCTGCTCAGGTTTGGCGCTTTCAAGCTAATTCGGGCTTTTTGGTTTATAGTATACTTTAGGGACTATACTTCAAAGACGTAACTCTAATGCGAGCCCCACCGCCTAGGCATGCATCGTGGAGTTGGCAGAGTCTCTATAGAGCAATTCAATTCCTCCGTCAACACTCCTTTTGGCGGATTGACACGAGTTCATCGGTGAACATCTGGTTTGATCAGTGGGCAGACTAGGTGGGCATCCTTACTCGCCCTCTTGACTGTTCCTATGAAATGGTCCAAGAACTTCTTCACTCTTACTCCCTGACGTGGAATATTGATCTTCTCAATCAACTGTTTCTGCTATATATAGTGGCCCCAATCCAATGTATCCAACCTTCTTGGTCTTTCTCCCCTGATCAGCTCATTTGGCCTCACTCTTCATCGGGTATGTATTCTGTAATACCCCGGCCCCTTACGGGACCGGGAATTCTACTATACAATCTATTCACAACCCAATTCCAAACCCGGACACAAAACTTAGGGAAAATGGACGGAGTTCCCCTTGCTTTTAGGACGAACAATTTACCTGCACTCAGAATATAAATGGACCAGTATCGTGTCCAAACATACACAACTCTTCAAGGTCATCCGAGCCTTGGTTCTCAACAACCACACACAAGCAAATATACATTTTCTTCCAAATTCAAAAGCTATCCTAACTATTTTCCTTTAGACAACTACATACATGCATTGAACTCAAACCTCATTATCCTATTACATAAGCTAGGTAACCATACCATTCTAATAAACCTAGTTAAGTTAATTTACATTTCTTTCATACAATGAGTGTATACAATTCATGAAGGTAAAACTTTACAACTTTTACAACTTAAGCCACATAACACGTGGGCAACTCTTCAAGCACAAACTAACACGTAACCACGAACTTTTCAGTTAACACGGCATTTATTGAAAGGTGGATAATGAGAAGTGAGTATACTCAACACGTATACTCAATGAAGGAGGGAACAGTATACGAGAAACATTTATAAGGAGATTCATGCAATGCAAATAGGAACAGTTAAACAATATAACCAATAGAGGAATATAATCAATATAAACATGAAAATCAATAAATGAAACAATCAAGAAAAACATTAACATAACCAATCAAAGCTATATTACACTTTAAAGGTTACGGTTCGCTCACACGAGTTATTTACCAATTCACAAGTAATACATCAATCTTGAGCTTGATGTTGACAATGATGATGATAAGCGCGCAACCACTTTATAACTTTGACTGGGTGTACTCCGGATGTACCCCGACACATCTACGACCCAAATCTCCCAGGGTGGCATCCCTAGCGAGAATGGGAATAGGACACGGAGCTAGAGCAACCCAACCCTGACAACCCAAGACTGCCCAGAAAGGCCCATCACTCACGCATTTGACACTATACAATGCAATACGAGAAACATAACGATAACCGAGCGAGGTACCAAAGTGCAGATTAGTAGCAATATATGATATTCAAGCATTTAAAATAAATAATAACAATAAGAACATTAACTAAATAAGCAATATCAATTCAATACACAAAATCTACAAAATATACTATTCAACCTCTAACTTCTCAAGGCATTTACAAGCAAACGAGCTACAGGATTGGGAAACCGTCTTCACTACCCTCTCTTAGGCTCATTAAGGCACGTTTTTATGCTATTAAACCTCATTTTTGCAACCAAAGCCTGAAAGACCACCTAGAGTATTTGAACTATAGCTATGCGAACCGGGCTTTCAATCAATGCCACAACAGCGCCAAAAGTGCTTTCATGTACTCACAAGCCAAACCCTCAACTCAAAACGAGCACGGTCAACACTTGGTCAAACGACCCCTTTACGTTTCAATGCTTAATTCTCAATTTTACCAAAGGTAATCTGTTTTTATTGCACATTTAATCTCTCTATCATTAATGATACCTACCTAAGTCAAGAAATCGCAATTCGGAGCAAAAATTACAAAATCAAGGGTTTACTATTCATGTTTTACTATTCATTATCACCTACATGAGCAATCTTCAATTCTAACTATGGAAATTTCTAAAAAACTATAGAAGCATGTTCTACAATCATCATAGAAGACATTTCAAGCATCAAAACGAATTAACAGACATTATATAAACATTTGCAAGAAATTAAAATTTAGGTAACATTTATTCTATTGCAAAAATAATCATGAAATCCCTTACTTGGATGCTTCTAGACGCTTGGTAGATGACGTAGAGTGGCTTGGAAATGATCCATGGCAAGCACACGAAGAGATTTGAAGAGTTGAAGTTGAAATCTTTTTTTTTCCTTTCTTTTCTTGTTCATGGGTTCATGCCCCTTTTTTTGTTGTGTTTATTTATTTATTTATTTGGCTTATAAGGTTTATAAGAATACAAAAGTCAAAGGTTCATGGGTCATGGTCAATGGTTCAAGCTATTGGGTCAAGTATTTGGTCTTGGGGACAATTTAATTTGGCTAAGTAAAAATTAAAACAAAGCTAAGACAAAATAAACTCTAAATGCAACTAATGACACTATGCACTGAGGACTCAAAACAATTCAATATCTTCCATTTTCGATGCGTTACGCACAAACGAGCGATGAACGATTGCTATAAAAATGACAAGTAATAATAGAAAAATATAATTTTTGAAAAGTAAAATAGTTTAAGATTTACTCCGGGCTCGGAGCCATTTTTTTTTTCCTTTTAATTGAAAACAAAGTAAAAATGTAAGGAAATAAATCCAAAATAATATAAATAATAAAATTAGTTAATATTCATCTAAAATAATTAATTCAAGTATTATTTGAATACTTTTTTAAAATAAATATGAAAGTAATGCAAAATGGATGATTTAACTAATTAAACACTTAATTAAATGCAGTTAAATGCTATTAAATACGTGTCAGGTTCGGGGTATCACATATTCTACTAAGTCCGGTTACTCTCTTGGTCACCATCAATCATTACAAACTTACTAGAGATCGAAGGCTTCATCATCCTATAATCATTCATCCCAACTATGGAAGAGCATCTAGTTTAGTCCAATTCAGCCAAAGATAAAACACTTCCTCTAGCGAGCTTGTCATGGGGCCCTAGCCACGAAGGAAAAGTTCTATCGAAGACACTGTTCCATATCCCACTTGTGCTCTATTTGTAACAAGGAAGACGAAACGGTTAAACACTTACTGTTTGGGTGTGACTGGACTCGGCAATTCTGGTTTGCCTCCTCGTTCCAACTACATAGTAACAGCTACCACATCTTTTGCTTCGACATCAAGTTTGTGGATATGGTTCAGTCATGTGTCAATAGAGGATACAGGAGGCCCAACGCCATCAATCTCATTTCTCTTCTATGCTGGACAGTTTGGAAGGCCTGGAATAAGTTTACTCTGGAAGGTCGCCAACCCAATATCTCTCGGCTCATTTCTGAAGTGTCTTACCATTTATTCGATCCACAACAGCCACAACCATCGAACCCACAGGTGTCCTACTCCCAACCTGGCATATCCCATTGGTGAGCACCAGACCATGGGTCACTTTTGTTTAATTGTGGGGTGTCTTTCAGTTCAGTTGACTTTAAGGCTGGGATTGCTGTTATTTGTCGGGATGCAAAAGGGGACCTACAAGACGGTCGTGCACAAAAGATTCACTGCTTCTCTCTACCCCAAGCGGAGGCCTTTGCTTGTCAATTAGTCTGCTCACTGCTTACAACATATGCATCTTACCGTGAACTTGTCATTGAAGTGGAATCAAGACTTACCATCGATACTCTTAGGGGTTCAAACAATTGTGAGTGGAGTTCCCACTCTATTATTCACAATTCTCTGTCCTCACTATCCTCCATCTCTAGATGCTAATTTCAGGACTGTTCGTTAAACAGCTAACCTGGCAACAGATTGAGTTGCCTAGGCAACTCGGATAGGATCCTTCCCAATCATGTGTTACACAATGTTCCCATAGCGCTTGGTAGGCTTTTATAGAGGGAAGTAAGCCCCACTAGTATAGGTTAATGTATCCTATCATAGATGACATACTATCCGACAAAAGAAAATGTTTCGTCGTCAAAGCGAGAAGGGTCTACAAAGCAGTAAACGACAAATATAAGATCTTGATACGATCTTTGACCATCACCAACCGTCGATCTCACTAGCATATACATTTTTTATTGAAGATGCTAAACATATGAAGAATGGATAATAGTGAAATTGACTTTTTTGGTTTATTTTATGAAACACACAAATTCATTTGTTATACTAATATATAAGTTCTTGCTAGCCTTCCAGCCAAAAAAAAAGGTTCTTGCTAGCGTAGCATTTGTTACAATTGAAATTTATAAACCATTTTAATTAAAAAAAAAGGGAAAAATCTTTATATGTATGAGATTTTACAGACATCTTTTACTCACTTGTCCAAATCGGACTTGATCATTCATCTTTTTGGATAAATATTCGTTCTTCACTCTTTTGCTATTATAAAAGGAAACACAATAATCAAGGTGCATATTATCCTATCAAAATCACAAATCGTTACAATTCATACTACCAAAAATATTTTGCTAATTGATAGGCAATAGAGAATTAGTTGATAAGCGTAAGCAAGCATATCAAATCACATAAATAATTATCTCTTGTCGTCATTGCATTATTACTATTACTTGAATGTCACATTTTCTATAATTTGGGCGACAAATCTATTCATAGTCAAACTCAATAGTTTATGTTCCATCGATTTTTAACAAATCATGATATAACTTGTATAGATGTCATAAAACTTCACCTGAACTAATTTTTAATCAACTCCTAACATAATTTTTTCCCCTCGAAGAGTTTCAATTGGTTGATTGCGTCAAGATTATTCAATATAAAGTTTCAAAAACAAAAAGGTTCAAACCAAAACTATGAAAATCAAGTCTAATAAGTTTATATAGTTCAAGATGACAAAGGATCCAAACTTAAGTATTGCATCAAAGCTCAAAATAAATTGTTTGAGTATGTTGTAATCCTCGTTCAAGAAGAGTCAGATCTATAATTAGAATTATTAAAAATCATTAGATTCTATCTGCATTTTAAAATCAATTGGTGTTAGAAAAAATAGTTCAAGATATTATATAGTGGATTCAAAGTTTACGAGTTTTTTATGCGAGAGAAAATATATATTCTAACACCCCCTTCATATGTGACTCGGTGAAAACCAAGAATTGAGAGCTAATATAGGAGCACACGAGTCAGCAATAGCAAGAACCAAGAACTGGCATGGGGGTACATGAGTTTACACGAATCAGCAAGAGTGACAATTGAGTGTTGACGTGCATGGGGGTGCACGAGTCAACTAGATGAGTCTCACGTGGATGGATATGATAGGGTCAAGGGCCTAGCTTTAAAGTCATATTAAGAATCATGAGGCATAAGAGTCAGCAAGAAAAAGTAAGACATAAGAGCCGACATAGGGTCATGTCACACCCCAAGCCCAAACCAGTATTGAGGGTATAAGAAATAACTTGGGCCATTTTCTACTGGCCCAAAATGGTTAACCCAAGTTATTCTTTATACCCACAATATCTACTCATATACTACTCTCAAACACAATATTCCATCGATGTAAGATATTACACACACCTTGCATTAAGGACCTTACATTCTCGTCAAGGGCACATAATCCCAAGACCAACCAGATGGTGCATGATTCTATATGTGACTTTTACGGGTTCAAGAGGTGGCTCCTACAGCCTTCTTGGTATAGTACTTTGCCCCACATATCACTTAGTTCTTGCACCGGCTAGTGACCAGTTTTGAATATAATTATGTCACGCCTTGAGCCTTGACCCAGGGTCCGCAAGCAAGACTGGTGTTGTAGGCATAAAAAATAACTACTTGGGCCCTCTTTTTTACTAGCCCAAAATGGTTAATTCAAATTATTCCTTATACCTACAATACTCACTTATAAACTACTCACAAATATTATATTCCTCCGATGTGAGATATTATAAGTTATGTGTGACCCAGTGAGAACTGAAAACTGAGACTTGACAATAAAATCTAGGAGTCAACGAGAGATAAACATACAATAGATGGGACACACATTGATGGATATGACTAGATCAATGGCCCAACTCTGATATACCATGTTCAGAATCACTAGGTTCTATCCTAAAACCAAATTAGTTTTAGAATGGAACCACATAATTCTTAATATAGTATCAAAGTTAGGCACTTTGTTTAGTCTTGTTCATCTACATGTGACCTATATGTTTTCTCTGTTTCGCTATAGCTGACTCATGTACTACTCTCATTCTTAGTTCTTCTCACTGACTCATTCGCTCCCATGTTAACTTTCGGTTCCTAGTTCCTGTCGGGTCACACATGAGGGAGGTGTTAGAATAAACATTATTCCCACATAAAAAAATATATAAATACAAAAACCATCTTATAAGATCCTGAAATATTTTACCTAATACTAATTAATTTTAGGATAGACCTCATGATTCTTACTAGAAAGTTTTCTTTTATTTGTCATACAAGTAGTATCTCAGGATAATTATGCATATTTCGGACTAAACTCCTAGGTTTATGAAGTGAATCCCATGAGTAAAGATGATATATAGTATGACTTGAAGCTAAAAAAATATTAGGATATATGTTGTGTATTCTAACCAATCAAACTACTCGTTGGAAGAGGCGCAAAAATTGGAACTTAAAACAACTAATTTTATTTTGTAGCAAAGCAAGGAAATTTAACTTATGTAGAAATTGCATGAAACAGTCAGCTTGAGATCATGCCAAGAAGTGTATATTGATTGAGAAAAAAACATGGATGGAAGTTAAATGTTGATGATTCAGCTAAAGGAAATTTAGGCCTTGTAGAGGTAGGTGGCATCTTTCGAGATGAACAAGGAGAATGGATAGCAGGTTTCACTATCAATTTTGAGGTGAGAACAAATAATAGAGTTGAATTAATGGTTATATGGGAATGACTGTGTATAGTTAAGGAAATGGAGACTCAACACCTCAAGGTGAAAATTGATTTCAACTCATTGTAAACTTGGTGAAAAGTAATACTTCAAGCACTTGTCCACTAAGACCATTAACTGAAGACTATAATCGTGTATTGTCACGCCATCTAGGGTACCATGTGATTTATGTCTATCGAGAAACCAACCTATGTGCTAATTAGCTTGCAAATCATGAGTAACCCATTTGTTAGGGTGCCCCAATATTGTATATCTCTCATTACAATTGCTTGTACTTAGTGAAAAGAACAAAAAGAGTATGTTAAGGACAGTTAACCTAACTGGGCTCGTACAACGAGTTGGGACTGGACTCCAAAGCTTGTTATCCGGACTCGCAAAACAAATGACCCAAGTGTTGGGCTTGGGGTTCTCTTTGAATACTTAAGTCAATAAGAGGACCAATGAGTGCTAGTATAAAGCAAATGAGTAAATAACAAGTAGAGAGTAAGAAATTACTTATCCCTTTTGAGCTAGTGAACCTATATATTTATAGTAGCATTAGGAGGCTTATACCAATTGTAGGGAGTTTCGATTTTGTGGAATTGGCTGCAACTTAGAGGGGATATTGACCCTTGAATTGCGAAGTGGATCGTGACTGACGAGGGGTTCCCGGGAGACGTCCATTCCGAGCTGAGGCGGATTAATCAGAGCCAAGACCAGCACGTTCAACTGAATGTCCAACTAGGATGACTGGCCCGATCCCAGAAACCCCGACCTCAGTTCCAACTGTTCTGATGGGACATAAAGCACTGATGGGACATAAAGCTGCACTGCATTAAATGCTGTCAGACCTGAACTTAGTATAAATAGAGCTCCTCCCTCTTCATTTAAAGGTAACTCGTTATTAAATGCTCTCAACTACCTTGCCAGCTCAGACATACTAATCATTCGCACGCTCGAGGGGAAAATCCGGGTCATCACCCCGCCTTTTCCTTCTTTCCCTTGTGCAGGTCTGGTAGCCAACCAGGAAAGTACAGCTCGGAAGCCAACCTGAAAAGTCCAGCTCGGCGCAAGTAGCTCCCAAACTCAACTATGAGATCTCTAACTTCGATAGTTTGGCGCCGTCTATAGGAACGAAGAGTTCTTTTATAACTCTCTTCACCACTCATTGAGAAACCATTATGGTGCAAACTAGAAGCCACAACACACTGGTAGAGGATTCGCCCAACCCGGAAGGGGACCTCGAAACCACGCAGGTGCCTAGCCAAAACCTAACCTAAGCCGACGTTGGAACGAGCCAACGTATACATTTAGCCACTCAAATCAACCCCACACAGAAGGAGACCCCAACTCCAGCCTGTCACCGGAGATAAGGATGATGTTGAGGATGTTCGAGGAACTCAAGGAGCAGGTAGTCCGGCTAGCTGAGGGCCCATTGGCTCCGCAAGAGGCTATGCCGCGGCCATCACGTCCGCAATTTCACATCCCGGAGTCAAGGCGAAAATGGACGCAGGACGAGGAAGGCTTCCTAGAGCCGATGGCGAGATCCGACGCGGCAAGAGGTAAAAGGGCGGCACAAGCCGACCCCGAGCAGGCCAAGACCGCAGCTGCCATAGCCAAGGTCATCAACCAGCTCGGCGTAAGCCCACTCTCCCCCGAGGTACTGGCCACGCCACTGCCCACCGGCAACCGTATGCCCAACCTGGCTGTCTATAACGGAGATGGAGACCCAGCCAGCCACCTGCTCAATTTTGATCACCACATGACTCTGCATGACATGCCAGACCTCATGAAGGCGAAGACATTCCCAACCACCCTGGTTGGCAATGCCTTGGATTGGTTCCAAAAATTTCGTCCCAGTTCAATTGTAAGTTTTCACCAACTGGCTGAGGCTTTCCTGTCCCGCTTCGCGGGAAGCCGACGCGCCACCCGCCATACTTCTACATTGCTGCTGGTGAAGCAGCATAGAGGGAAAAGGTTGAGGGCTTACACGGCCAGATTCAATGAAGAGTCCCTCCGAATTCCCAACCTAGAGGACTCCATGGCGTTGATGGCTTACCAAAATGGGCTGAGGTCGGGCCCCCTAACATCCTCCCTGGCCATCGACCCCGTGAACACTGTATCCGAGCTGATGGTACGGGCAGAAGGGTACATACACTCGGAAGAAATCCATCAGGCGAAGAGGGATGATGACAAAGAGAAGGAAGCCAGCAAGAAGGGAGAGACCTCCCGAGCCCAACCTGGAGGTAAAGTTCAAAACGACTGAGACAAGCAGCCTCAACAGCCAAAGCAAAACCCCCGGTTCACTATGTTCACTCCTCTTAACACCACGAGGGAGCAGATCCTGATGGAAATCCAACACCAGAACCACCTGCCTCCAGCTCCGAGGATGAGAGGCCGACCCGAGAAGCGCAATAGAACCAAGTATTGCCACTACCATACGGACTACGGCCATACCACCGAAGAGTGCAAAGACTTGAAACAGGAGATTGAGGCACTGATAGCCCGAGGCCACCTCCGGAGGTATGTAGATCTACAATCGACCCGGAACCCCGGCCAAAGGGATAGAGAGAGGAGTCCACCCAGGCGCCAGGCTGGGAGCGGACGCTTGGCTGTGATTAAGACCATTGCGGGAGGATTGGCGTCGGGATGAGAGACTTCCGCAGGCAGGAAGGGTTATGTTCGTGCTGGGAGGGAGTATGGACCAATGATGGGACCGGCCCAGGAAATACAGGAGCTCACCTTCTCCTCAGAAGACCTGGAAGGGGTGATATTGCCTCATGACGACCCACTGGTAATCAGCCCTGAAATAGCCAACTTCACCGTCAAAAGGTTGATGGTGGACACCGGGAGCTCGGAAGAAGTCTTATTCCTCAGTGCTTTTGAGCAAATGGGGTTGGACAAGAGCCGACTCAAGCCATTGAAGGGTACTTTAGCAGGTTTCACCGGGTAATCCCACCGAGCCGAAGGGGTCATCAACCTCCCGCTGAAGTTGGAAGATGGGGATAAGTGGGTGTCGATGCAAGCCAACTTCATTATGATGGATTGCAACTCCACTTACAACGGGATCTTAGGTCGGGTAGCACTCAATCACTTCAGGGTCGTCCCTTCAACCTACCACCAATCCCTGAAATTCCCAACCCCGGGCGGCGTGGCCACCATTCGCGGAGCCCAGCTCTCAGCTCGGGAATGTTATGAAAACTCACTCTGGCCCAAGTATCAGATCGGCTGGGGACCAGATCTGCCCGAAAAAAAGAGAGATGCTAAGAGAGGAAGCCCGGCTGAAGACCTTCAGGAGGTGGAGCTCTCTAATGAAACCAAGAGAGCAAGGATCGGGAATTAACTCTCTGCCAACCTCAAGAAAGGTATAAGCCAATTTCTTCTAAAGAACGAACATATATTTGCCTGGTCTGCCTGTGACATGACAGGTATTGACCTGGGTGTGATTGAGTATCACCTGAATGCCGACCCAAATCACTATCCAGTAAAGCAAAAGCGCAGGCACTTCCATTATGATAAACAACAAATCATAGCAGAAGAGGTGGACAAGTTAGTGGACGCCGGCCACATCAAGGAAATACAGTACCCAACCTGGTTATCCAATGTGGTGTTGGTGACTAAGTCCTTGGGTGGATGGAGACTGTGTATTGACTTCACCGACCTCAACAAAGTCTGCCCTAAGGACTGCTTCCCTCTACCACGGATCGATCAGATGGTGGACGCCACCTCTGGATTCGAGCTGTTCTCCTTCATGGATGCCTTCAAAGGCTATAATCAAATCAAGATAGCTCCCGGAGACAAAGAGAAGACCGCTTTCACCACCGATAAAGGACTCTACTACTATGAGGTCATACCTTTTAGCCTCAAGAATGCTAGAGCTACATACACTCGGATGGTGAACAAGGTCTTCAAAAATCAGATTGGCCGGAATATGGAAATCTATGTAGATGACATGTTGGTCAAGAGCAGAAGGGTGGAAGACTATGTAGCCTACCTGGCTGAAGCCTTCGCCACGATGGAGCACTTTGGGATAAAACTGAACCCAAAAAAGTGCGCATTCGGTGTCAAGGCAGGCAAATTCCTGGGCTTCATGGTCACAGCCCGCAGAATAGAAGCCAACCCGGAGAAGGTCCAAGCGATACTTGACTTGGTGCCGCCGACCTGCGTTAAGGACGTCCAGGTATTAGCAAACAAGGTTGTAGCGCTGAGCAGATTCATGTCCAGGTCGGCTGACAAGTGTGCTCCTCTATTCAAAATATTAAGGAATCCTAAGAACTTTGAATGGACTGTGGAATGCCAGAACGCCTTCCAAGAGCTAAAAAGGTATCTAGTTTTGCCACCCCTGTTATCCCGACCTGAGGTAGGGGAAGAGCTGATACTATACTTAGCCTGCTCGGGGACAGCAGTGGCGGCGGCACTAGTCCGAGAAGAAGGAAAGGAGCAGAAGCCGGTCTATTATGTTAGCAAAACCTTGCAAGGGGCCGAGGTGAGATACTCCTCCTTGGAAAAACTCGCGAGGACAGCGGCAGGAAAGTTGAAGCCATACTTTGATGCTCATCCAGTTAAGGTCATGATGGATGCCCCGCTCAAGTCCATCATGCACAAGCCAGAGGCGTCGGGCAGGCTACTGAAATGGGCAGTTGAGCTGAGTCAATTCGACATCACCTACCAGCCCAGAAGAGCCATCAAAGCCCAAGCCATTGCGGACTTTGTTGTAGAATGCACTGGCCGAGCAAAGCATGACCCGGAGGACGTGTGGAAGGTCCATGTGAATAGGGCCTCAGAGAAGTCTGGAAGCGGAGCTGGGGTAGTTATCCTCGACCCAACCCGGCATGAGCACCAATACTCCCTCAAGTTCACCTTTCCGGCGTCCAACAATGAAGCAGAATACGAAGCGGTGATTGCAGGACTGAAAATTACAGCTCAGCTCGGGGCACAGATAGTCGACTTGAGCACTGACTCGCAATTGGTTTCTAGCCAGATATCGGGAGAGTTCGAAGCCAAGGATAGTACTATGCTAGCCTACCTCAACAGAGTCAATGATTTGACCTCAGGGCTCAGAAGGTTCACGATATAGCAGATTCCCAGGGAAGAGAACATGAAGGCTGATGCCCTGTCCAGGTTGGCCTTGGGCGAGAGCCGACCTGCCCTGGTCCATGTTGAAGAAGTATCCGAACCCAGTATTCAGTTGGGGGTACAAGCCGTAACTGAGCTCAATCTAAGCCCAGATTGGACCAAACCAATCATGGACTACTTTGAGGGGGGTAAGACCCCAGAAGATGAAAAAATAGCTCGGAAGCTCATGAAACAGGCCTCAAGGTTTGTCATAATTGCCGCGCAACTCTATAAGAGAGCCTACACTTGGCCTCTCTTGAAATGTGTTGGACCCGAAGAGGGAAACTATGTACTCCGGGAGATTCATGAAAGGGTATGTGGAAACCACTTGGGAGGCAAAGCTCTGGCTCGGAAGGCATTAAGGCAAGGCTATTTCTGGCCAACCTTAGAGTAGGATTTCAAAGAGTATGTAAAAAAGTGCGACACCTGCCAGAGGTTCGCCAATGTAGAGAAGAAGCCTGCTGTGGACCTCACAGTGATGGTAAGCCCATGGCCATTCTATCAGTGGGGTCTAGACATCATCGGCCCATTGCCGACCAGTGTCGGCCAAAAGAAGCACGCCTTCGTAGCTGTAGACTACTTCACTAAATGGCCCAAGGCTGAAGATGTTGCTAGAATAACAGAAAAGGCAGCTTGGGATTTCGTATGAAAAAATATTATTTGCCGATTTGGGGTGCCAAAGGTCATCATCACTGACCACGGCAAACAATTCGACAGTGCATACTTTCGAGGCAAATGTGCTGAGATTGGGATCGACCTTAGATTTTCATCTATTGCTCACCCTCAAAGTAACGGCCAAGTTGAAAGGACTAACCAAATCCTTTTGCAAGGCCTGAAAACCAAGCTGGAGGAAGCGGAGGGCCAATGGACATCAATTCTTCCCGAGGTGTTGTGGGCTCAGCGGACCAACACCAGCTCGGCAACGGAAGAATTTCTCTTCGAACTAACCTTCGGCACTCAAGCAGTGCTGCCAGTGGAGATCGGGTCTCCGACCAGTAGAACCCTCTACCATGATCTAGAAACAAACGGAGCATGGATCCGTGAAGAGCTTGACCTCGCTGAAGAGCTTCGAGCTAAAGCTCAAATCAGAATGCTGGCCAGCAAAGCTGCCATGCAAAGAGCCTTTGCCAAACAGGTCAAGCCTAAGCCTATTAAGGTTTGCGACCTTGTACTCAGAAAGGTAATCTTTTTGCCGCGCTCCGGTAACAAGCTCTCCCCGACCTGGGAGGGACCCTACGAAGTCGTGAAAGAAGTCCAACCCGTGACCTTCTACCTCCGCGACAAGAACAAAAAACTGTTAAAGAACGCATGGCACTCAGAACAACTGAAGCGGTATTTTGTATAAGTGGCCCAAAGCCGAAATATTTTGTAAACGGCCCCGAGCTGAAATATTTTGTAACGGCCCCGAGCCGGAATATTTTGTAGCGGCCCCGAGCTAAAAAATCTTGTATAGGCCCCGGGCCAAGACATTGCTTGTACAAATTCAATACAATGCATTTTTACAAACAAGTGCAACGCCCGACCTGGGAACAAGCAACAAAACTAGCGTAATTTCCGACCCAGGCCCAAATTACCTCAGCTGCAAATCTACTACAAACTCGAATTAATGCGGTGGCCACGCTTAATCACGAGCAAATGATCAAGAAAACCAGCTCAGACAAAGTTCTAGTTCGGATTAAGTTCCAACTCGATATTATTCAGCTTCAGGTCGGTATGTTAGTTTGGGGTCCGAACTCGAGCTCAACATTTGTCAACATTAGTTTGACCAATTTTAAATCGGACTGACGAGTCCAGGTCGGCGACGATTTTACAGTTGCCCAATTTACCAGCTCGAATTAGGATGATAATTCATTAATCGCGTCCAGCTCGGTTCATTATGCTTAAGTTTGAATGAATGGTCCATTAAATTGGTTCGACCCTACTTACTTAAGAAAAATTTGCGAAGAGAAAAGTACACGTGTACAAACTCAACCAAGAACGGAAATAAAAATAAAATAGACATTTCATTAAAATTGAAAAACGATTACACGAGCCGAACTTGGGCAGAATTACAAAAGCTCGACTCGGGCGACTTTACAAAAAAAAAAAAAATTATTGAGGAGCAGCGGTGGAGGTGGTGGCCTCGGCTACGTCGCCGATCTGGTCCATATCCTTCTGGACAAATTCTAGTACCTCTTTGGCCTGGGATGTCAGGTTGGCCGGTAACTCAGGAATCTCCCATAATTCCTGGGGCGAGGCCTCCAAGATCTTGATATAATCGTTCTTGGTGGCAGGGAGAAAGGTCTTCGCTCTCTCGCGAGCTGCAACTTGGCCTCTGAAGTAGTATTCCAGCTTGGCGTATCGGGCCATCACCCCACCCTCAGTGGCTAGCCAGTCCACAGCCTCTTGGCTGGACTTAAAGGCTTCCACTGCCTTCTCACCTCGCAGGTCGACCTGATCCAAGAGGTCCTTAAGCTTCGTCTCGGCCTCGCGCTTCTCCCGCTTATAGCGCTCAACGTCCTTAGCCACGGCCTCGCGCCGGGACTTCTCAGCCTCAAGCTCCTTCTTTAGCCGAGCGATCTCCGTCTCATCCGCTTTTTACCTCTGGGCCGCATCCGTCTTAAGGGCCTCCAGCTCGGCTCGGGAATCTGTGTAGCGCTGCTCGAGCTCCACATAGTAAGTCTGGGCCCGGGCAAGTAGGCCATGTGCTGTAAGGATGTGGGATTCAGCCGGCGCGGAAGATAGCAAAGTGGTCAGTCAAAGCAATCAACAAAAGAGACCATGACGGCACGTCTAGATATGCCTTACCATAACTATGGTCGTCCTCAGGTCAAGGGAAAGCTGCTCCGCCGGGACCGACACCAACTTGGGGTTGCGGGCGACCTTTGCAGCCTTCACAAAATCCTTATTGGGATGGCTCACCTCCGTGGCCTTGCCCTTCCCGGAGTACTCGGACCGGGGCTGCTTCCTGGTATAATACCCGAGCCCGAAATGTGAAAATTTCCTTGTTTATTATTTTGAAAATTATATTTCCTTAAATTCTTTGAGAATTAATTGTTACTTTCTTGCTGTCGCAACGTGCATTGCATTTAGGGAGCGATAGCTAGAGAACGGTTTCTAGTCCTCAGCAAATAGTGAAACTAGTATTTAGATGACTTAAATTGTATATTTTAATTGTTGCTAGCTGAAATTTATATTGGTGTTAGCTATTTTAGCTTAAAATGCACAAAATAAGGCCTTTTGACCAAGTTTTAAGTTGTTTGACCTAGGATTTTGACCATTTGACCAACTTAACACCTTAATAAGCTAAAACAAAGTAAAATAAAAAAAAATAGCAGCTGAACAGCAGCAAGCAGGCCGTGAGCTTCAAGAGGGAAAAAAAAAACCTTTCAACTTCTAATCGTTCAATCTTCGCGTGAGCTCGTGCGGGGTGATTTCTGAGCCAACCAGCATTGTTTTCCTAGCGACTAGGAATACCTAAGGTGAGGGAAGCATGTTATTTGCGCATTTAAATGTCAAGTGTATCAACTTTGTGATTTTTAGATTTTATCCGTAGATTGTTGTTTAAAGCGTTTTGATGCTTCTAGATTGTTCCTTGGCAATTGTAGAACATGTATTTATAGTTTTTTTAACATTTTCTGCGGTTAAATGTTGAGATTGCAATTTAAATTAGTTGTTGAATAGTGTTTTGTGAATAGTAAACCCTTGAAACGATGAAGTTGCTCCGTTATGCTGTCCGTTGATGTAGATTTGTGCTAGGTGTGCTAGAATGCCTAAATGCATGGTTTGTTTGGGTTGCGTAATGAAAAAAACGGGAATTAAGCTTTGGTGAAAGTCGGGGTCGTTTAAGTTGACTTTAGCATTTTCTCGTTTTGCGTGTTGGCATTATTTTGGGAGGCCATGGAAGCACTTTTGGTGCGATTATGGCGTTGGTTGGGTGTTTGGTTGATATAGTTGTAGTTCAAACGAGTAAAGGGGGAAATCGGGGCTTTGCGTGAATTCTAGGGTTAGGTAGGGTTTCGGGATCTTTAGACGTGCCTTATGGTGACCTAGGAGGATTGGCGAAGTCGGTTTCCAGAACTCGTGGCTCGTTTGGAAATGGTAGTGTTTTGATAGTTGGGACCGATTGGTGATTTTGCTTGTTTTCTTGATATTATGTCTATAGAATGCTTAGGGTTGCTTGATATACTTGTTTGAATTGATTTTGATTGGAATGCATATCAACTGTTGCTATTGCGTGCGAGAGTAACCTACTTTGTTATTCTCCCACGTGTGGCTTAAGTGCTCGTTTATCGCCTTGTATCGAGTTTTGCATTGCATAGTGTCTCGAGGGTGAGTGATGGGCCTCTCTGGGTAGCCTTGGGTTGCCAGTGTTGGTTGCTCTAGCTCCGCTGCTATTCCCTCTTCTCGCTTGGATTGCCTCCCAGGGAGATTTGGGTCGTAGATTGATGGATACTTCCGGGGTATTCCAAACTGGTGTTATAAGGTGGTTTGGGCCGGCGCGTCGTCATCGAATTCGTGTTTGAAAGTTGCTCGTGAAAAGAGTATCGTATCATTTGAATGAGTGTTTACAACTTTAAATAGTTGCCTTGCTTTATTGATGGCTTTATTGGTATCTCTATATGATACTTGTATGTATTGTTTGACTAATTACATTGCATATTCCTCTCATCTTAGTCCTTGAGACCAATTGCCCTCGCTGAGCAATAGTTTTTGCTCATTCCTCTCTATACTATATTTTTACAGGAGTAGTTGAAGCAGACCCTCTTGAGGTAATTGAGGAGGAGGAACAGGTGGAGGTATTCCCATGATAGCACTTCTTTGCTTTGCTGGTGGTTGGTTACCAGATTTTGTGCGAGCCTTGCTTGATATATATATTGCTTGGATGTCGCTTAATTTTGAGGCTTGTAGCCTTGTATGTATTTTCTAGTTTGAGGCCTCTACGGTCTTATGTTATATAAGTTGAAAGAATGTAAAGTTGTAAACTTATACTCTTGTGACTAGTAATGAAATGCATGCTAATGGAATTGATTAGTGGCATAAATACTTGTGTAGTATGCATATCATTTTTGGGTTGCAAAGTTGGTTAATAAGAAATGTATGTTTTAAAGAAAGTCGGCTTGTTTTAATTGTTTTATGGCTTTTGCAAGTATTATGTTGATTTTAGAGTTTTCGGATCGTCCGTGGTACAGAGGAGACTTCGTCCGTGTGTCGGGTCCGGGCTTGGCCTTTTGCGGGGTCGGGTCGGGGCGTGACATCTTTAGGTGGTATCAGAGCATGATAGTCTTGCATGAGCCAGGATATGTTTCTCGGTCTGTGGGGTAAAGGTCCAAAATGCTAGAATGTTATTGTATAATTGTTAAGTGGAAAGAAAATGTTATAGCATGATTTTGTGAACTTGTAGTGCTTATGTGTTTAAAGTGAATTAGTTTGGCATGTCAATCTTGTGTTATGTGAATTGCGTGTTAGAATGTTTGATTGTTATTGACTTGAGTGTTATCTAATTTTATGTGCTATATTTCTATCTATAAACTGCTTTTAAATGTTGCCAGCTATTGTGAAATTGCTACTATGCCGCCACGTCGTGGTTCTCAAGGTATAGGGTCAGATGAAGAGGCAGCAAAACAGGGTCAACAACCGTTGCCTAAGCAGTTTATGGCTACCATGACTACAGCGGTTGACCGGATTACACAGGTGCTGCATGAGCAGAGGCAGGACAGGAATAATAATCCCCAGGGGAATCAAGTTAATCCTGGTGGACAGGAGTATAGAGTTGAGAATAATCAGTTAGAGATATTTCTGAGGCACGAGCCGGGAAAGTTCTTCAGAGAGCCGGATGATGAGGCGGCCGAGAGATGGATTAAAATTTTCACCGCTTTGAGGTACACTGATGAGGCAAGAATAGATTATGCGTCATTCCTGTTTGAGGGTGATGCAGAGTAGTGGTGGAATACTGTCAGATTGATGTGGGATTGTGAGGATGTTCCACATTTATGGGATGATTTTGTAAGTGAGTTTCGGGATAAGTATATTCCCGAGATGGCTATGGAAAGGCGGGATGATGAGTTTGTGGCCCTGAAGCAGGGAAATATGACTGTTGCACAGTACGAGGCTAGGTTTGTTAGCCTGTCGAGGTATATGCCCGAGTTGGTACGGCCGGCTAGGAGGATGATTCATAGGTTTGTCCGTGGGCTGATAATGGACATTCAGTTGCATTTGACTGGGCAGACCTATACTACTTTTCCCGAGGCATTTCAGGCAGCCTCGAAGTTTGATAAACGAAAGGCTGAGATGTTAGCTGAAAGCAGTCAGCCGAGTAAGAAGCAGTATTTGGGCCAGAGCAGCCAGAGTCGACCGAGGCAGTATCAGACTTCTGCACAGGTTCCTCAGCAACGTCCGTATCAGCCACAGCAGCAGATTTAGGCTAGGCCAGTTGTGACCAGACCTCAGCAAGGAGGTACAGTTCCTACTGCCAGAGCCCCAGCACCTACGGGAAACACTGTTGTAAGGCAAAATCAGCAGTGTAACTATTGTAATCGATCGGGGCATATTGAGGCTAATTACTGGAGGAAAAGTGGTAAGTGCACAAGCTGTGGAAGCGATGATCATAGGGTGAGAGATTGCCCTAAGTATAACAATGTTCAGGGCCGTACTGGAGGCCAAGGTGTGCAGAATAGGGCTGCAGGTGCACGTCCAGCACAGAGAGTTCAGGCTAGGGTCTTTGCACTAGATGCGGAGGAGCTGCCCGATACTACAACTATAGTGGAAGGTACATTTCTTCTCAATACTCAGCCAGTTAAAGTTTTGATTGATCCAGGAGCTACACATTCGTTTATAACTCCTGCATGTGCACGATCTGTGAATGTTTGCATTGATAAACTGCCGCATGAAGTTGAAGTTAGTACACCTTTGGGTGCAAAATTTGTTACTGAGTCTATTTGCAAATCTTGTGATATATGCATTGAGAACCGTAAATTTCCTACTGATTTAATTATATTGTCATTCTGTGACTTTGAAATCATTTTGGGAATGGACTGGTTGGGGAAGTACTATGCTCAGTTGGATTGTAGAACAAAGATTGTTTATCTTCAGGTTCCTGATCTACCGGTACTGGAGATTGTTGGGAATTGCAGGGCTGCTCGAATTCCTCTTTTATAAGCAATCAAGACTTCTAAGTTGTTGAATAGGGGTTGTGAAGCTTACTTAGCTTATTTGATCAATCAGCCTACTGATAAGTTGAATTTGAATGAGGTTCCGATTGTTAGAGACTTCCCTGGTGTATTTCCCATGGAATTACCGGGTTTACCACCGGATAGGGAGATTGAGTTCGTGATTGATCTTGTGCCAGGCACCGCGCCAATTTTTAGGAGTCCTTTTAGAATGGCATCGGCTGAACTTCAGGAGTTAAAAATTCAGCTTCAGAATTTGCTTGAGAAAGGGTTTATACAACCTAGTTCTTCGCCGTGGGGTGCGCCTGTGTTGTTTGTGAGAAAGAAAGACGGCACGCTACAGTTATGTATTGATTACAGGGGGCTTAATCAAGTCACGATTAAGAACAAATACCCCTTGCCGTTGATTGAAGAATTGTTTGACCAGTTGCAAGGTGCGAGTGTTTACTCCAAATTTGATTTGAGGCAGGGTTACTATCAACTTAGGATTCGGAGTGACGATATACCAAAGACGGCATTCAGGACTAGATATGGCCACTTTGAGTTTGTTGTATTGCCGTTTGTCGTAATCTTTATTGAAGACATTTTAGTATACTCGAAGAACGAGGCTGAACATGAGCAACACTTGAGGATTGTGCTTCAGACTTTGCAGGAAAACAAGATTTTTGCTAAATTTAGCAAGGGTGAGTTCTGGTTGAATCAGATATCTTTTCTAGGCCATATCATTTCAGATCAGGGGATTTCGGTAGATCCAGCTAAGATTGAAGTTGTTTCATCTTGGAAGAGACCTGAGACGGTGTCAGATATTCGGAGTTTTCTTGGATTGGCAGGTTACTACCGGAGATTTGTTAAAGACTTTTCCAAAATTTCTGGGCCTTTAAGCCAGTTGACTCGGAAGAAAGTTGCTTACAACTGGGATGCCAAATGTGAATCCAGTTTCCAAGAATTGAAGAAGAGACTAACTACAGCTTCTATACTAGCTTTACCTGAAGGAACAGAAAACTTCGTTGTCTACAGTGATGCATCTAAGGAAGGATTGGGCTGTGTTTTAATGCAGAATGGTAAGGTGATTGCTTATGCTTCTAGGAAGTTGAAACCTTATGAAGTCAATTACCCTACACATGATCTTGAGTTAGCTGCAGTTGTGTTTGCTTTGAAGAAGTGGCGTCACTACTTGTGGGGTGGCAGATTTGAAATTTTTACTGACCACAAGAGTCTCAAGTATTTGTTTTTACAGAAGGATCTGAATATGAGGCAGCGGAGATGGCTAGAGCTATTGAGTGGTTATAACTGTTCTATTAACTACGTGCCAGGTAAGGCAAATGTTGTTGCTGATGCTTTGAGCCGAAAGGCTACTGTTGCAAGCTTAATTATCAAGGATTGGGAGACTTTGGAAGAAATTTGTTCATGGAAGCCAGAAGCTACTGAGGTAGGGATTCGATTTGCTAGTTTGCAGATTCAGTCAAGGTTGCTAGCACAGATCAGAGAGGCTCAGAAGACTGATCCTCACATCTTGAATATCCAAGAAAAAGCTAAAGGGGGAGAGTCGGAGTTTAAATTACATGCAGATGGTATCTTCAGATTCAGGGACAGGGTGTGTGTTCCTGGTGATCCGACTTTGAAGAATGAGATCCTGTCCGAGGCACATAATTCGAGGTATACGATTCACCCGGGCAGTACGAAAATGTATAGAGACTTGAAACAACACTTCTGGTGGAACAATATGAAGAGGGAGATTGCTGGGTATGTATCCAGATGTTTGACTTGTTAGAGAGTTAAAGTTGAACATCAGAGGCCAGCCAGACTTCTACAGCCGTTGTCAATTTCGCAATGGAAGTGGGTGCATATAACAATGGACCTTGTGACCGATCTTCCTAGATCTCTTAGAGGATATGATTATGTTTGGGTTGTTGTGGACCGCTTGACTAAAGTTACACATTTTATTCCCGTGAACAAACAGGATAGCCTGGATAAGCTAGCTGAGCTTTATGTTGCTAATATTGTGAGATTGCATGGTGTGCCACAGAGTATAGTGTCAGATAGGGATCCTAAATTCAGATCTCGTTTTTGGCAGAAGTTGCAAGAGGCCATGGGAACTAAGTTGAGCTTTAGTACTGCATATCATCCACAAACTGATGGCCAGTCTGAGAGAACTATCAGGATCTTGGAAGACATGCTTTGGGCATGTGTGTTAGACTTTGGGAAGAATTGGGAGAAGTTTTTGCCTTTAGCGGAGTTCGCCTACAATAATAGTTATCAATCTACTATAGGTATGGCTCCCTACGAGGCGTTGTATGGTCGGAAATGCAGATCCTCATTGTATTGGGAAGAGGTTGGAGAGATGAGAACAGTTGATCCGACTGTGTTACCTGAGATGATTAAGATGGTAGATAATGTTCACCTTATTCGCCAGCATATGCTTACAGCCCAGAACCGTCAGAAGAGTTATGCGGATAAGCACCGTCGAGATCTTGAGTTTGCTTTGGGAGATTGGGTGTTTCTTAAAATTTCTCCTCGGAATGGATTGATTCGGCACGGTAAGAGTGGGAAACTTAGTCCCAGGTATGTGGGTCCGTATGAGATCACCGAAAAGGTAGGTCCTTTGGCTTATCGATTAGCTTTGCCTCCGAGCTTGTCGAGACTGCACAATGTGTTCCACGTGTCTATGTTAAAGAAGTACCATCCAGACCCTTCACATGTACTTGAACCAGAGTCTTTGCAGATTGAAGAAAAGTTGTCTTATGAAGAGAAACCGATTCGAATTGTGGATCGGAAAGTTCAGGAGCTTCGCAGAAAGAGTATTCCGTTAGTAAAGGTTCTGTGGAATCATCATGGGTTTGAGGAAGCAACTTGGGAAAGAGAGGACCAGGTTCGGAATCAGTATCCGGAGTTGTTTGTTGACCAGGTAAGAATTGCGTGGGCGCAATTGTTTTAAGGGGGAGAGGGTGTAATACCCGAGCCCGGAATGTGAAAATTTCCTTGTTTATTATTTTGAAAATTATATTTTCTTAAATTCTTTGAGAATTAATTGTTACTTTCTTGCTGTCGCAACGTGCATTGTATTTAGGGAGCGATAGCTAGAGAACGGTTTCTAGTCCTCAGCAATAGTGAAACTAGTATTTAGATTACTTAAATTGTATATTTTAATTGTTGCTAGCTGAAATTTATATTGGTGTTAGTTATTTTAGCTTAAAATGCACAAAATAAGGCCTTTTGACCAAGCTTTAAGTTGTTTGACCTAGGACTTTGACCATTTGACCAACTTAACACCTTAATAAGCTAAAACAAAGCAAAATAAAAAAAAAATAGCAGCTGAACAGCAGCAAGCAGGCCGTGAGCTTCAAGAGGGAAAAAAAAACCTTTCAACTTCCAAACGTTCAATCTTCGCGTGAGCTCGTGCGGGGTGGTTTCCGAGCCAACCAGCGTTGTTTTCCTAGCGACTAGGAGTACCTAAGGTGAGGGAAGCATGTTATTTGCGCATTTAAATGTCAAGTGTATCAACTTTGTGATTTTTAGATTTTATCCGTAGATTGTTGTTTAAAGCGTTTTGATACTTCTAGATTGTTCCTTGGCAATTGTAGAACGTGTATTTATAGCTTTTTAACATTTTCTACGGTTAAATATTGAGATTGCAATTTAAATTAGTTGTTGAATAGTGTTTTATGAATAGTAAATCCTTGAAACGATGAAGTTGTTCCGTTATGCTGTCCGTTGATGTAGATTTGTGCTAGGTGTGCTAGAATGCCTAAATGCATGGTTTGTTTGTGTTGCGTAATGGAAAAAACGGGAATTAAGCTTTGGTGAAAGTCGGGGTCGTTTAGGTCGACTTTAGCATTTTTTCATTTTGCGTGTTGGCATTGTTTCGGGTGGCCATGGAAACACTTTTGGTGCGATTATGGCGTTGGTTGGGTGTTTGGTTGATATAGTTGTAGTTCAAACGAGTAAAGGGAGAAATCGGGGCTTTGCGTGAAATCTGGGGTTAGGTAGGGTTTCGGGTTCTTTAGACGTGCCTTATGGTGACCTAGGAGGATTGGCGAAGTCGGTTTCCAGAACTCGTGGCTCGTTTGGAAATGGTAGTGTTTTGATAGTTGGGGCCGATTGGTGATTTTGCTTGTTTTCTTGATATTATGTCTATAGAATGCTTAGGGTTGCTTGATATACTTGTTTGAATTGATTTTGATTGGAATGCATATCAACTGTTGCTATTGCGTGCGAGAGTAACCTACTTTGTTATTCTCCCACGTGTGGCTTAAGTGCTCATTTATCGCCTTGTATCGAGTTTTGCATTGCATAGTATCTCGCGCGTGAGTGATGGGCCTCTCTGGGTAGCCTTGGGTTGCCAGTGTTGGTTGCTCTAGCTCCGCTGCTATTCCCTCTTCTCGCTTGGGTTGCCTCCCAGGGAGATTTGGGTCGTAGATTGATGGATACTTCCGGGGTATTCTAAACTGGTGTTATAAGGTGGTTTGGGCCTGCGCGTCGTCATCGAATTCATGTTTACAGCTTTAAATACTTGCCTTGCTTATTGATGGCTTTATTGGTATCTCTATATGATACTTGTATGTATTGCTTGACTAATTGCATTGCATACTCCTCTCATATCCGTCCTTGAGACCAATTGCCCTCGCTGAGCAATAGTTTTTGCTCATTCCTCTCTATACTATATTTTTACAAGAGTAGTTGAAGCAGACCCTCTTGAGGTAATTGAGGAGGAGGAACAGGTGGAGGTGTTCCCGTGATAGCACTTCTTTGCTTTGCTGATGGTAGGTTACCAGATTTTGTGCGAGCCTTGCTTGATATGTATATTGCTTGGATGTCGCTTAATTTTGAGGCTTGTAGCCTTGTATGTATTTTCTAGTTTGAGGCCTCTACGATCTTATGTTGTATAAGTTGAAAGAATGTAAAGTTGTAAACTTATACTCTTGTGACTAGTAAGGAAATGCATGCTAATGGAATTGATTAGTGGCATAAATACTTGTGTAGTATGCATATCATTTTTGGGTTGCAAAGTTGGTTAATAAGAAATTTATGTTTTAAAGAAAGTCGGCTTGTTTTAATTGTTTTATGGCTTTTGCAAGTATTATATTGATTTTAGGGTTTTCAGATCGTCCGCGGTACAGAGGAGACTCCGTCCGTGTGTCGGGTCCGGGCTTGGCCTTTTGCGGGGTCGGGTCAGGGTGTGACACCTGTTGTCAGGACGGGATGCCGAGCGCTCGGGGATCGCCACACCCGAGCTCGCCCTCTTTTGCAAAGGAGAGCCTGACGAGACCTCGGCATCAACCTCCCGCGCATGGCCCCCGGACCGCTGCCTCTGCTCCTGAGGGACGGAGCCCAAGCCGGACCCAGCTGAGGCTTCACCACTGGCGTCGGGCTTTCTCCTTCTCTGGAGGTACGCGAGCTTTACCGTATCTTCCATGCCTGCAAAAACAAAGGAAAGGAAAGGTGAAAAATGGCCAATTACCAATCGAGAAGAGCAACGACAAATAAGGAGACGGGGAGGTCGGGCATTGATCCTGCGAACTGACCCTCTTTTGAGTCGGAATGAGCGTTCTCTTCAAGCTCGGGAAGTAAGTGAGGATGCTCCTCGCTCAGGTCAGGTTCTCTCCCGAACAACTTAGATTTCCAGATCCTGTCCTACCTGAGGACACTATCGATGTCAATCAGCATACCCAGCTCGGGCCTCAGCACCCTGACCTCAGCAAGTTCCTCTTTGGAAAGCTTGGGATCGTCATTCAAAGTCTTTTTCAGGGAAAGATTCAAATTCATCCTGCAGCCCGGGTTCACGGCCGACCCGACCCAATAGTAGTCGTTGTGCTAGCCCTTGTTAGAGGAGTGCCACTTTGTGAATATGGCGTTATTGACCCGAGCTGCGAAGTGGAACCAGCTTGGCTGCTTCGGGTTGGGCTTGCAAACAAAAAAATGCCTGAATCGGCGCAGGGTCGGCTCTACTCTCCTCTCAAGGCAGAACACGTAGAATGCTACCATTATGGCCCAACCGTTTGGTGACATCTGACCCGGGCTAAGCTCAAAGTAATTTAAAATGCCGACAATGAAGCTGGGAAGGGAAAGCCGAACGACGTCGAATGCGAGGTCATAGATAGTAAAGTGATCGGGCGGAGGATAACAGGCAGCTTCATTCCGACCTGGGACCTTCAATTTGTGGTTTCGGTCCACTGACCAGTCTCTCAGCCGAGCGTTAGCTATCTCAATGGTAGAATGACACTCGCGCTTGCAACAAGCGAATATTTGTTCTACCCTCTTCCCCCGAACCGACGAATCGCTGGCTATAGCTGAACTCCGAGGTTGGACTGCCCTAATCGGGACAGCTTCAGTCGGCTCCGATGCGGAAACTCCAGCTAGGTACTCATGAGGTATCTCGACCCCCTCCAACTGGTTTAAGGGCTCGTCATCCTCCCCATCTCCCAAGTCTCCCAGGTCGGCCAAAGGATCCGCCTCTGCCTCCTCTTGCGCCAGTCTGACCCCAATGACTTGGCAGTCATCATCGCTCTCCCCGGGCCCAGATTTTCGAGCCGGCCCTAATGACGAACTGGTGCTCTTTCCACCCTGGTCCCTATTTGAGGTAGATTCCGAGCTCGATGGACTCTCATCTCCACCGTAGGACCTTACTTCCATAGCTTGAAAATCTTCCGACTCCGACCTCCCCATCCTGTCTACAGACTAAATATAAATGTACAGGAATGACTAAAGGGAGTCGGGACATACCTACTGCTCTTGACTGCGGAGTGCGACCGACCAAGCTGGTTCCGAGCTGACAAATCCCGAGAAAATTCTTTCTGAGCTAATTGCGTCCGACCACTCTGGTGTCCGACCTAAAAATCTTGAGAGATTGAAAGCGAAGTGTGAAATGAATCTCGGACGCTAAGGCCCTATTTATAGGCGCCCTTGAAAGTCGCCTCGGGTAGCCCAAACGTCGCGTCTCGTCAGAAATGCCAAGTGACGTGGCAACCATCCGTTGGGCATGCACTGTTGACATGGCCATCCCTACTCTGTCGGGGTCGGACACCTACAGCTCGGGAGGAACTCCCAATTCTAGATCTCACCCTCTCGATCTCGACTTGGGGGGGGAGGGAATTGACGAGAGGTTCCCGAGTTCAGGTGAGACGTCCATTCCGAGCTGAGGCGGGCTAATCAGAGCCAAGACCAGCACGTTCAACTGAATGTCCAACCAGGATGACTGGCCCGACCCCGGAAACCCCGACCTCAGTTCCAGCTGTTCCGATGGAACATAAAGCACTGATGGGACATAAAGATGCACCGCATTAAATGTTATCAAACCTGAACTTAGTATAAATAGAGCTCCTCCCTCTTCATTTAAAGGTAACTCGTTATTAAATGCTGTTAGCTACCTTGCCAGCTCGGACATACTAATCATTCGCACGGTCGAAAGGAAAATCCGGGTCATCACCCCGTCTTTTCCTTCTTTCCCTTGTGCAGGTCTGGTAGCCGACCAGGAAAGTGCAGCATGGAGGCCAACCTGAAAAGTCCAGCTCGGCACAAGTAGCTCCCAAACTCCACTGTGAGATCTCCAACCTCGACAGTGACCATGATTTTTAGGGGGTTAATTGACATTTATTTGAATAGATCAATTACCTTTTTGGCTTGGCTTGTGTCGCATCAGACAAAGCATCTTGAGCCTTTGGCTTGGCCTATTACTCTGGCCCAATTTTTATTATTTTTGGCCCCATTTTTTTAGCCCCTTTTTTCATGCCACATCAAAGTGAAATAATCATAAGATGATTTGTTTGTAAATACGGTTTGACCTCATTTCTTATAAAATAAAATAAAAAGTGAAATGGCATAGTTACAGTTGGCAAAACTAGTTCAAAATTTTCCACTCAACTTCATCTGAATGATGACTTCTTTGATAGCTATCGGAATTAATAGTGATCAGGTGTTGTCAAACAGTTCTCAGGGTTTCATCGTGTTTGATTCCTGGCAAGCAAGGGGAGAGACAAGGGGAGATTCGGGGAACCCAACCTCCCAAGTTTTTAATTTTTTTTTATAATTTGTGTATTATTTTTTAAAAAAAATTACGAACATTATTTTTTTTTAAAAATTACGAACTGTCTTATTGTCCTTCTAGTATTAAATTTTTTACTCCAATAAATTATTAATACATCCAAAACGCACCATAGAATTTAAGTTTGACCAAATTTAGACCATGCTCTTTGTAGACAAAAGACAGACGCACGCTTGCATTCTTTAGTACTGGCTCTGCCATGTAGACAGCAATATTTATACAACCAGTTCCCTCTTTATGCATAAAGACATTACACAGTACCACGGCAAATATAAAGAGAGTGCCACTGTGCATGCATGAAAGAAAGAGCCCACATGAATCGTACTATCTCTTTCGTCCAGTCCCCTTCAGTTTTTCAGTAACCAACACTAATTTAAATATATGCATATTCAAATCCAACTGACAAAATACTTTTATTCTACGCAAGAAAATACATGATATCTTTCACTGAAGGCAAGAGAAAAATATTTTTTTAACTAATTTAAATTCAAAATATGAGCAAAATTATTACTCATTAGATCTATTCGAAACAAAATATATTGAAATTGATTCTCAAAAAAATAATTTATTAATTAATTTAAATTCAAAATATGAACAACTTATTACCCACTAGGTTTATCCAATACAAAACTTATTAAAATTGACTTCAAAATATTAACTTCTTAACTAATTTAAATTTAAAATATGAACAACATTTCACTTACGTTCTAAACATTTTACTATTAAAGCAGCTCTAGATCTTTCCAGCTTCCTTCCTTTTGGAGCTCACAAAAATTCGCATATCTTTCTGATATGACTTGAAAAGAGATGTACTGATAGTTGACCCACCATGTACGATTTAGCTGTTTGAAATTGACCATCCTTTAGCACAGTATTTACACACAGTTGGAAATATTGAGTAATGGAGAATGTTGGTACCTAGTCTATGCTATTGGACATGTTAGGGTCCTTGCCTAGAAATCGACCGTTTTTTTTTTTTTTTTTTTGGTGAAAAGAAATCGACCATTTGATTGTGCTCTTTTTGGAGTTGATGTGCATATTCAAAACACTTAACGCAAAAATGAAGCCAATGGAATTGCAGAGTAAAAGGTATCCAAGGAGCTTTCTGTTTTAGCTCAAGAGTACTCTAGTATTGGATATTCCATCTCTCCTCATCTGTGATTTTTTTATTCTTTATAATAAAATATATAAGTAAGATTATATTATATTTATTTCAAAATTATATAATCATGTAACAACATGTCTTAATATATATTTCAAGTCAATAAAAAATCAAACATACATATATATATATATATAAATGTATGGACATATATATATATGTTAAACTCACAGAGGGGTTGGGTGAGGCTGACGGGGTGGTGGGGAGGATGATGACTGTATTTTGATTTTTGTTTTTTGTGAAAGGGTGGGTGGACAGTGAAAAAGCAAAAAAAAAAAAAAAAATGTATTTAAGGGTATTTTTGTCCCAAAAATAATTTATTTAAGCAAAAAATATTAATATTAATTACATCTGATGCGTGTGTGATACACTCACCATTAAAATAGATTGATTTTTTAACTGGAAGGGCGTCGGGAGGGGTATTGTATTTAGTTTAACAAACTATAAGGGAGGTGTTTGGTGATTTTGAAATCATAAGAAGGTATTGTTCACTTTTAGAAAATTATAAAAGAGTCTGCTACACTTCAAAAAAAAAAAAAAGATTGCAAGTCTATTATAGATAAAGAAGTTTACACAATACCTTCAAAGGGTAGAGAGGATGTAACTATATGAAATTATGCTATTTAACTCCTATTCCTTTTTCTCGAAAATCAAAGAAGAAAGAAAAACTCTTGCTTGGTCGCTGAATTTGTTATTCAACTCAAATTCCCTATAGGCTACTCGTAAGTAATTATATTTAAGTCAATTATAAGCACAATTTTTGTGAATTGCTCAATTATTTAATACTCTAAAGAGACTGGGTTAAAACAAAAATAGAAAGTAGTGGGTTGATGTATTCTAAGGGTGGTATTCAACATGATCACACTAACTATGTATAGACAATATTATTCATTCATGAGATTTCATGAAAAAATAAAATAAAAAAAATAAAGTTTGCCATATGTGGGGCAGTTCTTTTTCAAATATCACTATTTTTTTTTTATTACAATAGAGACTAAAATTATGGTTCAAATTTAAAATCTTTAATAAACTCTCAATATAAATATAAGGGCACACTTTCCAAAGAAGACAATTGACTTTTTTCACATTAATCTTATATACTAAATATATACATTCTCGATCTCACTAATTTAAATATCAGAGTAGTCTAATGGGTGCAACCCCGAAAACCTTGTTTTGCTGGTTTTGGAGTTCCTAAAACTTCATCACCAAGAAGGACATCTACTAGAATCTTACCTTAACATAACAGATTGCTAACTATCCATTTTACTCAATTTTCAAGTGTGATAAAACTACAATTCCCTAGTACAAGTGTTTTCTTTTGGGAGATCACGGCCAGTACAAGTTAAAACAACCTTGAATCCTTCTTTCTCCAAAGTGAGTTGTCCACTGAAGCCTTGCGGATCAAATGTTCCAGACATGTAATATAAATTTGTTAACTTGAAAATATTTGTTTAACAGATACTAAGGCTCCGTTTGTTTGCCGTAAAATATTTTTTCGGAAAATATTTTCTTACTTTTACAGTGTTTGATAACACCAAAAAATTGGTCAATCGGAAAACATTTTCCAGTCAAAAATAGTGGGCTACTTTTTGAAGATTTTCCGGTGTTTGGTAATACCAAAAAATTGGTCAATCAGAAAATATTTTCCGGTCAAAAATAGTATGCTACTTTTTAGAGATTTTTCACTGTTTGGTAACACCGGAAAATTAGTCAACTGGAAAATATTTTTCGGTTAAAAATGACGGCTAGTTCAAAATTTGGAAAAATATTTTCATTTTTTTGGGAGATGAAAACATTTTCCGGAACTTAACCACTCCTATTTTATGTGTATTTTTTTTTTTATAAATCTCATGTCGGAAAATATTTTTTATTGTTTATTCAAATACCAAAAAAAATTTTCCAGTATTCTATTTTCTAAGAAAATATTTTCCTCTAACAAGTTATTTTACGGGAAACAAACGGAGCTCAGGAAAATATTTTCCTTTGAAAACATTTTCCAAAAAAATATTTTCCACTGAAAATATTTTTCACAAGCAAGTTATTTTACGGTAAACAAACGAAGGAAAATATTTCATTTTATAAAAAAATATTTTCCACTAAAAACATTTTCCACAAGTAAATTATTTTACGGCAAACAAACGAAGCCTAATATGGATCTCTTTCTACTTAGAACCACAGGTGGTGCCTTTTTAAATGTACACACACAAAAGACAACACTACTCGCGTCGAAGAGGATCCAATGCTCGGCAAGCTCATTTTAACATTTTCCTTTCTCTATTCCAGTCGCTCAACACTCGTTGGGATCTCTTGCTCATTCGGTTGTATAGAATATGCAGAAAGAGATCTCTTAAGGCGCGGATCTTGCAAGATCCGCTTTTAGTGCTTGTGTCTATCACATCTAACAAAACAGAAATGACAGGATTTATGAAAATAAAGTGAGTTCGGAGGAATAAGTTATTGAGAAAATTCTCATGAATGTTAGAGATAAAATTAGCTTGTAATGTAAATATGTTGATAGTGTTTAAAATAGATACTTGTGTTCTTCTTGACAAATCATAGATAGGTTGATGTAATGATCTATTGATTGGATCCTTTTATTTTTTGCGGTAGAATGAAATGAGATAAGTACTTACCGAGCAAAAAAAAAAATTATCCACCATCTGAGTGTAAATGGAAAGGCATGTGGTAGTTATAGGTTCGAATTCCTATTTTGAGGTTCATTTTCGATCTTGACTCACGTGATGCATTCTTAAAGTGAGGCTCTGCACTCGAAGTTTACTAGCTGGTGGTCGAAATACACAGAATATTCTGGTGATCGAAGTCTACTAGTTCGGTTCTTTGTAACAAAAAAAAAAAAAAAGATCTGTTTTTTTGGTAATGATTTGATGGGTTTGTTTAGACTTATGCAACTTTTGTTGTAGTGTAAACATTAATTTGGATGCGTGAAATCTTATCGACTAACGTCGTTTAATACATGGGAAACGAGTTGTGCTAAAAAACTAAGCAAAACCGACCAGGTTGGACGATTATACAAAAGATCTTAATATTTAAAAAGCGAGAATGAAAGAAATTGTTTAGCCCTATTCATCTTCGGTGTAAAAGCGATCGATCAGTGAAGTACTTATAGACTCTTTCAGAGTTCCATTGTAGTGTACTTGGACATATCCACTCAAAGAAAGATCTTATCATTGTGGACAATGCTCAAAACTATAATCCATTCCAGACAACAATAGCTACATGTCATTGCAAAAGAACTAAACGTCTTTTCTCCTTTCTATCTCTAATTTTATTTGTATTGGTTTAGGTATTTTATTTTATTTTATAATATAATAGAAACTTAAATTGTGGTTCAAACTCCGAACATTTGAATACAACAACTCACTACCTACCTATTTCATACTAAATATATGTTTACACGGATACAAGTACAGTCAACTTATCCAAAATATCATGTCATATAATACATGAAAATCTAACTAATTGTTCTTGACCTGCTACACTACAACATTAAAGATAAAGTATATAACCCTCGTTTGTGAAAAAATAAAAGATATGAGATCAATTCTCGAGATTAATATATGTAGTATACGGATTACACATATATTGAATAAAAATAAAATAAAAGACATATAAAGACGCAAATTAATATACCCAGAAACAAATTGCATGTTATATAGGCTAAGAAACCCCGACAAGACAAAAAAAATCTCACATATCAATGAATCGAATAGTTAGCCCTTTCCCCTACTACTTTCTCTATGTTCATGTAATTTGTCTTCTCTTACTTTAATTTATTTAATTAATTGTCATTAGCTTCTACTTGTCGGCCTAAGTCAAGTTTATTAAATCCATAAAAATACAATTGCAACTAAATCCAACTTAGCTAAATCTAGGTTGTCCATCAATTTGCTATTTCTTTATTGAATAGCTATTAACAACATCAGATTCTTTGGCCCAGTGGATTAAGGTCTTGTCCCTATTCGTTTTGATTATGTATATATATATATATATATATATATATGTATGTATGTATATATATATATGTATGTATGTATGTATGTATGTATATAAGGGAGGTCTAAGCCAAAAATTAATTGATCTTGCAATCTTTGACACTTATAACGAGTAGCATACCACTAAACCAAATGTCTGTTGGTAATTCGTTTTGATTGTTGATCTTAATTTCCATGTGAGAATAAAAGGAAAGAAATTAAAAAAACAATAGGACACGATTAGACCAGATTTAGAAGTAGTAATGACTGTTTGTACTAAATTAACAAGATCTGTATGTGATGAATTATCTATCCACATCGATTTTTTTTTTTTTTGGTTAAATAATTTGTAAATTCCTAGTTAATTATTTTTTTTCATATATAATGGGGATTAACACATTTTTTTCCTTTTTCTGGATTAGGAATGAAATCTCTAGAACTAATGAAAATGTTATTGCTGACTAATCACTAGAAGTTGTTATCTATATAATACGGGTTTTTTTTGTTGGCAGAATCTATTATATATATACTGCTTGTGAGATGAAATGAAATTGTTTCTCTTATTAAACGAGTAAAAAAAAATGATGCACTAATCACAAACTGCTCTCTGTCTTCAATTTCTCAGTATTATGGAGCTCGATTCATTTTAAATTAATCAAGGATCAATGGCGATGTCACATACTAGCACATATGATAAGGATATAAGTGAACAACTTAGGTTCTGTTTAGCCTAGTTTTTAGATGTTTAAAAACATTTTTTGTGAGTTTGAAAGCTGAACAAACCTGTTTGACCCATTTTTTAAAGTGTTTTTAAGTAAAAGTTGAAGTTGAAAAAAACTAAAAAATGAGAAGTTTCAAATTGGAGCTTCTTAAAAAAATATTTTGTGAAGCTGTTTTATATAATACGGGAAACTATTTTTCTTTTTCGTTTTCTCAAATATACTCCTCCAAATTTTTTAAAATTGAGTAAAATGCACCATACCCCCCCTGTGTTTTCACAAAGTTGCATCATAAACCCTGTGTTTTAAAAAGTCGCGTTATAAACCCTGTGTTATGAAAAACATTGCATATAACCCCCCGCCGTCTATTTTTCTGTCAATTTTAACGTGAATGTAATACACACGCTTGAAATGCAAGTATGACATTTATTAAGCTTTAAAACACATGCAGAAGGACGAAAATACTCTTTTTCACATCAGTTGCTAATTGCCCCTTGTGTTTTCAATAAAGTTGTAAATTGCTCTTTGTGATTTTTATAAGGTTTTTAATTATCCCTGTGTTTTTTTTATAAAGATGTAAATTGCCCCTTCAAAGATAAAAAAATAAAAAAAATTGACAATCCTAGAGAGAAAAACTATGTCAATGTGATTTTCCTTCGATTTGAAGTTGATTTTGCACTGATTTAAAGATTTTAATCTACTTGTAGAAGAACGTAATTCTAAGTGAAGGTATAATTATTACTAGTTGTAATATGACTTTGAACTTCAAGCATAAGATTTATATTTTTTATGGTGGACATCAATGTTATGTTATATAAGCTATACGTTTTTTTATTCTTTTAATTAAATAATATTTATAAGTTTAAGGTTGTAGATCTCCTTAGAAGGTAGACTAGCACATGGTTCTGATATTGTAAAATAAAAAATATTGTAAATACCTCCCTCTAATATTAAAAAAGTGATAAACACCCCCTTCTGATATCAAAAAAATTACAAATACCCCATTTGACGGATTTATCTTTAAACGAAGACAATTTTATCTTTTTACAAGGCTAACTAATAGAGTTAAATAGAATTTGAGTTTGGGGCGTGTATGCAATATTTTCCATAACACATGGTTTATAACACGACTTTTTAAAACACAAGGTTTATGATGCAACTTTGTAAAAACACAAGGAAATATGATACATTTTACTCTTTAAAATTCAATATTACTCTCAAAATTTTTAAAAGCTCAACGTTACTTAACACAAACTAAACAGTCAACGATTTTTGTTCAACAACACTTCTAACAAAAGTTTTACTCTAAAAGCTCTACAGTTCAAAACCTGAAATTTCATAATTAGGTCAAACATAACCTTAATATCATGTTTATTTAAGGTGAATTGCACAGTAGTCTCTGTGATTTTTCGAAACTGCACAGAATCCTCTTGTGATCTAAAAAATACACGATACCTTTCTATAATTTTTAAAATTAAACACACAGGCTACTGTGATTGAAATTTTAATAACTATATAAAGGCCAAGTGTTGGTAGGTCACTAGTTAAGCATTTATGGAAGCTGTAATGTCGGATGGTTAGCAGATTAGCATGTCTGATTCTTTAGTTCTACTTGACTAAACTAAATTGTTATCCATATATATGTGATATACCTCTATATCTTGAGTATTAGTTTTAGAATATCAAAATTCGAAATCTGATTAAGCACGTAAAATGTGAAGGAAAAGAGGTATTACTGTAAATAAAAAGATTAATTGTTGTCTTGGTCATTACAAAACTTAGGGGAAAATGTGATTTTTTTTTCTTTTTTCTTGTCATGGATATAGCATTCAATTGAAAAGCTGAAATCTCTTAAAGTCAATTAACATCAAATTTTTCGGTAAAACCTCACAATTTGTTTTTAATCCTGTTATTGTGAATTTGAATTTTTTTCATAAAATTATCAAAATCTAGTGATAATAAATTATTCAAATCATTTCATTCTAATTGAATGAATAATTCACCACTAATTAGATCTTATTGCATGGTAAAACTTCTATTAGAAGTCATAGCTAACAAGTAAAATCTTCTTGGCAGTGGCGGAAGCCATTAGAGCTATTGGGACAACAACCTCTACTACTTTAAAAAAAAAAGTTAAAAATAAATAAATAAATAAATATTTATATATTTATTTATTTAATTAAAAAAATTAATCAAACTTACTAAAAAAATATATATTCACATAATTAAAAAATTATGTATTTTAATCTTTACTAAAAAATTTCTGATTCTGTCCATGTTTCTTGGTCAATGCTCATAAACGGAAACAGACCAACCATAAATTTCATTCATCCAATTAAATTGTGTTCCCAAAAAATTGAGAAAAAAAAAAAAAGACTTAGAGCTAAAAAACACGACCGTGTTTGTCTTCACAGAATAGGGCTAAACAGCAGCACATACATCAATGACCATCAGATTTTTGTCCAAACAAATGGAAACTCTCCACGCATTGGGTGCTAAAACCATTAATGGCTTCTGAGATCAAAAGAACTTTATAATTACAGACAAAATTAACTAAAAGACAACATTTTTTGTCCTATTGTATAAATGCCACCGTCGTTCCATGCATTCACCTGTACAACAATTCCGGTGCTCGATTCCCCACGTTTTCGTCTATGAATCCCATCCACGTGTCAGAGCTGGTCGGAGATTTTGTCCGGACGCCGACGTGGCCCTACTGTCCTTGCCTTCTTACCTCAGGTCAAAATCACCTCGTCGGCTTACATAGGATTCTTATTAGCATTAATGTTGTTCTTTCTTTTTACTTTAATCTTGGAAAAGATTCTAAGCGTAGTGTTTATTTATTTTAATGTTGGTGTATGCACACGTAGACATAGTGATTGACCATTTATTTTGTCTCGTTTTGGTAATAAGAAAAGAAGATTGAGCCGCGCCGCTCAATGTGGGCTACTCATGTCTTATTTACAACTCCATGTTCATAGTTTTGGGATTAGTCTTGTGGACGTTCATCTTATTAGTAACATATGAGTATTATGCATATATAAGATTTATACACTGTAAGTAACACACATATTAACATTTGCTTATGTAGAAATGAATTTAAAATTTTTGTTTTATAACACATATATGTAAAAAAAAATTTAGTAAAATTAAATTAATTTTTAATTTAAAAATATTTTTAAAATATATATATTTTTAATTTTAAAAAAATAAATAAATAAGAGTTGCAATCTCCGTGATCGTGACATAGCTCTGACATTGCATGCCCGGACGTTCAAAGTTTTAAAGAATTTTCTTAGTTTTGATCTCACGTGATGAAAATGCAATGAAACAAGAGAAAGTAAACATCCATTCAGATTTGATAATCTTTGAATTGACTACAAATCTTATCAGCCTGTGAAAAAGTTAACAAAGAACCTCTCCACCTTGACTTGAATGTTAATACTCAACTTTTCATACTCCACTAGACACTTTGCTATACAATTGTCAAGAAAGTTTGCTAATTTAAATTATGGGGTGCTTCATGTATGAATAAATGTATAGTTTAGTCTATTATTTTTTATATAATTTTTATTTTCATTTATTATTTTTTAAAATAAATTTTTTAATTTATTATTTTTGGTGTAAATGATATTTTTATTTATTGTCTTTCAAAATGAGTATTTTAATTCAATATATTTTACATTAGTGACGCCGTTAGTTCAATATGTTTCTTTCAATATGTTTTGAAGTTAAATTAACGGCGTCACTGATGTAAAATATATTAGACTAAAAGGTTCATTTTGAAAGATAATTGATGAAAGTGTCATTCAAACCAAAGATAATAGAGTAAAAGGTTTATTTTGAAAAATAATGAATGAAAATGTTATTTACACAAAAAATAATGGATTAAATTTTACATTTACCCTTCATGTATTATAAAATTCGAGGGGGGTGAATTCAAATCATCTTGTTCATTTTTCTCTCTATTAAGAATCTATCTGTAAAGAAATTCACATTATAACTGATACTTGCAGATTAGCAAGTCAATGCTAGCATTCTAGTTGTATTGTTTTGTAAACGAATGAGATTGGCCATTAGAAGTTCTATGAGCATGTTCTAAAGGGTTAAATAGAGTGACCGAGTAATAATTACTTGTGATTAAATATATGAATTTGAACTTATTATACGCTCTTTCATTGCATATATTGTCTAATCCTTCACTTAGGGGCAGATCCAGAATTTTTGTTTAGCAGGAACTAAAATTATACAATTTAATATGTAATATATAGATAATTTTTTTTCCCAGTGGGGCTAAATTGATTTTTTAGTCTAAATATACATTTAAAATACACACATTTTTTAAAAACATATAAGGCGAGTGAGGGCTGTGGGCAATTAAAAGTAGATCTACTAGTGTGTTCATCGACTTGAAATATGTATTGGGATATGCGGCTAAGTTATCATCAAAAACAGAAGATTTCCATGTGCACCCCAAGAAAGAACAAGTTAAAACATGTGAAGAAAAACATAAGGTTGCAGTGGATTGGGTTGCTATTCAATCAGTCTAAACTAACATTAATTCTTTTATATGGAATGAGCTACACACACATATAAATTTATTTTATTTTTTATTTTTATTTTTTTTTACAGATTGATATCCGTCCGAATTGATTAAAATAATTTTCCAGTGGGTTATATTAAACTGATGCTTCCTGCAGGCAAAGGGTCAACCAAGAAAAAGAAGTTGCAGTAATAATCACCCAGTGACAGAGTCCAAAGTACAGAAAAAAAAACTTCATGTGGTGAGAAACCATCAACGTAGTACCTTCTACACAGCATCTAAATGAAGTCTATAAGTCACATTCAACCTCAAATTTCACAAGAAAGATGAAAACAAGGAAGGCTTTTGTTTCTTTCCCAATTTCATAATATATATATATATATATATTTTATAGTATCATTAAAGACTTGTACAAATTCATTTGATGCAACAAATTCGTAGATATTTTATTTTAAACATACACATCCCTTTCTTAGGGAACATACAAATCTTCCGAAAAGTAGAAAAAGACAATCACTTTGGCTTTTCTCTACATAACATTCACGAACACATTTAGAATATAATTTCATCACGAATGGTTCTTTCGATATAGACATGAGGTAATTGATGGGAATAAAACGACTCAACAAAAAGGAAACCTAAGATATGAATGGTGGACATGGATGATCATACACAAGTGATAAAGTGGACTTCATTCACGCAATGAATTATGGCCCATACGTGTTTGGTGTGAATGGTTGAAGGCTTGTTAGTAGACAAATTATGAGGCTATGATGAATGATGACCCATCTCATATGTTTTATGTTGATATTTTTATTGGGAATGTTCGTCCATGCCTCTCTGTAGGCTATATAGTTCTTTTTGCTCTATGTAATTCACGGCTTCATTCCATATCATTTTAGATGAGATAATAATTTTATATGGTAAAATAATCATGAATTTAAGTCTCATTTAACCCATTAATTTGTGATGACTAAATAGACATAGTCAAATTTAGGTTAAAAGAACTTTATGTAGTGAGAACTACGTACAAACATAGTATTTTTTTTTTAGTCTCAAAAAATAAAGGGTAGAGTGATCACTTTTAACCTCGCATTCACAAGAAAGATGAAAACAAGTAAGGCTTTTGTTGCTTTCCCAATTTCATTTTTTTATAGTATCATTAAAGACTTGCACAAATTCATTTGATGTAACAATTTTGAAGATATTTTATTCTATTCGTAGACGTCCCTTTCTTAGGGAACATACAAATCCTCAGCAAGGTTGCAAAAGACACTCACTTTGGCTCTCTCTACATAACATTCATGCATACGTTTAGAATATCATTGATCATAAATGGTTCTTTCCATAAAGACATGGGGTGATTTGTGGGAATAAAGAAAGTCATAAAATGAAACCTAAGATATGAATGGTGGTCATGGATTCTCATTTTGAAGTGATAAAGTGGACTTCATTCACGCAATGACATATGGCCCATACACGTTGGGTATGAATGCTTTGAAGACTCGTTAGTAGACAAGTTATGAGGCAGTGATGAATGATGACCCTTCTCATATGTTTTATGTTGACATTTCTTGTGAATGTTCGACCATGTCTCAATGGCTGCAAATATTCGTAGAAACCTTATTCTTGAGACAAACCACCAAGGCACCCATGGGCGGATCTACATTAAGGTTATGAAAATTGTAGTTTTTCTTGGCTCCACAAAATATTTTGAATTACAATAAAAATTTTATCCTACAAAATCTCTTTGTCCTTGCTTGGATCTCTATTTCTATTAATTTTGATTTTAAAAACTACTTAACTAATTCCTTTTAATCCTACTAATGAAACATCATACATACACCGTGAAGTTACGAACCACTGCCACCAACATATATGCAAGATCCAACACCGGTATATTATGTTATCTTTTCTATTTATGATTTTGATTTGTATATGAGTCACAATGCAAAAATGGTCAGGAATGAAACCAGAGTTTTCTTGCATTGGAAAAAAGAAAAAAAAAAAGGAATAAAGATATATAATATATCATGTTTTCCTAAGAAGCAAACAAAAACACGATTTTAAGACCATCTCCAACATCTTTGATAAATACCTATTTTTCTTACTTTTAGAAAAGTTACTATGCAAAAATGACTCGAACAAATCTCCTATATCATTCTCTATGTTTTAGGGATTCCTCAAACGCAATTGATATATGACACCAAATTTTGGGAGGCTGAATTCCTTTTTCAAGGTCCTCAAACTTCAAAGTAGGGATTGATTAAAAATAAATAGTGTTACTAGATTGAAATTAAGCTAGGGATCTTTATAAATAAGGTTTTACCTATAAACGAGAGAATGTCGGTGTATCCCATCTAATATCAGTGGGTGATGACTAATCTAGTTTATGTCTCGTGAGATGGTTGAGTGGGGATGTTCCTCTAGTTTAGCAACAAAAAAAAAAAAAAAAAAAGTTATACTTTGTAGTTCAACCTATTGAAATGGATCGAGACTTTAGTTGGTATAGGAAACTAGTCTATAGGTCTTAAATAATATTTCGTTGTGTTAACCTATTGAACGATGCCCAAATGTAAAAGATTTCGAACATAGACATCTCTCTTTGTTAATTTGTTCCTTTTGCTTTTCGTATCCACTTCGAGAAGTAAAATGTCACCTATATTACCTTCACATTCCCATTTTTCTATCGTTTGTCCCCGAAGGGACAAGTACTTTTTGGATTGGTGTTGGATATTTTTAAGGTTGATATTTAGAAAACAATTGCATATGCTGACCACGGGATTGAAAAAGTGGCCCCTCGGTATTGACATGACTATTATTAGACGCGTTCTTGTGCATATGCGGACTTCATTTGAAAGGTTCAAAAAAAGGTTGTTTGTAGCGCACTTTTAAAGAAAAATATTGAGTTAGTTTAAATAGATTTATTGATTTTTTACATAATTAGTGGGATCCAACTCGTGTAAATTTCATCAATATGTGAAAATTTCACTTTAATCGTGACTGACTGAAGAATTTCTCTATACTTCTACTCAATTGGTTACTCTACCAGTTTATACAAAGCAAGCTTTTTCAAAGAATGGAAAAGCATTAATCAAGGTTTCCTTTGAACAGGAAAATGGGATCACACCTCACCTTAAAAAGGCAAATGGGTCAGGGTCACCCACTAAGCTCATTTGTATCGCTGTTGGATTTTTTAAGGTGAATCTGATAAGCTCTTCATGGTTCGTTGGCGCATACACTTTGTCTGGTGAGTACGATGAACCCCACACAGTTTGACAGGCGCGTGCAGTGTGCGTGACGGACTTTCTCACGTGTATGCTCTCAATGTATAACCTGGTGCATATGAACCAACTCAAGTAAGTAAGTTTTCAGGGGTTACCTTTAATTCTTGGTACTGGGCTCCCATTTGGGCCTCTGCTTCTTGGGGTTCAAAGGGCCACTCTGAGAGAATTAGCAACGCCTTGGATCAGGTCTACAGATAGAAATATTAGTATTACTTTCCACCACATACCAGACTTATGGGCCGTGAGAAATGGGCTCCGATTTTCTGCCTCTTGATGGACTAGAGCATATCTCACCTGGGCTGACTCTAGTATTGTATTGAAGGAGCCTTTTCGGGCCTGACTATAATGTTCAGATCAATCGTCTATAGGAGTTCCGATGGAACTTGGATCCTTCGTAATATTATAAAGTTATGATAGACAAATTCAATAATGGTAAAATGTCTAGTGCAACTCTTTTGTGAAAAAGAGTTTCTAAATCCATAAAGCCTAATAACAACCACACAAATATTAGAAAAAACAATTTTCTGCAAATATTAAATGAGCCTTTTTCCATGAATTCCTCTGGAATTCTTAAAGAATAGACTCAATAAAGAAAAGGGTAAATAGCACCACAACCCCCTATACTTTAGCAAAAGTGCACATTACCCCCCTGTGGTTTAAAAAGTGCACCGGAACCCCCTATAGTTTCAAAAGTGTGGCACCACAGCCCCCTCCGTTAAAAAAACCGTTACTTTTAACGGAGAGCGTGTTACACGCGCGTTCGGTGCGATTTTTCATGTTTTTAGGCTTAAATTATTACTTAATTGAACAAAAATGCCCTTATATATGTTTTTTTTTCTCCCAATGCAATTTTCACAAAAAATTCAAAAAATAATAATAAAAACCCATCTTCCTCAAACCACCGCGCCACCCCCCCCCCCCCCGCTCCTCCCCCTCCCCCCACCCTCACCATCCCCACCCCCACCCACCCCACCATCACACCCACCCCGTGTGTGTGTGCGTGTGTATATTATATATATGTGTGTGTGCGTGTGTATATTATATATATATATATATATGTGTGTGTGCGTGTGTATATATATATACGTGTGTGTGTCTCTGTGTCTGTGTGTGTGTGTATATATGTGTCTGTGTGTGTGTCTGTGTGTGAGTATGTGTGTGTGTGTGTGTGTGTCTCTGTGTGTCTGTGTGTGTGCGTGTGTGTCTGTGTGTGTGTCTAAACAAAAAAGAAAAGAAAAAGAGAAATAAAAAATAAAAAATTGAAGGGTATTTAAGTCTTTTTATACAATTCAGTTAAATTTGTTGATGGAAAATTAGGGAGGGGGTGCGTGTGCACGGTTTGAAAATCACAGGGGGTTACGGTGCACTTTTGAAACCACAGGGGGGTCATGTGCATTTTTGCTAAAGCATAGGAAGTTGTGGTGCTATTTACCCTAAAGAAAAACACAACATACAAATTTATGCGCATTTTGCTCTAGAAGATGCCCAACAGTGAACGTAAGTATAGGGGAAAATTCTATTCATAGTCTATAGACTTGTGTCTTCAGAGCACCGTATGTATCTCAATCTTTTCTTGTCTTATAAATAAATAAAAGAATAATAGAAATTACATATACTCTCACTAGGACCACATGTTTATAGACCATGGTCAAGGCCTTTCTCGTTGGACAAGCGTATTTGATTCTAAAGTCTTTTTTTCTAAATCACTTTCTCTTTTTATGTATTACCAATATCATCCTACTTTAATTCTACATATAGATTTGGCCTTAACGGCTTCTTTAAAAATTGTTTTCCTTTGTGTCTTTAAATTTGAAAATTCTTATATCAGATAAACGGTCATTCAACTTTTAACATAAAAAATAAGTTTCGCACATATTTGTGAGAGGGTCCAAATTACGGAAGTCACATTTTGGTTTTCCTTAATACATGTTCCTCAATTACATTTTGAAAGTCACTATAGCTAGTTGATATTTTGAAACTTGATGGGTCAAATCATTGCCACTCATAAATGCCAAGATACATAAATTTGAGGGACCATTATTGTTGGCCACTCAACGCCCGTTGTACTACGAGGAGAAAACCGAAAAGCAACACAATTATGATGCACCAACACAGAATGTTTTAGCTTGTCTTATCCTCAATCACGGGTCAATTACTACTTTATGCTTGAGATCCATATTGAAATACAATTTCAAACACGAGCAACATTGTTGTTCAGCTTAAAATAGTTGAACCAGAAATCAAAAAACAATTATCCATAGATAGTGTTAATATCAACATATGCAGCATGAGCAGTTACGAAAAAAATGAAGTTCCTAAACACTCATGGCTTATTCAACAACCCCAAACATAAAAAGTGATAGAGAGAATTTAACTCACGTCTATATGGTTAATTTCAATTTTTTTTTATTTTTTTCTCTACTTAGGGAATTTAGAGCATTTAGAAGACTCTTATTTTAGTTTCACTTTAGCTACTCCCTTATTTTTAATTAATTCATTATTTTAGAGAATCTTTATTTCAGTTTCACTTCAACAATTTCTCTATTTTAAAAATTTATTATTTTCGTTTTAGTTCAATATTTCTTCATATTTTAATTAAACATATTATTTTAATTTTTTTATTTGTATTTGTTCATTGTTCCTGATAATATTTATTTTTAATTATTAATTTTATTTTTTAATTCTAAACTTTTTCAATAGCTCTATATTTTTTATTTATATTTATTCATTGTTATGATGTATGCTATTTTTGTTAGTATTAATATTCTCTTTTATGAGCCCGTTACATAAATCAACAATACAAATTAATATAATATAATTAACAAATAAATAATTTAATAAAAATTATAGTTATAATATAATTAACAAATAGATAATTTTCAATTTAAAGATCCCCTAAACTATAGAGGATCTAATAGGAGAGCTATACGAGCAATTTAGCATCAACAGCTCCCTTAAATATAGAGGATTTTGATGTTTAGAAGAATGAGAAGGTTTAAGAGGCATCATGTGTCTTTTCTTGATAAATATTTTCTATGATCGGGTCTTTCTTGTAGGTAAGGATTCCTTTATTTCTTTTGAGGATTTTTCTCCAGTGAAGAAACCGTACAGAACAGTTGTGAGATATATATGAGGCCCACTTTGTTTATCTCTAAACCGCATAGAAGAGGAGCTCTTCTTTTGAACTTACCTTTAGGGCACTTGCAGACCCAACAACTACCTCATCAAAAAAGAATAATAAAAAAATGCTTTTCATGCTTATAATAGATCTCCAACATTTTCAAGAAACAGAAGAAAAACTTAAGAGACTGATGAACTTCAATTTCTTCATTTGCTAGTTGCTTAAATGGATATGAGATTTTCCTTTTTCATAAGTTGAGATGCATCGTTTGGTAAACAGTAGCCATCATGAATGAAGAGCAAAATGACATCTATCATTCCTCAGCTCATGCAATTAGGACTGCTTGCCTTATCGAGAAGACCTTTAGCGGTGTTAGCATAATCTTGGAAAGTGATGCAGAGGTAATTCTTAAAACAATCAATTCGTCGGGTCAGACACCAGTTGAAGGACACGGCTAATTATTAAGAATATTCAAAAGGTTATGACAGAGATCTCTTCTATAAGATTTCAATGCATTAAGAAAAAAATCAATCAAGTTTGTGACTGAATTGCAAGAAAGAAAGCTAGGAATTGTTTGACCTTTGATTGGATTTCTAATATACTCCCTTCGTATTTTCTGTTTAAACAGAATTTTGATCCTACTGGTGTAGAATGAACTTTGTATGCCTTCTATTAATATATTTTCTTTTCATGACCAAAAAAGGGAAAGAAAAAATGTTCAACCCATAATTCCATGATCGGCTTGTTCTGTATACCATATCTTTTTGTAACTTCATTTTTTTTCCCACTATCTTTTTGTAACTTCAAAGGCAATGAAAGACACCATGATGACCCACATGCCATGTAACATTTGAGTGCAAGCAATTTTAATTTGATGAAGTCCACACTCTTCAATTCTAATGAGTTGTTCATACAATTACGATAAATTCTCACTATAGAGTGAATTTGTAATCCTCCATATGAACTCTTCTTTATTGTACAGAAAAACTATATCGATTGCAAAGTTGACGGTAGTCTCTTAGCTTAGTACCGGTGCTTGCCCCTCTTGAGGCTATACATCATCTAAATATTTGTGAAATTAATAGAATCACTTGTTTATCCCAAAAAAATAAAAAAAGAGAGAGAGAAGAAAAAGAAGAAGAAAAAGAGAAGATTAAAGAAGGAAAACTTGTGATTTCCATCATGTATGTGTGTATATAGCTATTGGTGAGCTTCTGTAATATATAGGATATCTCCCAATGATGTTAAAACAATACAAATCAAACAAACAAACAAACTTTATTTCACCAAGTGACGTCATTTATATAAGATCTAACGACGCTACTCATTCTTGTTGAGACTAGTCTCCACAGTTAGTAGCATGATGTCAAACGAACAATAAAAGGAGAATACTCAGGAAAATAATAAAATGTCAGACCTGTTATAGTTACAAACCCTGTTCTTATAAGGTATTTTCCCTTCCTAAAAATCAAAAGATAAGCTAAGTAAACAAACAACAAAAGCTTAAAAATACAACCAAACCCAGAAACACCCACATATAGTTAAAATTGTCTTTCTTAAATACATCACACAGTTCCTAATTAGTCATCAAGATGAGATTATTTTAGCGTATCGTTTCTACGCTCTTGCTCAGCTCATCCAACTTCTTTAACCTTAATTTCTCGCTTTCGCTTACCAGCTGCGAAAACTGATTTATAGTTAGTAACAAACACTGTAATTTTGATATGAAATTCAAAAAAGCAGTAAATCAAAATATTCACCTCCATCAATCTGGTAATGAGTTGTACTTTTTCCTTGTTCTTTTCATTGAAAGCCTCAAGAGCTTCTTTATACTCTCTTTCCTGAGACACAAATCGAGACACAAGTTAAAATGGCTTATCGGTTTTTTTTATTAAGTGTAAATAACACAGATAATCATTCATGAGTTAGCTGCTTTTGCCAACTAACTATTCCCCTATCTTCAAAACGCAGCATTTTAGTCCTTGAACTAATGTTTGTGCATCACCGTTAGTCTTTTAAGTGAATTCCATCCATAAATAGACAGCCATTTCACGAGATAATCCATTGAGTGAATCCAACCATGTGCAAAATTTGTGACATAATCGATTAATTTTTGACAGGAATTCACTCAAAGGAAATGGTGACGCAGAAACATTAGTTCACGGATTAAAAAGTTGCATTTTAAAGATAAGGGAGGTCGTTGGCAAAAACAGCTAACATAAAGGACTATCCGTGTTATTTATCCTTTAGTTAATTGAAATTAACTATGTGCAACATGTTTCACCTTCTTCTGGCATGTCTGTCCCAGTGGTTTTAACTCCTTATTAACTGCATCAATTTTCTTACGGACTACTGAAACTTCCTTTTTCATTGGATCACATAGTGCTTCTAGTTCCTGAAAATGGAATTTATATTCAGTAATTGTAGTACAAAAACCAATTAACAAAATCATTAGACTTTAGATAGATTAGATTAACTCAGAAAAATTTGCACAAAATTACATATTTCTTTATTCTAATATTATAACTTTTAATATCAGTAATCGGCACCGATCTACAGTTATAAGCAGCCATAGATGCCAAATCATGTGTTAAGAGAATGTAATTGTCCCGACAAATCGTGAATCTTATGGACTACTTCACCTAAAACCAATTATTGTCTAAAACCATAATTTATTCCGTGGAATCACGATATTATTTTCAGACAATATCACCCCTACAAGCAACCAAAAATGTAAGCGAAAAGAAATAGACAAAAAGATATATAAAAGCCCTAATTTTTTTTTTTTGGGGTCAAAACATAAAAACCCTAAGTTGAAGGGTGCTAAAAGCACAAAACATTTATTGATTTTAGGGCTCTTAAACTTCAGTAAAAATCTCCTTCTTAGGCCATCAGAGGGCAACAAATTACTTTTACCTTGATGTTGTTAAAAAAATTTACCTATTAATGGATATTATAATCATATAAAGCTGAAAAATAAATTCCAAGCCGCTAATTGTGCTAAATTTCCCTTAAATGTTTTGGATAATTAGAACAGATCTTTAACCCTAAAAATGCCAGAACTAAATAGGCCTTTATATCTCCCAGTACCAAACTATTTTCACTGTGCACCATGAAATAATTGAAAAAATAAAGCATAAAAACCAAATCTAGTTCACATTTTATCCGTACACAAGTTTGGATAAGAAACTAAAACTTATTCTTCTTGAACTACAAAACATGGCTCCACCCATGATATAAAAACACCCGAGAGTTGGGTGGAATGGTAATCTGTTGGTTCTAAGTTCTAACCACGACATCGGATTCCATTGCAATAGAAAGAAATCACAGTAAACATGTAAAAATTTGAAGAGATACCTCACGAATAGTGGCCAAACGCCTAGTCTCTTCTTCAATACGACCCAACTGAGCTTGAACTTTCTCCTTCACCTCCAACTTCCTCTTCTCAATCTCTTCTTCCTTAGCCTTGAAGGTAGACAGAGCTGACTTTGACATTTCTTCATCTTCTTTCGTTAAGTTGCCATTAAAGCTTAAGTTACCTGAAATCTGCCCTGCTTGCAACAGAGACTGCATAGTTTCACCACCACTTTGCTTCTGTGTCTGCATCATGCTGCTGCTCTTTCTAAGCTTCAAGAAAACCCTTCTTCTTCCTTGAATCCTTCTCTTTATCTTGTCTTGCTAAGCTTTTTCTTTTTTTGGGCTTTGCTTTTTCTCTTTTGCTTTTGCTTTGGAATGATTGAGATATTCTCTCTCTCTTTCTCCACTGTTTGCAGGTGCTTATGAACTAGGCTGGCTTTATTGGCTGTAAGTTGTCAGGCCAGCTTGGCTTTGCTCTATGACCCACATAAAATAGCCCCAAAGCGTTAGACTAGTAGCAAATAAAAAAAATAAAAAAAAGTAATATTTGTGGAGTTTATGTTCAAAACCCTCTAGCCGTTTATTATTTTCACATTCTTAGGCTCCGTTTGTTTGCCGTAAAATAATTTATTTGTGTTAAATATTTTCCGTGGAAAGTGTTTTATTGGAATATAAAATATTTTACATGGTTTCGTTTATTTGCCGTAAAATAACTTATTAATGGAAAATATTTTACTGAAAAATAGAATACTGAAAAATATTTTCTGGTGTTTGGATGTACGGTAAGTTCGGTAAAATATTTTCTTATCCTAAAGGACATGAAAACATTTTACATAATTTTGTACTAGCCGCAATTGTTGACTGGAAAATATTATACGGTTGACCAATTTTCCGGTGTTACCAAACACCGTAAAATTAAGAAAAAGCCGCCGCAATTTTTGACTGAAAAACATTTTACGGTTGACCAATTTTCCAATATTACCAAATATCGTAAAACCCGAAAAATGTTTTCCGGTAAAATATTTTACAGCAAACAAACAGAGCCTTAATTAATGTGAAATGTATATTGAGATATATTATTATATTCGTTTAGTTATTAATTAGTGGTCAAGTTTTATTAGACCTAATCGGTAGTCGGGGGCTTTGTCAGTTGAATTTTTATGTTAATAAAAAATAAATTAAAGAAATATAGCATTTGTGCCCATAATATTGCAATCTAGGGTGATGAAGAGCTTGAAATGTAAAAATTGTTCATGTTTTAAATTTAAATCAGTTAACAAATTATTATTTTTGGAATTAGTTCTAATTATTAAGGACAGATCCAAAATATTTGTTCAATGAAACTAAAAATGCACAATTGAGCGCTCATATATGGATAATTTTTTTAGTAGAGTCTAAATTGATTTTTCAGTCTAAAAATATCTTAAAAACACACAATTTTTTAAAAAATACAGCTACAATTCACTTCTTAATTAGATATGCTCTTAGAATCAATTGTGGCTACAATCTCGACTTGTAGTTTCTACTGACTCGTGAATGTCCTAGGGTATACCCACAGGTCGTCACTTTGAGTCCCATCAAGACTACTAAAAATTTATCCAACCGTAAATTTCAAAATTTCATAAAATTAATCGGATAAAACTCAAATATCTACAAATTTTATTTATTTTTTAAAAATGAGTTTGAAATATTTCTCTAAAGCATTTTTTTATATTAAAAAATGTATGATAGCGATAGTAGTATTATTACAGAAGCATACAAGTGAAATGACTCAACCACCAACCAGCCACACATAAAAGATAACATTGTTTTTAGCTCTACTGCATGTAACATGTCTTGCCAAATTGAAAATTTGTCTTCATTGTTAAGTCATGGAGGTCTCCACTACACAAACTGTGGTTGTACATACAAAACATTTCACATCTGGCCTTTATAGTTTACTCAAAAGAGTTATTAAATAACTTGTGTGTTGCATATGACAAGGGAAGAAAAGTTCTAGAATGCACATGGATTATGGTATCTGTCATAGTAAAAGCTTATTTTCTTTAAGCAAATAAAGAAAGGAACTTATAAAGAATGCTTTACTTCTTCCACATGGGGTGGTTGATACAAGGCTATGATCTACATACCTAAGCCGTAACGTAATTACAGATGTGTATATTATATAGGATTGTTGGGAATGTAATCTGAAGACGTCATGTATAACATTTTGTGACGAGCGTAATTTCGTTAGAAATTGGATCTAGCACATAAATATAAATGATATATAAATTTTTTAATGGGGTTTAAATTTAGTCTATATTTACAAACACTCAAGTTTCGATACATTTTTTTAAATCTAATTACTAACTGGCTCTTACAACCATATAGTTTGAATCGTTTGTAATACTTTGGTACAAAACCATCAAAGCCTCTAGTAGATAGAAAAAATAAGAGACACATACTAAATACATCTCTTCATAACATTCAATTGTTTCTTCAATTAATCCACTTTATGATTACCAAATGCTTTGAACCTTATCTCTTCATTTCTTAAGACTTCAAGAATCATCTAGGATTTTGGTTTGCATTCTACAACAGGTTTGATACTATCATATTTTTATCACTAATTTATCATTTTATTTTTTATGTGAATATTTAATTTGCATTCTAAGATAACACATTTTTTCATGTATCTCTTCTTTTAACATGTCAACTAAATATTCACGTAAAAAGTAACAAATGAGTGATAATCAAAAAGTGGTATCTAACATTTTTGTTTGTGCCACAATCTTTTTGCCTGCCCAAAAGATGGACAAAATTCAACATGAGGACTTTATTACTTACCATCTTCATAAAACTGTTCAATATGGTGTCTCCCTGAAAATATTTGCAATAAAGTCTAGTAAGTACTAGTGTTTAACTTAATTTGGCACGTTATATAATGTAATATATTACATTTAACTGACCCTGTTAAAATTTGCAGTTATCACTAGGATTTGGTTAAAGGTCACAAGTAGGAGATATGGTGATCAATGCAGAAAGTACATAGACCCTTCTTCGTTTTGTTTTTCTGTTCTTTGGTCAAAGTTTTGTTTTTCTGTTCAAAGAAAGACAAATTGCATTGATTATAAAAGGTTAACATACAGCTTAGCCAATGCCAGATTGCTCAAGATCATATTTAAGCAAAATCATATAGCTACCCTTAATCCTAAGGAGTTAAGTTTAGAAAGGAAAGTTAAAGTTCTGAGCAGGAGATTTATTTTCATCTCGAATTCAAATAAACCAGGATCCTAATTTTTTTGGGACCAATCTTTGTAAGTTTTGTGTCTAAATTTGATATTCTTAATGTCAGCCTGAAAACATTTTCAGGAAAAATTTTGCGTCATATAAAAAGAAAGAAAAAAATTTCCATACAATTTTTATTCTTCCTTTTTTCCTAATACTTTCAATACCTTTGGTGCTTCTTTTTTTTTTTTTTTGTTTAATAGTGTTACTAGAGGAGGGGGTGCTTAATAGAGAAGTTTGATATGGAGAAGACAGAAAAGGTCACCTGACTCACCAACACTAGTCAGAAGTATGGAAAAGCCGTGAGAACCAAGAAGGGGAAGAAAAGGAGCAGTGGAAGCATCAGCTAGCTAACCTTTTGACAAAAATAACCATCTTTACAAATTGGTCTTCAAAGGAAGAATCTACTTTGATATTATTAAGTTGTCATATAGTCTAATATTTATTTATTGTTTTTAACACATTTTTATATGTTTAAGTAAAATAATTTTTTAAATGAATGACGATAATATTTGAATTTGAGATCATTTTATAGTTTAGGCTTTAATATTATATAAAATTATTAATTCATCTAAAAATTAAAACTAGTAAAAAAAGTTTTTATATTTACTTATTATCTTTAGTGTACACCTCTACGAATAAAATCTTTGTCAATATTTCCGTCTTTTTATTTTCTTTACTGATGTTTATTTTACTTGATTAGTTGGTATTGGTATGATTTAGTCAAGCTGTGCTTTTCATATTCTCATATGATATAATCACAAAGTGTTTTTTTTTTTTTTTTTTTTTTTTTTTTTTTGGGGTTAATTGATATAATCACAAAGTTAATGGGGTTATAGCTTTTCCTTTCGGTGGTGGGACCACTAAAGCACTTGTCGAAGAATGTATGTTATATCACCTCAAGATGTACGGTCAGGATCGTGCTAATCGTGCTATATGATTGATCCTGGCCCTAGAAATCTCAACTTTATACAATGGGCCATCACATTGTGGGTGATCAATGCACGTAATTTATTGTGTCATTTCGCGTGCTATCTGATCTCTTCTTTTATCGTATAATTTGATTTCTTTTTGTCAAGTATAATTTAATTAATAAAGCATCAAAGACAAGAGCTTTATATCAACAAAAAATTGACGGAATAGTTACGAAGTGATATATTATATTTAAAAATTTTGAATTTAAATTACGATTTTAATTTTTATTATATTAAAGAAAAAAAAACTTTTACCTAATAAAATTGGTATATCATATCGATCAGAGGACCAATTGTTAACAAACTCAATATCTATGAAGTTAGAGGATAAGTTTTGTGGTCGAACTCTCACGTTTCGAATTCGAGTTACTTAACAAGCTAATTTTCTTAAAAGAAATATCAACAGATTTTGTATCCGATTAACATAAATAATTATATATCTTTTGAAAGGAGTAATATTTTTTAAAATTTGACATCTCTAATATGAGTCGAAAAAGAGTTTTAGAAAAAAATTGGTTATTGTACATATATATATATATATATATTTGTTGTGTCGGGCAAAAGTAAGATTTAGTGTAAAATTAATGCAATTGTATAGCAACGTATCAATGTCGGAAGATCATCTACATATCATTGTCTTGGAATCACAATCTTTGAGACTGTTAACCAACTGTATATTTTATTTGCGGCCTAAACCTCATGATTTGCATTGAGTTAAATGAAACTGTGTTTTTCTTCTTCTTTTTTTCTTTTTGTTTTTTTTCTTTTTGTTTTTGGACAACAATCATGAAACTATGTTTGATGATATAGTATTTTACTTGATATAGTTTTAAATTCATCTAGAGGCCTTTAAAGGAGTACCTAGAACTAACTATAACCAGTTCCTTGGAATTTGAAATGTAGTTTGACCGTGATTTCATCGAGAAATTACTGATTTTCTTTCTCTTTCTTTAAGAAGAGTAATAAGTTTTGAGGAAAAATACGAGGCTTGATTTTAAATTTAATAGTGGAGTAATTTAAAATTTTATATATTAAATTTAAAATTTATGATTTATTTATTTAGGGCAATAGTATTTTTAGATATTCTCTTTCATGTGACCCATGATATGATTATTTAATGTAAAACCAATTACATGGTAGGAGAAGCAAACGATTAGTGAATTTGAAAGAGTTGTGTTGTTTGAATCAACGCTTGGAATAAAAATAAATCAAACATGGGTGGATAAGATTGAACTAACGTCCAACCCGAAGACCATGTCTAAGTAGTTTTTTTTATTATTGTTAAGAATAATGGAGTTTTATCTTAAAATTAATAATTATTTGGGTATATTTCTTTAGTTTGTTAAGAGTAGTACTTGCAGGAGTAGCCTAAGATTTTATAAAGTGGACTAAGAATTTATCATTATCCATGTGGTAGGGATTATATATTTTAATACCTCCTTTTTGAATTCGTGAATTGAGAGTCAATGAGTTGATTTGCATACATGAGTTAACATTAAGGTGAATGAGTCAACAATATGAATGATGGTTTACACAAGGATGGACATGATTGGAGTAAAGGTTCAACTCTAAATATAGCATGTTAAGAATTATGAGGTTCGATCCTAAAATTAATTGTTACCGTTAAAATATACACTTGTCCCACATCGGAAACTAATTGTTACCTTTAGATATACACTTGTCTCACATCAAAAAATCATAAACTTTAAAACTGCCTTATAAGATCATAGGCTACTCCATTTGACATCAATTGATTTTAAGATGAAACCTCAGTTATCTTAACATAGTATCAGAGTTAGACCTTTGGTCCAGTCATATTTATTCGCGTGTGACTCATCTCAAATCAAGTCGACTTATGTTCAATATTTCATGTGTGTCATGTTTCATGCATCTTCAACCTTCCACGTGTGTCCCACGTGTATTCAATTTTCTACAAGTATTAATCTACTATGTGCATTCAATCTTCCACGTGTGTCCTACATGTATTTAATCTTCCACATGTGTTAATCTACTATGTATATTCAATCTTTCATATGTGACTCCTCTTAAATCAAGTCACACGTGAGACGGAGGGTTAGAATATACAGTTGTCCCACATCAAAAACTCATAAATTCTAAATCTTTTATATATATATATATAAGCTTTATTTTATTATTTAATTTAAAACATCACCTCTCCAACGATAAAAAAAGTTGACCGTTGGAGAGATTTTTCAAATGGTTCCCTATATCTGATGAGTCTTGTAAAAAGAGTAAGGGCTCTCAATTCTATGGAGCCCTTAATAGAGAGACTGTTGGAGCATATTTTGAAAGTTTACATGTGAACTGCTTGAGATGGTTTTGAGGAGTTAGGGGTCCTCATAGAGATACTTTTTATAATGTGTGAAGGTATAGATGTAGAACTTTGCAAGAAGGTTAAGTAAAGAAAGACCTAAACTAACTTGACTAGAGACTATCAAATGACATCTCGCCTGTACGGAGTTAACAAATAGATAGCTCTTGAGAAGAATGAGTGGCCTCATAATTCATACGACCGCCTCTACCTAATATAATAAAGATTAGTTGAGTTTAGTTTAATTTGATTTGATTACTACATAGGAACTAGAATATCATAATTTTTAGACAAGCAAATATAGCATCTAATTCATATCCAAATTCTTACAAGTGGCAATTTACTTGGAACAATTAGAAAAAGTAGCAATTCCATTATGTACCTCCTAGCAAAATTAAAATCTTCAATATTCAGAAGGAAAGATTAAAAAATTATTACTTGGTTAGGTGCAAAAACTACATGCATTTACAGAGAAAATGACCCTGTGCTTTTTCTTAGAAAGGGGAACTGTACATAATAATTAGAGATTTTAAAATTTAAAAATAAAGATCAGAGACTCTTTGTTTCAAAGGGTATCTAAACTAGAATATGAAGCATTTTGTTCACTGAAAATAGAGCACTTTCAATAGAGCACACCAAGAAAATATGGAACCCTCTGTTAGGAATTAGGGTATTTGAACGAAATATAAACTAGAAACAAGATAGACATAATACATAATGTGGATAATATTAATGTGATTTGGAAAAGTTTATATTTACGTAGAGATAAAAGAAGATTTTCCTATGTTGAAGAACAAATACACAAGATAGAACTCTATAACTCTTGTCTCTCCTCTCTTCTCTCACTGTTTCACACTACTTCATATGATTAAACTCGTATTTATAAAATATGAGGAGATCCAATTTTTACTAGAAATAAAATTCCTACCCATACTAGAACTAGAACAAATAAGCACATCAAGAATACAGATCACAATCCTAACTCCCTCCAGCCATTTTGCATATTTAAACTAACTTGACCTGCTATAGTAGCAAAATGTGTAAAATATGGATATCCAATTTCTTTATATGTATGAAGTCACGCTTACTCGATGGAAAGAAAATGTTCAAAATTGTTAAGGTAGAAAATCAGCGTGGTTAACTAGACTGCATTAACGTGCAAAATGAACAATGTGGGTAATATTTCAGGAAATGATTCTAACGTTCAAGTCAGTAATCATGACTGGAAAGATAATAGAAATGCTAGTATTGAGTTAGTGAGTGGATCCCTTACCATGGCATTTTTCCGAGTATTTATGTAAGAACTTATTATCAATGTGTTTGGTGAGGGGGGGATGTCCTCGGAATGGCGAGTTGTACGAATTGGTGTGTTTCATCATTAATGGTGATTAGGAATGATAACGGGTATTTGCTCTATTCAAAATTGACGAATGATCATCCGATAAAAACCTGATAACAAAAATCGATGGGGAATCTGTTAGGATTTAAATTTTATAAGGGAAAACCAATGGATAAACCTATATGTTTTAATTTTTGACGTTAAAAAAAATCGAAACCCGATTATTAATTTATTATTTTAAAATATAATTAAAATTTTACCCAATAGTACATTATAGTTATAGTTAGGTAATATGTAATATCCTTAAATTCTTTATTTGAAGTCAAAATATAATACTAATATCTTATGGATCAATTCGAATTGTAGCATTTAAAGCCAAAAAATCTCCGTCTAGAGACTTCCACCACTCTTATTTACACACATACACCACTTCATTTCTTATAACCTGCATCTTCCTTCAACTTTTTTTTTTTTTTCTGTTAGCTCTCAACTGCAACAACCAATCTTGCTTTCAACATATTAACAGTCTTTGAACATCTATAATTAGTTTTCCTTTTTTAATTTTTATTTTCTTAGCCATTTTAATTGTATATAAAATATTTCCATGATGAGAAAATTTCTCTCTCTAAAATTATATATATAGTGAGAGAAACAGAGGGTGTACTTTCTTTTTGCTCATTTTGTATTTTTATATAATATATATAACGAAAATAGAGAAGAAACAAGAGTTTTTCTCAACATTAAAAGAGGAAGCATTGAGGGGATTATAGCCAGCAAGGTCACAGGCGAAGAGTCCAGCAAAGAATGGGTCACCAATGATAGCTTTGTTTCGGTGGAAGAAGAGTAGCAGCAACATTGCTTACGTGCAAATCAGGAGGCGTTGTTGATAGGGAGATCCGTTATTTTTTGAAAGTAGACTGATTATATTTTGTATTTTAGATCAATGATTTATGCTAGATCTGTAAGTTTGAATTATCCCTTTCGATTTCAGTTATTCACGGGTTTTTTTATCTTTGTCGATTTCGATTTTGATTTGCGATTTTAAAAACCATTTGGTTTCAATTTTAGATTTAGTTAATAAGTTTCGGTTTCGATTTTTTTAAAATTCGTGATTAATCAACTCACTGCCATTGTTAATGGTAATAAGAGTTTTATGATTATAGGTATGTAAGGCTAACTCCAACAGCTTTTCTACCTTTCTCCCTACATGTAGGGGATTTGGAACATTTTTCCTACATCTAGGGATCCCCTATTTGAGTTTCATTCCAACAGCTTCCCTACATTTAATTAATCTATTAGTTTAGGGAATCTTTATTTCAGTTTCACTCCAACAACTCACCTATTGTAGAGACTCCCTATTTTTATTTTATTCGAATATTTTTTTCTTTTATTTCAATTAAAACATATCATTAATTTATATATATATATATATATATATATATTTATATTTCGGAGATCTTCTAATTTTAATTACCAGCATAAATTTTTATTTTTAAATATTATTTTTTATTGTTTGATTTAAAACTTTTCTAATAATTTTTAATTTTTTGATTATATTTGTTATCGGTGGAGAGTTTAATTTTTAAAGTTTTGCTTTTATTTTATTTTTTAATATTTTTCTGATAGTGAACAGTGTTTAGGAGATGGAGTAGGGGATGATGATTTTTCTTCTATATGTAAAGAAGATGAAAATAAGTGTAGGGATTTTCTACAATTTAGGAAATAGGATAGGAGATCTGTTAAAATATAATTAATTTAATTTCCTTCTTACATGTAGAGTAAAAAGTCATATAGAGACTTTTTTAGAGTTTGACCTAACACACCGTTTGTTAGGGATGAACATGCTTAGCCAACCTACATATTAAGAGATCCACCCTTTTATCCAGCCGTTCTTTTGAGAGACAGCTGTCATGCTTTTGGTTTGTCTATGTCAACTGCTCTCTTTTCGTCTTGTCAAAAATGATATTCAATACTTGAACGTCATGTAAATGCATTTGGAATTATCCGGAAATTGTAATAAACTTTTCGAATATATATATAATTAGTTGACTTAATTTTCAGTAATAAATGTAAAAATGATCAAGATTCAAGATTCATGGCCTGCAATTGCTGTCATACAGTCCGACAAATTTTACCTGTCTAGCCAGAAGTCTTTGGCGTCCAAGAACCAACTTAATTCCAACCGTTGTTTTAATTTTCCTTCTTTTTTTATTTTGGATTAACATGTATAATGTTCACACTGATAGTAAAAATGTTAAGTTTGTAATTAATAAATGGATGTTGTGGATTTAAATGATAATTTTGATTAAATAGTTTGATTCAATTGATTTGAGATCTAAGTAGTTATTATTTAACTTATAAAATTAGTCTCTCTTGCGAGTGTGACATTTTGGACTCGTAGCGTGACAAAATGGTATCAAAATCCGTCATTAACTAGTTGTGAGAGCTAAGTGCAAGAAGGCGATGCGAGCCACTTTTAGAATCATGCATCACCTAGTTTGTGCCCCTAACGAGGACTTTACACCTCAATGAGGCATGTTTGTATGTCGCACATCAACAGGAGAAGTGCTAAGTTTGTGGTTGATAAATAAGTATTGTGAATTTAAAAGATAACTTCAATTAACTATTATAGACTAGTTAATTTGAGACTCAAGTAATTATTACTTTAATTTATGATACTAATCTCATTTAGGAGTCCAAAGTTTTGGACCCGGGGTGACAATATAACAAAAATCTAATCTGTTGATCCACAGTTTTTTCCTCTATGGAAATGTTTAATCCTTTTATGCACTAGTTTAGCACCTGACAGAAGTTAGGAGAAATCACAATCATGGATGATGCATGCAATATATTAGCGAACAACTTCTGATATCATCTAGCCGTTGGGGAGTTGAGCTGCTCTCCTCCTTGAGTTGTGGCTTCTTTTTTTGTCTGCTACCATGTACGCATGGAACCGGCAGATGCAACCTCTGGCAAAAATTGTCTTGTTCACTCGTATCATAGTGTAGTGTGTGGTATGTTATTGCTTGGATGTACCCCTGATATGGTCAAGAAAATATGGACATAATTGGAATACAAAATATGCATATAGTGATTCATGTTGAAAAGTTTAGAATTTAGCTAATTTCTTGCTTTGGTGATATAACTAGAGAGTAGGGGGGGACGGAAGGGGAATAAGTCTTTAAATTCTAATTGTTTGAAATGTCAATTTACAAAAAGAGAACCATTAAGTTCACAATTTATATAGTTTGCGAGAAAAGTTTAAATTGTTCTACTGTTTTGCATTTGCATAATTCTCCTATATGCCATATTTGGTCCTTTACCATACGTGGGGCAAGATACATAAAAAAAAATAGTTCAAAACAACTATTGTTTTCAAGATTGTCCTTCAAAATAATCAGTAGTTGTTTTAATAAAAGATTTGAAAAATGCTGTACAAATATAAGGTGTACACCCAAAGTCAGGTGAAGTTGTTAGGTAATGACTTGTTGTAATTAGAAGTTTTGAATTCAAACTGCAGTTTCAAGCTCTATTACTATAAAAAAAAATTAAAAAATTAGATATAGGGTTATGTGTAACAATTCCATTTAATGATCTCCTCATTAGACCAAGCTTCACATAAGACTAAACTGAAATTGAACAGGGAGAGGAAGGGAGGGTGTCCAAAACAGAGAAATAATTTAAGACAAAATAATTTTATCACAAACATTTACGATTCTACCCTGAAGTAACATTAAATCTCATCTTAGTCAGAAAGATATACACGAAAATGGATATACAACTCGCAAAATTATGCTAGGTCAGAAAGTTAACGGTTTAAATTTCACCAAAATATTTTTTCTTTTTCTTTTTTTGGTCAGAATTTTACCAAAATATCACTCTCTTGATTCTGGTGCACATTTTCTTTTCTCACCCTCTACTCATCCTTCTAGAAAAATACGAAAGGGGAAAAAGATTCCCTCTAATGATTGTTGTGTAACTCGAATTTACCTTCCTTTGAAAACAATACATATATATATATATATATATATGTATGTATATATAAATATTCTAAAGAGGAAGTGTGATGGGACGACTTGTTGAAGCCAATATTTAGTGGGCTATTACATAAGTTTGCGAATATATATTTGTTGGAGCTTCTGTGTGTAATTCTTCAGGCCCAGAACTGTATCCGTATTCCATGAACGATAGCACAGCCCATAAAGTTTCACTAGTGAATTTTAGATACAAGATTTACTTACAAGCCCAAGAGGTTTAGCAACACATCCGCTTGAGAAAACAGCTCATTTGGTCCTAAACGTTTGTAAATTTTGACATTTTAGTCCTAAACATTTTAAATCAGACACTTTAATTCCAAACGTTTAACTTATGGGACACCGTTAGTCCAATATCCAATTTCTGTTAGATTTTGATCGTTAAATACGCGTGACTGCACGCTGCGAGTAAAAAAAAAAAGCTTTGAAGGTTATTTTCGTAATTTTGCATCATTTTCTTTAACGATCAAAATCTAACAGAAATTTTCGTAATTTAGCTTCAAAGCTTCAAATGTTTTTTTTTACTCGCATCGTGCAGTCACGCGACTTTAACAATCAAAATCTAACAGAAATTGGAGATTGGACTAACGGTGTCACATAAGTTAAACGTTTGGGACTAAAGTGTCCGATTTAAAATGTTTAGGACCAAAATGTCAAAACCCACAAACGTTTAGGACCAAATGAGATGTTTTCTCCATTAGCTTAAATGCGATCATGGTACTGAACAAACCTTAATTATTATTATCTTTCTTATATAATAAAAGAATATGTAAGGTTAAAAGTGTCCACACGAGCATATTTGTAGCTCATCCAATGTTGTGAAGTACTTGTATCTTTCTTATATAATAAAAGAATATGTAGGGTTAAAAGTGTCCACACGAGCATATTTGTAGCTCATCCAATGTTGTGAAGTACTTGTATCTTTCTTATATAATAAAAGAATATGTAGGGTTAAAAGTGTCCACACGAGCATATTTGTAGCTCATCCAATGCTGTGAAGTACTTGTACCATGTGCTATGTATTTTATACGTTTTATTTTAGGACAATAATAACTTTAGTGGAATAAGATATCCACTACCCTATCCAACGGTTTAGATTTATCCACATCTTCACAATAAAGAAATTTGAACCATAGATGTTTAAAGTAGAATCTGACAAAAGTTTTTTTTTTTTTAATTTCTCTCTCACGTTTACTCTCTCTCTTTGATAGATTTTCTCTCTATTCTTCCGTTTTCTCTTGAATGTTCATCAGGTACTATTCTCTCTCTCTCTCTCTGACATATTTTCTCTCTATTCTTCCCTTTTTCTCTCGAATGTTCATCAGCAAAGTAAGTAGTATCTTTTTTTTTCCATCAAATTTATACATATAGTAAGCTTTGTACATGTGTGTATATATATATGACGCTCTGTGAGTCCGTGTGTGCATGGAGAAATTGTTTGTGTTGTGTGCGTGTATGTGTGAGTGGTGGTTTTGATAATTTCAATTAGGATTGCATATGGAAGTCTATAGATCTTAGACATTATTGACTGCATAAATTTAAATTCGATTGAATATTTTGTTGTTTGGTGATTTTGGAACTAACATCCCACTGTTAATTTTGGATTATTTTCAGATACTATGTGCTTTTACATGATTATAGAAGTTATATATTGTTGCTGCCTCTGTTTGTATTTGATCCTCTACCACAATTTTGACTATAAGGCTATTACTTTTCACTTCTCAAAAAAAGGGCTATAACTTTTCAGTATTCTGAATGAATCTGTTGCTTCATCTTCGATGCAGGTTTATTCCATCTCTGATGGCAATCCTGATGAGACTGTTCATTCCAACTTCATAAACGGAGACCATGCTCGAAATTTTGGTCTCACTTGCAGGTAGAAGCATAAGTTGGAATCTAACCTTTTAGATTAGTTATGTATTTGCTTATTCTGATTTTATAATTCTTTATACAGTTTTCACCCTCCCCTTGTCTTTGGTTCGTTATCAAATTTTGAACTTGCATATGGAGCCAAGAATGCAGATATTCAAGATGAAGAACTGTTTATGTTTTATAAGCAGAATTGTGGATTATGAATAGGCTTTTCTAATTTTGTGTGATTGTTATCTAAAGATGAAGCTCTAATAAAGGAATTCAACTTGACGAACATATGGAAGAGTCCAAATGGGAGTATCAGAAGCATTTTGAATGGTTAGTTAAAGTTGATCTTCTTCTTACTGTTTTATGATTGGTCTTGCTTTAAATGTTGATTTTTATTTGTTCCTTGCTTTGAACAATTGCCTTTGGCTTCAGGCACTGTCTTTAGAGAACCAATTTTGTGCAAAAATATTCTACGCCTTGTCCCAGGTATTGCCATTTCTTGCAATTATGTGTTCATGTTCATTTACTTGGTATGGTTGAGTGATAACAGTTGTTGTTGTTCTCAGGATGGTCAAAGGCAATTTGCATGGGTAGACATGCTTCTGATCTCCAATACCGAGCAACTGATACTGTTACCAAAGGAGCTGGGAACTCAAATTGGTGTTTGGTAAAATTTCTTCATTTACTCAGCAGTTCAACAGCTGAATTCTACGGTTAGTTTACTGTTATTTGAATAGCTATCAACAAGTTCTTTCTATGTCCTTTTTTTTCATGTGTGCTCTATATATTCTGAGTTTAAGGGTCTTGAAAAGGTTAATTAATAAAAAAATTTACTATCCGCATGTAGTTCTAGAAGGGACTAATGAGAAGGCAGAGTTTGAAAGAATTGAGAGAATTGAGAGAGAATAACAAAGATTTCATTGATTGATTAGAACAGTACATTGATGATCTATTTATAGATCATAAGTCAGTTAGTTATCTGACTAACCTAACTAACTCTGCCAGCTATAGATGAGCTGGCAGACTAACTAACTATTTCTGTTTACATCATGAATAGCACAATCAGTTACAAATAATAGAAATACAACTTGAGCTTAGAGAGATATCTTATCAGCCCCCCTCAAGTTGAGCCTAGTACAGAGACTAGGGGCAGCTTGCTCTTGATGTAAGTATAGAGTGCTTTGGAGAGGGCCTTGGTGAAGATGTCTGCAGTCTGCTCTTTGGTGGGAATATAAGAGAGTTTTAGCACCTTAGCAACTACCTGCTCTCTAATGAAATGATAGTCTATCTCAATATGCTTGGTCCTAGCATGAAAAACTGGATTACTTGCTAGGGCCATAGCAGAGATGTTATCACAGTGAAGCACAGGTGACTGTGATTTTACTGATAAATCTTTGAGCAGAAAAGTAAGCCACCTTAGTTCTGCAGCTGCATGAGCCATAGCTCTGTATTCTGCCTCTGTGGATGACCTAGAGACAGTGGCATGCTTCTTTGATGTCCAAGAGATAAGGTTAGCACCCAAATAGATAGCATACCCTGTGGTGGACTTTCTATCCAAATGGTCAGATGCCCAATCTGAGTCTGCAAAGCCATATAAATGCAGTGGACCAGATTGAAAAAGTAGCCCTTGTCTGAGAGTGCCTTTTATATACCTGAGTGTTCTCTTTAGGGCTGCAAAATCAGCCACTGTAGGCTTGTGCATTTGTTGGCACAGACTATTCACAACATATTGAATGTCTGGCCTTGTCATAGTAAGGTATTGCAAGGCACCAGTCAAGCTTCTAAACTGAGTAGGATTAGAGTAGAGAATGCAGTTTTCCTGTTTGAATTTGGCTGTAGTAGGTGTGACTGCTGGGTTGCAGTCTTGTAGGCCGGCCTTTTTGAGAAGATCAGTAGCATATTTAGTCCGATGCAGAGTGATTCCTTTAGCTGTAGTGAGGACTTCAATGCCCAGGAAATAGGATAGAGGACCTAGGTCCTTCATTGCAAATTGTGTACTCATGGCAGTGATTAAGGAAGTAATAGCTGAAGGATCACTACCAGTCACTATTAGATCATCCACATAGATTAAAACAAGAGTTGTTGCAGTAGAAGTTTTATGAAGAAATAAAGAGGTGTCTGCAACACTCATCACAAACCCTTGTGACACTAAATAGTTAGTAAGCATTTGGTACCAGGCTCTTGGAGCCTGTTTTAAGCCATACAATGATTTTCTAAGCTTACAAACCAACTGTGGATGATTATGATCAATAAAACCTGTTGGTTGATGCATGTAAACTGTTTCTTGTAAAGAGCCATGCAAAAAGGCATTGGAAACATCTAATTGCCTAAGAGACCAGTGGTGATGTAATGCCAAACTTAGTACAATCCTTATGGTCTGTGGTTTAACCATTGGACTAAAAGTCTCAGTGTAATCCAAACCATGCTCCTACAAATAACCCTTAGCCACTAATCTGGCCTTATACCTTGCAATAGTGCCATTAGTATGCCTCATAATTCTATAAACCCACTTACACCTAATAGGCTGCCTGTCAGGAGGCAGAGAAACTAGATCCCAAGTATGTTGTTGTTGAAGAGCAGAAAACTCTTCTTTCATAGCCTAAACCCAGCACTCATATTTGGCTGCTTCTTTATAGCTTGAGGGTTCAGTCTGGGCAGGTGTAGTGATCAGGGTATTGAGGTGGTACAAAGGTGGAGGTAGACACCATGTTTTGGCTCTAGTAAGCATATGATGCAGGGACTGTGGTACCAAGTATTGTAGAGACTGAGAATTTGATGACTGAGAGTGGAGATCAGTTGCAGTCTGATGACTAATGGAAGGAGCAGCCTGAGGAGTAGAAGAACTAGAAGAATGCCCTAGAGCAGAGGACTGAGATTGTGGATGTAAGGTCTGAAGATCAGTCTGCTCAGGGGATGGATTACCTAAGGGAGGAGAGGACTGACCACTATCTAAGGAAGAAGACTGAGTAATAGAAGGCTAAGAAGATGAACTCATGGGAAAAGTAGCTTGAAAGATAGGAGGGAATTGTCTGTAGAAGTCTTGAGGGTCTGAGAGATGTTGGCTAGGCTGAGGCTGAAGTGTAGGGTTTGAGGAAGCATAAAGGAAATATATGCTCCATAAACCTCACATGTCTAGAAATGTAGACTTTCTGAGTAATTGGATCAAGGCACTTATAACCTTTAGTATGAGAACAGTAGCCTATGAAAGTGTAGGGTATAGATCTATTCTCAACCCTATGACTGGTATATGGCTTAAGCCAAGGATAACATAGACATCTAAAAACCCTGAAAGAGTGGTAGTCTGGAAGTCTAGAATAAAGCAGCTGGTAGAGAGATTTATTGAGAAGATTAGGTATAGGCAATCTGTTTATTAGAAAGTGAGTTGTGGCTAGAGCCTCTAGCCAAAAAACAGAAGGTAAATTAGCTTGATTAAGAAGAGTTAAAAGTAGTTTCCATAAGATGAAGATGTCTTCTTTCTACCCTCCCATTTTGTTCTGGGGTATAAGGACAAATAGTCTGATGAATAGTACCTAGAGTTTGCAGAAAAGACTGAAACTTATGGTTGGTTTATTCAGTGCCATTATTTGTCCTTAGTGTTTGGATAGTGGCATTGAACTAAGTAGTGACCCTAGACTGAAAACTTTGAAAAACATCATAGGCAACATACTTAAATTTCATAGGATACAACCAAGAAAATCTTGAGTAATCATCAATGAATAGAATATAATACTTGTATCCTTTACAAGAAGGAAATGGGGCAGGCCCCCAAATGTCTGAATGCACCAATTGAAAAGGAAAAGAACTAGCAGAGGTTGATAATGAAAATGGAAGTTTGTGTGCTTTTGCTACAGAACAGGGCACACAGTCTAGTGTTTTATGAAAAACTTTGACATTGAGTATAAAAGACAGTAATTGAGAGCTATGACTAGAAGGATGGCCTAACCTATAATGCCATTTTACATTATTAGGAAGACCAGTAGGTGTTGACCTGCAGGCAACAGCTTGTGTAGCACTGAGAAGATATGCTTGAAAGCTGACTTGCAGGAAAAACATAGAACCCCTTGTTACAGGGGGCCTTGAAGCTCACATGCTTGGTATGATTGTCCACAATAATCACCTCCTTGGAAGTAAAAATAATAGAATATTCATTATCCTTTGTGAGTTGATAAACAAATAACAGATTTGAAGAAATTTGAGGGACATAAAGAATATTCTTTAATAACAGAGAAGAAGAAGTAGTTAGAAGTTTACCATCACCCATATGTTGAAGAGGAATGGCTTGACCATTGCCTATAGTCACAGTTTCAGCACCATTATAAGGATGAGTGATTTGCTGCTGGGCTAGATCATTAGTGACATGGGTGTTTGCACCAGAGTCAAAATACTAATGAGGAGCAGAGGATGGAGAGGGATTAAACTGTGTGTTGAACACCTGTTTGGTGGTCTTAGGAACAACATAGTTAGTACTATCAAATCTGTGCCAGCAAGCTAGGGCAGTATGATTAGGTTTGCCACAGATTTGACAGTAAACTTTGGTGTTAGAAGGCTGAGAAGACTGAAAATGATAAGGATAAGGAATTGGGGAGTAAGGTGGTGGTGGAGTAGACCCTAGGACACCCCTACCTTGAGGATTGGAAGTCTTGCCCCCTTTTCCCCCTCTATAGCCATTTACCTCTACCTCTGCCCTTAAACTGATTCTGTTGATGAGAAAAAGAGTTGTAAAGAGCAGTATGCAGGTCTAATGGCATAGTATATGGCGTAGATGAAGCAAGTTTTTGCTTCTTTTGGTGCAGTTCTTCTGTGATGAGAAGAATGTAGAGCTCTTGCATAGTGATTTGAGATGGTTTGGTTCTGATAGTCATCCTTAAGGTTTCATACTCATAAGGAAGACCCCTTAGGGTGTACAGAACAAGATCTTCTTCAGAAATGATCTCTGAGGCTGTTGCTAAGCTATCAGACAAGCCTTTGATCTTATCAAGGAAGGTCTGCATGGTTTGAGTCCCTTTGGTTAGAGTTTGAAGATCTTCTTTGAGTTGGTATATATGTGACCTGCTCAGAGAGCTAAATCTAAGAGACAGAGCTTGCCAGATAGTAGCAGTTGTGGACAGATGAAGAACTTGAGAAAGCACAGGTGCAGTCATGGAAGCAAATAGACATGACTTCAACTGCTGATCTAAAATGAGCCATGTAGTGTAGGCTGGATTAGGAATAACTGTGCCTTCTAAACTAGTGATGGAGAGGAAAGAAGGCCAGCCACATGGTCATACAGTTGATGACCTTGTAAAGCCACCTGCAATTAAACCTTCCATAGCACATAATTTGTGTTATTAAGTTTAATGGGAAGAAGATTGTGTAGGTTTTGTTTGAACTGGATGAGGCCTTCAAGTAGAGCTGGGAGTGTCTCTGTGTTAGCCAGAGATGAAGAAGAAGCAGTAGCTGAGGTAGAAGCCATGGCTGGAGATGATGTTGTAGTAGCCATTGTAGAAGTTGCAATTAGTATTCACAGATGAGAGAGGGCTGCGGAAGCAGAATTTGAGAAGCAAAGAAGCTCTATAGAGCTGCTTTAATGGTGAAAATCGAAGAAGAAACCCTAGGGTTAGTAAGAGGGAGAAGAGGAATTTGAAACCTGTTATGGCTTGAGAACACAGCAATTGTGGTACCGCTGTGCTCGCAATAAGAAAAGGAAGCTGTTTATGGAGCTTTCTTTCCAAAAAAAATGAAGTTCTTTAATGGCGGCCAAGAATGGTGGCTCTTGATACCATGAAAGAATAGAGAGAATTGAGAGAGAATAACAGAGATTTCATTGATTGATTAGAACAGTACATTGATGATCTATTTATAGATCATAAGTTAGTCAGTTATCTGACTAACCTAACTAACTTTGCCAGCTATAAATGGGCTGGCAAACTAACTAACTATTTTTGTTTATGTCATGAATAGCACAATCAGTTACAAATAATAGAAATACAACTTGAGCTTAGAGAGATATCTTATCAGAGTTGGAGGTTTTCAATTTCATAGGTGAATAATTTGCCCTTGGTATTGGTGGATCGTTGCACGAACTAGATTTTTGTGAAAGTGGGGAAATCTTTAAAGAAATGAACTTTAATCAATGTAATTACTGAATTTTTCAATCTCTTCTCCATGTGGCTAATGTCATTTAATTTTTTTGAGAAGTAAAAGAATGTGATAAACTAATGCCTTTTACTATTTTTTCACAAAATTGATCTCTTCTGTATTTATTTGAACTTTATTTGTCGCCTTGATTATGTAGCAGTCATTATACATCTACAGGACCAAAATTGAGTTTGATATGATGGTTAGCGACAAATCTTAGTTATGATGTTTAGAATCTAAATTATCGGATATTTCTTAATGTAAAGAAATTTTGGTGCCCAGTTATCTATTTAGAGCTTAATCTATCTTGAAGCTCTTTTTTCTTTTTTCCCTGTTTCATGCATGGAATTCTCTATATGGTGGTAACTTGGGAGGATGCCTGCTACAACAACAATAAGCACCCTAAGAAGAAGTGGTTCAGTGATACCATGGGTGACTTTCATGAATATGGCCATTATTCAAGCGATCCTGTTCGGTTAGTTGTGGCAAAGATGTCATATCATGTGTAATCTCTTGAACCTGATTCTGAAGGTCAGTCGATAGTTTGTTTAACCATTTTTCATTTCATACCTTAAGTTTCTTTTGAAGTATAATTGATATTTAATATTGTTTTTACTCTGTGGATAAATGAATGATTTTTTGTTTGTACATGGATGCATTAATAAAAATATGGACCTTCTCTATTCATTCACGGATGGCAGGTGGAAATTCCAAAGATGAGGGTTTTGGTATAAAGAAGGGGTGTAGGTAACCATTGCTTTTGATTAACCCAGTTGCTATGCTTTTATCACAAGGCATAATGAGTATTAAAATTGTATTCGTGATTGCTTTTTAGATGCAAACTGTATTTCTCGGCTTCTGAATTTGAAAAGACCCAAATTCCATGTCATTAGTTTTACATGATTTATTAATGTAATCTTCTTCTTGTTGTTCTGTGAGAACTTACTGATTTTTATATTTGGAGAAAGCTGTTATGATATCAAAATTTTTCTGTAATATCTCAAAATAAGACACTAGAATTTGCATTTTGTCATTTGCAAACTGCACTTCACCTTTTCATGGAAGTTGGTTCTATTCCTTTTCTCTCAACCCGACCCAAAACAAGAGGGGAAAAGGACTTGGCACTAAAAGTTGAGATTACTAAAAAGAGGGTATATCTTGAGCCCAACAATATTTTCATCTATTCATATCTCAAACTTTCTAACACTGATAAATTTTGCTTCATCTTCTAAATGCTTAAACTATTATAAAAGAGTTTATTTTATTATTTATTATCTTCAATAGACAAATAACAAAAGCTAACTTATACTGCACAAGTTTGAATAACAATAATATTTTTATTAATTAAGAAATGATTATATGCTCTTTTGATGCAAAAAAAAGAAAGAAATTAGAGTAATGCTTTATATCTTTTTTTGGTGAATAGTAATGCTTTATATCATTGATGATGTTTCACCAGCTTTTTGTATGGAAGAAATAGTTGTTTGATTGGATTTTTTGCATTTATGTATGTGTGCTAAACATCTTCTAGATATATGCGAAATATATGTAGAGGTTGTCTATAAGTTAGATCTTTTTCTGAATCTTTCACTCTCTCTCTCTCTCTCTCGGCTTATTGACTTAATGTGTTATTGGTATTATATGTTATTTAGTGTTCTAGAACGCTCTGTATTTCCAAGTCTATGAGGTATGATTAATTCAATTTCCATCCACGGTGTTGTGATAATTATTCTTGCATCTGTCCGAAAAGACTTCTATTTACTAAGAATATGTCAGGTAATTCAATTTCATCTGGTGCATAGGATAGCTATTCTCCATTGATTAGATGTTGTTGCATTTCTTCATATATATTCCTTGAATTAGAAGAGTGTTGTTCATCTTCAGGCTGTTGCGTTTAAATGATTTGATTGAGTTTATTCACCAAGTCTAGGCTCCCACTATATTGTAGTCTCCTTTTCCATATCTGCAAGTGTTTTTGTATAATGCTTTAAGATCAGTCTTAACCTTAGTAGTATTTCCCGTGTGTTTTCCTTCATGTTTACTAATAATAAGCACTATTTTCTTGAGAATATTTCAATTGAACACGTAAATTTGAGTTTTGCTCGATATTAAATTATTCTCGATGGTTTGTAGATTCCTGAACGATGCTGCTTCTGATGGATCACTGTGGCGCCGCTTGTGAGTATTCTCTTTTTTTTTTTTTCTTTTCCTCCCCTCTTCTTGTCCCGTATGTTCTTGGTGTCAATTATACATGTGCGTCTGAAGTGATATAAAAAGGTATTTCTTATTGTTAATATAACCAGGAATTGAGAGGTCCAAATTCTGAGTCATAAGGAATTCGCTAACTAACCTGGTTTTTTTTTTGGAGGTTTGCACATGATACTTTAGTTTGTCCACAATCATTCCTAATTGTTGGAGACTTGAATTCTTAACCATCTATTAACAGGAACTGTTCACTATATGATTTGTAAAGTGTCTTTGATTCTTTTTAGCACAAGTAAGAACTGAAAATTTGTTACAGTTGATTATCAGTGGACTTGATTTTCATTTTTTGAATTGCAGTAATTGTTGCATCAAAAAGAAGTTTGGCAAGTATTTTGCATTTAGTTTGGATAGCTATTCGTATAGAAAAGAAAAATGAGTCTACAGGTCTTTGAAGGTGAAGGATGGACACAATGCTTCTTTGCTTTCTGTTTTGTATTCATTAAACATCTTTAAAAATTAATTACTCAAATTTTAGTTGAGGAAATCTTTTTCTGGATTGAAATGATCTGCAGTACTGATCTTCTATATTTCTGAAAGAAACAGAGAAAAGAAGATATTTTTGATATTGATGTCTCAAACTGATTACAAGTGATGTACATACATATTTATAGACCTGAGAGATGAAGTCGTTTATTCTTCTGACTTCATCTACAAACTATTCAACTAAGTGTTGTTATTGACAGCTGTAAATCTTGACTAACTAAGCTTTGAGACTAATACTGCAATACAGTTTTACAACATAAATGTATCAGCTACATGTATGAGACTATACACTCTAATAATTTCCAACTAAGTGTTGTTAATCGATAGTCCTTTTATTTAGCTAGAAATATCTCTCTTTAATCAATAATTTTGCAAATGTTATTCTAGGAAATTTCTAGAGCCATTTTCACATTACTTTGCAGCTCATATCTTTGTATTATCATAGTGAACATTTGAGTTCATGTAAATTGTTATGCAACTCAAGTTTGATGTTTTCTTCTAATTTGTATTCTCTATAGCATATTACTTGTTAGTGTATGGGTGCTGGAGATATCTATATGCTGCACAGTTAAATACTTTTCTAAATTACGAATTTATTACATGCTATTATTTACCATTGTTCATCTCTTCGTGCATAATACCTCTATATACAGGGATGTCAGGCGTCAATTGGAATGTTGCTTTTTATATATAGCCTTGGTGCAATAGTACAACGTTGTAGCATTTCTAGATCCAACTTATAAACTACAACTAATATTCTGAAGCAGATCTTCTGCTGGTGGCCGGCATGCTTGGATAGGCTCAAGTACAGAGATTTAATCCATAAATCACGTGGGTCACAACCTTTCAAGTGAAAATAAAATCTTGAAAGGCTAAATTTAGGATAAATGAATTTCGGTCAAGGCTAAATTTTAGCCACCACGCAAGTCTTTTCTTCTTGTTCTTGTCAGTAAAAAATTATCATGTGCATATATAATACGTTTAGATCGAGCTCTATTACCCCTTTTTGGCTGTTGGTTTAGTTTTTTGACACTCAAAAATATTTTTTATGAATTTTGAAACTGAGGTTAACCTGTTTGGTCTATTTTTAAAAGTGTTTTTAGATAAAAATTGAAGCCGAAAAATAAGAAACTACAAATTGAAATTTTTTAAAATAAGTTTTTACAAAATTGTTTTTATATAATGCAAGAAGTTGTATTCTTTTTTTAAAAAAAATATATCCGTTTATATTTTTTAAAGTTTAATATTATCTTCAAATTTTCTAAAAGCTTATTATTACTTAACATAGGTGAAATAGTCAATAATTTTTGTTCAACAACATTTTTAATTAAAGTTGTACTATTAAAAATTTTACAATTCAAAAATTAAAATTTTATAATTAGATTAAACAGAGTCTTAGGCTTTGTTTGGTTTAGTTGTAAAATTTTAATTTTTGTTGTAGAGTTTTTGTTAGAAGTGCTATTAAACAAAAGTTGTTGACTATTTGGCTTGTGTTAAGAAATATTGAGCTTTTAAAATTTTTGAAGGTAATATTGAACTTTAAAAAATATAGAGGGGTATATTTGAGAAAAAAATAAAATAACTTTCTGTATTATGTAAAATAGTTTCACAAATTTTTTTTTTTGAAAAGCTTTAGTTTTTTTCAGCTTCAGTTCTTATATAAAAACACTTTTAAAAATGGGTCAAACAAGTTAATTCAACATTTAAGTTCACAAAAAGTGCTTTTGAGTGTCTAAAAATTAGGTTAAACAGAACTTTAATCGTTGAAATTTTTTTCTCAAGAAAGCAATTATTGGAGTCAAATATTAGACTAATGGTTATTTTACCCACCACACAAGTCTTTTCTTGTGGCTCATCAATCAAAAATGTACCATTAGGATATATAACCCATTTAGATCTGGGGCATTTCGCTCTCTTATTTTATAGGTAGCGATTAGTACATTAGAATAGATTTGGATAGAAATGAAATAGGTCAAGAAATGAAATTAAATTGGGAATTAAATGAACTTGGAAATGACACTGACATGCTTGGTATGCTCTAAAAATAAAGAGTAGTAATGTGAATGTGTTGTATAATATAACAATAGTCATTTTTTTATTATTATCATCATCATCATCATCATTATTATATTGGTATTTTTATTTTTTTATTTTATTTTTATTATTACTATTATTATTATTTTAATCAATATTATTTTTTTTATTATTATTATTATTTTTTTTTTTATTATTATTTTATTCAGTATTATTATTTTTATTTTTATTTTAATTTTAATTTTTAATTATTTTTATAATAATAATAATTTTTTTTAGTTTTATTATTATTTTTATAATAAAAATTATTAGTATATTTTTAAAAAAATAATAATTACTATTATTAATTTTATTATTACTATTTAAAAAAATATTATTTTTATTATTATTAAGTCCAATATTATCTTCAAATTTTCTAAAAATTTATCATTACCTAATATAGGTAAAACAGTTAACGAATTTTGTTCAACAACACTTCTCACTAAAGTTGTACTACTAAAAATTCTACAACTCAAAAACTAAAATTTTATAGTTAGATTAAATAGAGCCTTAGGCTTTGTTTGGCTTTGTTGTAAAATTTCAGTTTTTGTTGTAAAGTTTTTAAAGTAAAGTTTTTGTTAGAAGTGTTGTTAAACAAAAGTTGTTGACTGTTTGGCATGTGTTAGGCAAGATTGAGCTTTTAAAATTTTTGAAGGTAATATCGAACTTTAAAAAATATGGAGGGGTATATTTGAGGAAAAAAAAAATAACTTTCTGCATTATGTAAAAAAGTTTCATAATTTTTTTTTTTGAAAAGTTTTAATTTGAAGCTTTAGCTTTTTTCATCTTCAGTTTTTACCTAAAAACACTTTCAAAAATTGGTCAAACAAGTTAGTTCAGCTTCTAAGTTCACAATAAGTATTTTTAAGTGTCTAAAAATTAGGTCAAACAGATCTTTAATCATTGAAATTTTTTTCTCAAGAAAGCAATTATTGGAGTCAATTATTACGCTAATGTTTATTTTACCCACCACACAAGTCTTTTCTTGTGGCTCATCAATCAAAAATCTACCATTAGGATATATAACACATTTAGATCCGGGGCATCTGGCTCTCTTATTTAATAGGTAGCAATTAGTACATTATAATAGATTTAGACAGAAATGAAATAGGCCAAGAAATGAAATGAAACTGGGAATTAAATGAACTTGGAAATGACACTGACATGCTTGGTATGCTCTAGAAATAAAGAGTAGTAATGTGAATGTTTTGTATAATATAACAATATTGTCATTTTACTATTATTATTATTATGATCATCATCATCATCATCATTATTATATTGGTATTTTTATTTTTTTATTTTATTTTTATTATTACTATTATTATTATTTTAATCAATATTATTTTTTTTATTTTTATTGTTATTATTATTATTATTATTTTAATCAGTATTATTATTTTTATTTTTATTTTATTTTTAATTTTTTTTTTTTTTTTTAATTATTATTTTATTTTATTTTTAGTTTTATTATTATTTTTATAATAAAAATTATTAGTATATTTTTAAAAAAATAATAATTACTATTATTAATTTTATTATTATTATTTAAAAAAACATTATTTTTATTATTATTAAAGTCCAATATTATCTTCAAATTTTTTAAAAGCTTATCATTACCTAACATAGGTAAAATAGTCAACGACTTTTGTTCAACAACACTTCTCACTAAAGTTGTACTACTAAAAATTCTACAATTCAAAAACTACAATTTTATAGTTAGATGAAATAGAGCCTTAGGCTTTGTTTGGGTTTGTTGTAAAATTTTAGTTTTTGTTGTAAAGTTTATAAAGTAAAGTTTTTGTTAGAAGTGCTGTTAAACAAAAGCTGTTGACTGTTTGGCATGTGTTAGGCAAGATTGAACTTTTAAAATTTTTGAAGGTAAAATCGAACTTTAAAAAATATAGAGGTGTATATTTGAGGAAAAAAAATAACTTTCTACATTATGTAAAAAAGTTTCACAATTTTTTTTTAAAAAAAAATTTTAATTTGAAGCTTTAGCTTTTTTCATCTTCAGTTTTTATCTAAAATTACTTTCAAAAATTGGTCAAACAAGTTAGTTCAGCTTCTAAGTTCACAAGAAGTATTTTTAAGTGTCTAAAAATTAGGTCAAACAGAGCTTTAATCATTAAAATTTTTTTCTCAAGAAAGCAATTATTGGAGTCAATTATTATACTAATGTTTATTTTAGCCACCACACAAGTCTTTTCTTGTGGCTCATCAATCAAAAATCTACCATTAGGATATATAACACATTTAGATCCGGGGCATCTGGCGCTCTTATTTTTTAGATAGCGATTAGTATATTAGAATAGATTTGGATAGAAATGAAATAAGTCAAGGAATTGAATAAACTTGGAAATGACACTGATATCTTGGTATGCTCTAGAAATTAATAGTAGTAATGTGAATGTCATGTATAATATAACAATATTGTCATTTTATTATTATTATTATTATATTGGTATTTTTATTTTTTTATTTTTTTATTTTTTATTGTTATTATTATTATTATTTAAAAATATTATTATTATTATTATTAAAGTCCAACATTATCCTCAAATTTTCTAAAATCTTATCATTACCTAACATAGGTCAAATAGTCAATGTCTTTTGTTCAATAACACTTCTAACTAAAGTTGTACTACTAAAAACTCTACAACTCAAAATTAAAATTCTATAGTTAAATTAAACAGACTCTTATGCTTTGTTTGGCTTAGTTATAAAATTTTAGTTTATGTTTCCCGCTTTTTATTATTATTATGATTATCATCATCATCATTATTATTATATTGGTATTTTTATTTTTTTATTATTACTATTATTATTATTATTATTTTAATCAATATTATTTTTTATTTTTATTGTTATTATTATTTTATTTATTTTTATTTTTATTATTAATGTATTTTTATTTATTATTATTTTTACTTTTATTTTAATTTTAATTTTTTATTATTTTTATAATAATTATTATTATTATTATTTTTACTTTTATTTTTAGTTTTATTATTATTTTTATAATAATAATTATTAGTATATTTTTTAAAAAATAATAATTACTATTATTAACTTTATGATTATTATTTAAAAATATTATTATTATTATATTTTTTAATTATTATTATTATTGTAAAATAGACTATATATAAAAGTTATGTTATATGGGGGTATGATAGTAGTGAAGTTTATTCCCAAACACATGGGAATTGGCTAATACATGTGTTTACTTTGGAATGGATATTCTCATGTACGAGAAAATGAGATTACCTTAGGAATGAAATTCTCAAGTCCATCCTTCATACCAAGCATAAGAATTGAAAAGAGTTAAGAATTTCATTTTATTCCTAACTCCATTCTAGTGTACCAAACATACTTTTATCTATTTATTATTTTGGGTCAATATATACTTGAATTTGCCACTAGGGCTTTCGTCAAAAAGTAATGTTACTCACTTTGTATACGAGAGGTTGCAAACTTGAGTTTCGTTAGTTACGTTATACGATTTTAAATCTCCCCTTAATTAAAAATAAATTGTAGACAACATGAACTTATAATCAAGAATTTAATAAGCTTCCTTGATATAAGAAACAATATTCAAAATTTTGAAATCTTTCAACTGGCTAAAAAAAAAAAAAAAATCAGCAATCCTAGTTAACCTCGCACCGGCCTCAAACTGGAAAAATATGTGTAATCTCTTAAATTAATACGCCACAATAATAGTTGATGGGGGTCTGAGAGATCATACTTGGAACTTGGTCATTGCGTGTTAAGTAGCTTAAATCATCTTTAAATCAGAATTTAAAATATTCTCGAAAATGAATATGAATAATAAAAGAAGGTTTCAAGTGTTTCAACAAAAAAAAAAATTAAGTTTTCTTGAAATTTCTATTCTAAATCCCGTACAAGGGAGAAATTGGGATAAGAGTGTTAAGAATCATGAGGCTTCATTTTAAAATAAATTGGTGTTAAGTGGAGTAGTTCAAAATCTTATAATAGAACTACACAAAGTCAATGGCTTAAGGTGCAATTACCAAAGTCGACACTCAAAGCTTGAAATACGAACGGATTGCATGTAGATAGATAAGGCCTAGGCTTGATATCATATTGAGAATTATGGGGTTCTATCTTAAAACCAATTGGTGTTAAGTGTAGTAGTCCAAGATCTTATAAAGTGATCTTAGAGTTTCTGATTTTTCGATGTGGAATAAATGTATATAAAGAGGTCTAAACGCCAGATATTTGGACCAATTGTGGTTGGCACTTGTTCCTTCATTGTTGGATACGGAAATTATAATTTTGACGTTAATTGATAATCTTGTTCAAAAGTTTAAATTGTTAGATATGTGTTTATTTGATTTATTTATGCAATCTTGCAGGTAATCATATGCGACTTGCACAAAGACTTTTTTTTTATCTAAACTCATATTATATTATGTAATCACCTCGTCTGAAAAACTTAAATTATAACTGAAGAGTTTATTTTTTTATTATTAATCTTAAACATAATTGTGATTTGCGCCAATTTGGGCTACCCAAACCAATCTTGCTCTATTTGAGAGTAAGACTGCCATGAAATCGTGTATCTCTCAGAGACACGCTGTGGTGTAGGACCATGAACAGTAGATTTCATTCCCGATGAGTGTGTCACAATATCCGGCCAAGAATTTTCTATATAAGAGCAACCTGGTCTGAAGTAGCTAGCTGCAATTGAATCACACACTAATCATTACTCACCTGTTGTAAAATAGTCATGTCTTGACTTGCAACTGCTACGAGACTAATTCCCCAACAAATGGCTACCAGGAGGTCAGGAAACTACAAGCCAAGCATTTGGGATGATGATGATCTGCAATCATTAGAGAGTATATACTCGGTAAAATCAGGAGAAGTAACTATCGGGTTTGGCGAGTCAGACCATGCTGTATTCTGTGAGCCGTTTGGGTTCGACTAGCTAGACCCAAAAATTTCCCGTTCAGGAATACTACTAAGTATACTCGAATATTTTGATTGTATGCACAATCTATCGCTACTTACAATATTATGTATATTGCATACAGGGATCAAAGTACTCACAACGAGCTGAGAAGCTTAAACAAGATGTGAAGAAAATATTAGATGAAACAACAGATCAATTGGATCAACTTGGGCTTGTTGACGTTTTGCAAAGGCTTGGCATATATTATCACTTTGAAAATGAAATAGAAAGTATTTTGAATTGCATATACAATGCTCATGATTGCAATGAGAAGAAGCAGCATGAAGACTTGTGCGCTGTGGCTCTGAAGTTTAGACTCCTCCGACAGCAAGGTCACCAAATCCCTCAAGGTACTCTCTTCTTGCTTAATGAAACTATTGCTTCGTCTACAATGCATTTTTTATGTTATGATTTTAGTGCTTTTAGTGAGCCCTATGTGTCAAAATTCTTTCAGCAAAAGGTAAAACTTGTATGTAACAAAATTCAGTTAGATCGAATTAATAAATGGATACGATCCAAGGACTTCAATTTCAATTAATTATCGAGAAGAAAAAGTAACAAATTTCTGTTATCATGAGATGCACTTCAAAACAGTCGCCAGTTCATATGACTCTAACATGAGAGTGGGACACACCCCCTCTCACAGCCGCACAGGTCCATCAGCCATTTTAAAGAGTTTCGCATGTCTCATTCAGTAAACAATGAGTTACAAGAAAAAGAAAAGTAAAAACAAGAAAAAGAAGAGTAAAAATTTAAGCATGAATGACTCTTTCTTTTTTGCTTTTTGCTTTTTGCTTTTTGCTTTTTTCTTTTTCTTCTTTCTTCTTCTTTGCAGAGGTTTTCAATAGTTTCATGGAGTTTGGCAAATTCAAGAAAAGCTTACGTGGGGATATCAAGGGCATTCTTAGTTTATATGAGGCTTCATATCTGGCTATGGAAGGTGAAACCATCTTGGACGTAGCTCAAGAATTTGCTATTCATCATCTTAAGGAAAAACTCGAGCAAAAAATAGATCAACATCTTGCTGAGCAAGTGAGGCATGCTTTAGAGGTTCCACTCCATTGGAGGATGCAGAGGCTAGAAGCAAGATGGTTCATTGAGATATATGAAAGAAGACAAAACGCAAATCCAGTTTTGCTTGAGCTAGCTAAACTGGATTTCAACATCGTGCAAGCTACATATCAAAACGAAATAAAACAGATGTCAAAGTACGTATTACAAAGGCCGATTCATCTTTGTGCCAGTGGGACTCAGCCCCGAATCTTTTTTAAAACATATATGTATTTAGTTTGAAATTTTTTTTAATATATGTAATTTTTTTAGTTTGAAAAATTAAATTAACTCGAACTGAAAAAAGAAAAATATTATTCTAATCTCATTCAAATAAAATGTGTGTATTTTTAAAGTATTTTTACGTTAAAAAATTAATTTAACTCCCACTAAAATTTTTTTATTCATATTTGAGTGTTAGCAAAAATTATGGCTCTGCCCCTATGTATTAGTATATATGTATTTACCAAAAACCAGCACAATAATGTGTTTTTTTGTTGTAGGTGGTATACTAGCTCTTGTCTTGCCAAAAAGATGAGCTTTGCCAGAGACAGATTTGTGGAGGGTTTCTTGTGGGCGGTTGGATTCACTTCTGAACCACAATATGGATACTGCAGGAGGGTGTCAATGAAGCTTGCAGCACTACTAACAATAGTTGATGATATATATGATGTATATGGTACATTGGATGAACTCGAGGTCTTTACTGATGTAGTTGAAAGGTCAGTGATCGTCAATCATTTTGGCTTAATATGATTAAGACTCTAATTATTTGTTCCTTATCTAGTGCTTATCACTTGCTCATACTAATTAAATCTTTTGTTAGCCATTTTCAGATGGGACATCAATGCCTTGGATAGGCTTCCAGATTACATGAAGATATGTTTCTTAGCAGTTTTCAACTCCATTAATGAAATCGTTTATGATGTTCTCGGAGAGCAAGGCTTCAATATCATTCCATACTTGAGGAAAACGGTATAGTCTATCAGGGATATCTGGTCCTACATTAATTTTGTAAAAGATACGTATTCAATTTATAATTATTTAAATTCTCTACTACTGTCACCATGGACTTAACCATCAAAAAATATTTTTTTAGGTTCCGTTTGTTTGCCGTAAAATATTTTTCCGGATTTTAGGGTGTTTGGTAACACCGAAAAATTAGTCAACTATAAAATATTTTTCGGTTAACAATTGCGGCTAGTTTTTCTTAATTTTACGGTGTTTGGTAACATTAAAAAATTGATCAATCGTAAAATATTTTTCGGTAAACAATTGCGGCTAGTATAAAATTCTGTAAAATGTTTTTATTTCTTTTGAGAGAAGAAAATATTTTACGGAACTCATGATACATCTAAACACCATAAAATATTTTCCAATATTCTATTTTTCAGAAAAATATTTTCTCCCAACAAGTTATTTTACGACAAACAAACGAAATCTTGTAAAATATTTTATTTTTTAGGAAAATATTTTTCACGAAAAATATTTTACACAAACAAGTTATTTTATAGCAAACAAATGGATCCTTAGTCTACCATTATTTTCATCCAGTGATTTCTGTTCATTTGATTTCAATTGAGCAACCAACTTTGCAGTGGGCAGAACTTTGTAAAGCCTATTTGGTGGATGCAAAGTGGTGTTACAGTGGATATACACCAAGCCTGAATGAGTTTCTGGACAATGGCTGGATATCAATCACTGGTCCTCTGCTGTTGTTTCATGCTTATTTTTGCATCACAAATCCAATAAAGGAGGAGGATTTGAAACATTTAGAGCAATATCCTCGAGTGATTCATTGGCCATCCTTAATTGTTCGGCTTGCCAATGATTTGGGAACATCAGCTGTAAGTTAATTATTGCACTCGTAGGATAAGAGTCGGATCTAGAATTTTTTTTAATAAAAAATATAACACAAAATTTAATTTTTATAAATGAATAATTTGCTTTAGTGTGAGCTAATTATTTTTAAAAACTAAAAATATCTATACATTTATAAAAATTTGGGGTCAGCAGAGACTATAACCCGCACATCCCTCCCTAAAGTTACATCCGTCTCTGCACATGTACCCTTTCAAATGTTCCATGTATACTGACTCGTTCTAAATGATCCAGGAATAAGTGGAGAAAGGTCATGTCCAAAAATAAATCAAATGCAACATCCATGACACAGGCGGCTCTGAGGAAGATGCTCGTGAATACATAGTGCACTTAATTAGTCTTACATGGAAGAAAATGAACAAAGACATATTAATGGATTGCTATCTTCCCAAGGATTTCATTAGAACTGCAATGGATCTTGTTCGTATTTCGCAATGCATGTACCAGCATGGAGATGGTTTTGGTGTTCCAGATGGTGAGACGAAGGATCGTATAGTTTCATTACTTGTCAAACCTATCCCTCTCCCATAAGCATAACGTTATAATATTACGAGAGAAATTCAATACTAGTAACTGTTTAAATTATATTATTGTAAATATATGAATAATTTACCGTCATCAGATATTCCTCTTAACATGTGTTATGACTGGTATTGATGGCCGAGAGAAAGACGTAGCTCAACATGGTACCAACGACTTAGGCCCAGACGTAACTACAAACAATTACATTATTCATACAAATCAATACACTCAACTTGAGCTCATCTTGTGTGTAATTTAAAGAGGAAGTGCGATGGGGCGACTTGTTGAAGCCAATATTTAGTGGGCTATTACATAAGTTTGCGAATGTATATTTGTTGGAGCTTCTGTGTGTAATTCTTCAGGCCCAGATCTGTATCCGTATTCCATGAACGATAGCCCAGCCCATAAAGTTTCAATAGTGAATATTAGTCAGGTGCAAGATTTACTTACAAGCCCAAGAGGTTTAGCAATGGTATTGAACAAATTTGTTTATTAGAAATTAATGGATAGTAAGTACTCTAATTTTACCAATGAAGTGTTGGACCTCTTCTTTAACGATTAAACATTGCAAAATAGCCACCAGGGCTTTGGCCCACTAGTATGTTATAATGTATATGCAAAGGGTTACAAGTTTAAATCTTTCTAGTTACATTTTTAATATGTGGTGTACGCTCTTTGGTCTCCCTTGAATCTCTTAGGTCTCCCTTGAATATAAATAAATAAATAAATAAATTGCAAAATCAAATAAAAAAGTTAGGTTTCCTAATTTTTAGAGAAATAATGATTTACCCAACAAGCTACATATATTGAAAGAGTGCCCTGTTATATGTAGGGATATAAATAATATTAAATTCTTAGTAAAATACATAAGAGTAATATTTTATGTCATCTCTTCATTTCTCTTTTGTACGGTAAAAAATTTGTATATTGAATATTAACTCTTTTGTGTATATAATAAAAATTTTACTATATAAAGAAGGGTGATGGACTGATATATAGCATTGTTCAATACGAAATTAGAAAAGAGTGTTCTGTTTTAATTAATATGAAATGTATGATGAAAAATACGAAAACACAAAATAAGAAGAAATCTTGTTATTTTCGCATGTGCAAAGAGACTTCACTGTTAAAGTTAATAAATAACATAATAAATTCATCTCCACTAAACATGGTATAAGAACCTAGATATTAAAAAATCTTGATTTCAAAACCCACCTCCACTTAATATGATATTAGAACTTAGGTATAAAAAACTTATGAGTTTAAAACACACCACCACCCACTTAAAAAAAAGTTAAAATTGTCCAAGTGTAAAACTCAAAACTAATTCTGCCTGCACTAGCAGAATCGTGTTGAACATAGAATCGTGTTGAACATAATAAATAATACAATAAACATTTTCTAACAGTTTAAATTTTTAAATGGGGTGGATTAATCCATCAAAAAGTCAAGAAACCTTACATTATATATATTTTTTTAAAGTCTTCTTGCCACCCTCGTTCATGTTATACCGAAGATTAAGATCTCATATACAAACTATTATGTGTCATTGCTGGAATTTTCTCCATAATTATTTCTCCGTGCATAATATCAAGGCTATGTATTATTTGGGCACAATTTATGTTGTAACCATAAATAGTGTGAACTTAGACAGTTTGTATGCTATATGTGTACCCTTTACAAGAAATACAAGTGCACTTTGTGCATAATTTTTCTACATAAACCATATAGTGAATTATTCCAACGTAAATTGGATTTAGATTGTTGTTATGCGAAAAACTATACAAATATAATGAAATAATTTGAATCATTGAATAAATTAAATAATTGTATTATCACTTCATTATCATTAATCTTGCTTGAAAAAATTCAAATCAATATAAATTAACTTAAAATACTTACCCGATCGAGAACTCTAACAAAAGAACCTATCTTATACTTTAATCGGTAAACATACCTAAATTCACAGATTGCTTAGTTAATTATGTACTGTACCAATCTTTTAAAAGTACAACAATTGCTCATACTCTGATAAGTCTTCTCCATCTTTTAAATCGAGAAAGAAGAGATGCTAAATCCCTTAAATTGATTAATATGTAACTACATTTGGATAGTCGTAATCTCATTGTATGAATCACAATATTCTTTCATTTATAACCCTAGGTATACCTCCTTGTAACTAAAAAACTATATACTTAATAGCTAATTGAGCCATGTAGGCTCCAGGCACCCCTGAAATTTGGGGGAAAAAAATCTCTTTTTTGTTTTTGTTTTTTTTTTTTAAATTTTAAATTCCTCCTTATTTTTATTTCTCTTTCCTCATGCTTTTTTAACTTATGTTCTCTTATTTTTAAATAGGCTTTCAATTATTATTTTCTGTATTTTGGAGAGTATTAGTATTTATCATTGTGAATGAATTTTGATTCGTTTATTTTCGTAATGTTTTTAACATTTAAGTTAAACTTTTTTGGTTTTACTGTACATTTATTTCAATTTTAATTTTTTTTTTTGCATGATATTTAGGTTGTAGGTTGTATTTTTATTTTTAATTGATTGTTTTGTATTTTTAATTTAACAGTTCAGATTCGAATATCCATGAATTCTTTATTTTTAAATATTGTAATCTCTTATCATCAAAATCATGATTCTAAGCATAAAGGTAATATTTTTTTGTAATTTATATAAATAAAAAAAAATGTAGAAATGAGTGTCTTTGACCCTAATTACTGACTCCGTCACGTAGTGAATCTCTTAACTTTCGGTGTTTGATTCCGCTACTGACTAATTATATCTTTTACCACTAAAAAAAATAATATACCTAATAGCTAATTAGGGAACCTATTGTTGCGCATTATTTTTTCTTGCTTTCCTTGAGCATTGAACCCTTGATGGCTTTGACCCAAAAAAATAAACCCTTGATGGTCAAAGGTTGTGAAATCTTTTTCCTCCATGAGCATAGAGTCTATTCGATGAAAGTATATAAATACAGTTACCTTAAGGAGATAAAATAATGATAAGACCTCGAAAAACTAAGTCACGTGAAGTCACGTGAGAGGGATGCGATCTGGTCTTCGCGTGCCGGCGTGCTTTCACTTTTAGCCTTATTATCAAAAATGAAAAAAAAAATGAAAAGAAAAAATAAAAATAAAAAACAGACAAAAGGTAATGTGGGACCCACGTGAGCAGTTGTTTTTCTCTTCTGACACTTTTGTCTGAATTCTCTGACGAGTAAAAAAAAACACATTTTTTTCCTGACGACAAATAAAACCAACCTAACGCTCTGCCAATGACGTATTAGAGTTTGTTTCTTCTCATCACAGTCATGTGAACCAGCTTTTTCTCTTGAATTTCATTTTGTGTTTATTGATTTTAAAATTAAATTTTTGAATAGGGACAAATCAGGTGACGTGGAAAATCTTCTATAAGATCCCCAGCTGGATGATCCAAGAAGATTGCATAATTTCACCCAAAAAAAAAAAAAGAAGATTGCATAACTTTACTTAGCAAAAAAAAAAAAAAGATTGCATAACTTTTTCTTTTTAATTTTTTAATTTGCTTATTAAGAATATAAGACCTTAATTTTACTTTGTAATTAAAGTTAGGGTAAATATTTAATTTGATCTCTTATTTTTAGGTTTTGTGCTATTTTAATTCTCATCTTTTAAAATGTACATTTTTAGTTTCGTATCTTTATTATTTGTCTTAATTTAGTCCTTATGTTTATTATTATGGTCCACGTTAGTCATCCACCATTTTAAAAGATAAAAACTAAGTTAAGACAAATAGTAAAGATACAGGACTAAAAGAGTATATTTTAAAAGATAAGGACTAACTTGTGACAAATGATAAAGATACACGATTAAAATAGTATATTTTGAAAGATAAATACTAAAATGACACAAACCCTAGAGATAAATGACCAACTTGGGTATTTTACCCTTGAAGTTGTAAGACAAAGAAGGTGAAAGGACTAACAAGGATATCGATGAACATTTTACGAGATGTTTCGTTTTATTTCTTTTTTTTAAATTGAGAGGAGAATAACTCAAATACGATCCACTATAATACTTTTTAACAATTTGTTCATATTATAATTCGCAAGTTAAGCAGTATGAGAATTTGTCTCATATAAGTGTTGATATGGGTATAAATCCCAAGCTAGAGCGTACTTCCCCAACTTCGAGTTGCGCAACCCGACTCGGATTCGACCTGTATAGATTTCTTAGCCTGGCATTTACGGCCAATGTGACATAAAGGCACCACCCTCTATTGTCTGCTGGGCAATAGCTTTACCTCCTGGGTATTGAGTCCGGGCAGACATAAATAGTGTCGAGCAACATTAAGCATTAATTGTTACCCGGAATGATTCTTAGTATAAATAGCCATTTCCATCTTCCATTACAGGTAACTCGTGCACATTTATTGCTCTCAACTACCACATCGTTTTCTGCTAGGACATACTAATCATTCTTGCACCCGATGAAAAATACAGGCCACCATTCCCGTGTAAAAAAAAAAAGATATACAAGGTTAAATTGGTCATTTACTTTACAACTCATTCTCACAAAACATTACTTGATCCCCAATTTAACCTTGTATATTTTTTATTTTTTTACGCACGACATATGAATCACCTTACCTTAACGAAGCAAATTTAAGAGAAATGAGCTAATGGACTAACGGTGTCCCTTATGTAAAACGTTTAGGATTAAAATATTCGATTTGAAACGTTTGAAACTAAAATATTAAAACAAGCAAATGTTGGAAACTAATTGAATCATTTTCTCTTTCTAATACTAATAGGTATAGTTATTACTCATTCGTGAACCTACATCCTTTTCATTTTTATTCCTTGACCTTGTCAAGTTGTTTGCGTGTTTTAATATTTTGTTCCCAAACATTTTAAATCGGATATTTTAGTCCTAAACGTTTTACAGAAGAGACATCGTTAATCCATTAGCTTATTTTTGTTAAATTTGTTTTGTTAACGTTACGTGATTCGCACGCCTTGTGTAGCAAAAAAAAAAACATACGAGGTTAAATTGATCATTTAATTTACAACTCATTCTCACAAAATATCGTCCGATCCCCAATTCTCTTCAATTTAACCTTGTATATTTTTTTTACGTGCAGCGTACGAATCACGTGACCTTAACAGAACAAATTTAACAAAAATAAGCTAATAGACTAACTGTGTCCCTTATGTAAAACGTTTAAGACTAAAGTGTTTAATTTAAAACATTTGTGACCAAAATATCAAAACAAGCAAATGTTTTGAACTAATTGAATAATTTTCTCATATTATTATTAATGCGCTCTTTTCCCGGTAGATGGGTTAGAAGATAAATTATTTTTAATAACGAATACACATATATTGATTATTCAATACAATGCATCTTGACATAATTACATAATTAGTACGTTACTTCACATTTTCTTCTTCTTCTTCTTAAGAGAGCGAGGATCAATCTATACATTGTAGGGCAGAATTACGAATTTCAAAGTACATCCTAATCATATAATAAGCAAAATGGATCATCTACGCTATTAGTGCAAAAAATTGAACATAAGATCTCATAATCTCTATTTTTTAATTTTAATTACAAGAAAATACCACATTGACTACTTTTGATAATGTCGAATTTAGGTTGTTCATGTATCTTTATTTTAGTTTGGTGTAAGAAAATGTCTATGTGCCAAGTAGAAAGGATACAGTTATATTGGCCCTTCCACGGGTGAGGACTCCCAATTTCAAGTCAGAATTTTGAGTGAGAAACAGGTTTTTTTTTTTTTTTTCATTAAGTGAAAAACAGGTTAGGAAAGGCTCGAAACTGTCAAATGTTAGTGCTTGCTTCATGTTTTGGCTTGGAAACTCCCGAATAAGCCCTTAAGGCGAAGTATGTAATTAAGTCCTACCCCTAAGGTGAGATGTGTAAAGTCCTACTAGCACACGCAAATCATATAAGAGATGCAACATCATCTTGTTCCAACTGAAAGATGAGCTCACGCTCGACCTTGAACTCCTCCAACTTGGAATGGGGGGCAAACAATCTCACGTTTCAAGTCTAGAATTTTAGACTCACATGTAAAATTGGTGTTATAGACATAAGAAATTTGGGTCATTTTTTTTACTAACTCAAAATGGTTAATTCAAGTTATTCTTTATATTCACAACACCACTTATAAACCACACAATCATATTATCTCTCACCGATATGGTATGTCACATACACACTCTGTCAAAGACTTGACGTCTTCGTCAGGGGCATACATACCCAGGACTAACCAGGCAGTGAAGGATTTTAGAAGTGACTCCTACTGGTTTAAGAGATGGCTCCCACCATCTCCTTGGTATAACACTTTGTCCCTCATAACACTTAGCTCTCGCACCAGCTAGTGACTGGCTCTGATACCATTTTGTCACGTCCCGAGCCTAGAACTCCAGACCCGTAGGCGAGACTGATATTGTAGGCATAAAAAATAACTATTTGGATCCTCTTTTCTACTAATCCAAAATGATTAACTCAAATAATTTCTTATACCCATAATACTCATTTATAAACTACACAATCACACTATCTTTTATCGATGTAGAATGTCACAAACAACTACTCCAACATAAACCATTTCACTAAAAGTATTGCCATGTCATCAACTGACGCTACATAGACCTGGGGCAAGAAGATTGAAAGACATCATGATTACACATAACACTATATTGATAACCATGAGATGAGATCCAACAGCTACTACCACATTTTTATTTATTTTTAATCTTAGGCAACATTTGGAAATCATTGTCAAAAACTTAAAAATCGTTACAAATAATTTTACGCAGCAATTTTTTTACTGTTGAATCCACTCTCGTTGTTTATTCTCTACTGTAACTATTTTTTACAAATAAGTAATAACGGTAAAAAAACAATTGCAATTGATTTTTTTAGCAACGATTTTTTCTAAAGACTACATGATATATGTTCTCGTATTTGCGACTGTTTTCAAGATTAACAACAATGATTTTTAATAATTTTTGTGACAATTTTTACTAGTTATTGCAACAGTTTTTAAAAGTATAAGCAACAATAATTTTACCGTTATAAGTTCATCATCCTTAAAATAATAATATATATGCATGAGATTCTCTTTCCTTTTTTTAATGAGTTGCACTTGGATATATTTTTTTAAACAGGTGGCAATGAGACTCGAACACAGGACCTTTTAAATTGAACTCTATAATTATGTTACTAACCATATCACCTAAAAGTAAAGTTGTTAGAGAGAAATTTATTTTACTTATTTATTATCTTTAATAGTCAATACTATTGTGAACAATTTTAAAAACATAAATAGTAGTCTTTTACACTTGCATTATTATTTTTTAAAACTTAGCAACAATTTTTTCACTAGCCTACAATAATTTAAAACTATGAAGCAAGAAAGTCTCATTTTTTGCAAAACAATAGGAGAAATAAGGAGGTAAAAAAGAGAACCCGATTAAACTTTTTAATTTTTTTTCTCTATCTTTTCAAATAATCGGTTTTGATAATTTCTCATTTTCAATGAATTAAACTCAAATTTCTTCATGAATAAAATATCTCAAGATGTCTCATTAAATAAAAATCTAATGACCAACGATTTTTGTGCATTGCATTTACGCCCATAATTTTACATACCGTTGCAAAAAAACAAATAAAATAAGCAACACTTAATAAAGTGTTGCATATCCTTAGAGTTTGCAATGTTTAGAAGTAATACTAACAAAACAGTTGCAAAAAAAAAAAAAATGGAATAAGCAACATTTAATAAAAAGCATTGCATATTGTAAATATTCTAATAGTTTGATGCAACTTAAAAAAACCGTTGCAACAAATTACGTATGGCAACGATTTTTTACTTATTTTCTTGGAGCGTTGTGAGAGATCTATAAAGGAGAAGAGAGGTAATAATTAAATTATATTTGGATTTGATAATCTAAAGAAAAGAAAAGATTATAAAAAATTATGAGTATCTTTTATTTATGGTAGTGTTCTAAAAAATGAAAGAAAAAAAAACACTAATATATATCCTTATAGGTCTCTCAAAGCCTTTTTCGTACTCAAAATTTTGACTTGAATGTCAAAATGCTTTTTTCTCGAGAAAGGGGTCTGGAACAATTTTACCACTTTTGTTTTGCATGGAAACATTTTCTCATACTAGGATCAAATTAAAGAAATTTTTCTTTAAAATGTCAGTTTGAATGTATGAAAAATAAAGTGTGTAAATTTCACGCGGTACGAATATTGAGACTATCCTAATAACGTGTAAACAGTCCAAATACGATATCATCAATTTCATTATTAATAACAAGATAGTCCATTAGTGTCAAATAATAATAAGGCCTATTCCATGGAACCAAGAGAATAGTTTTATTTTGATTTTTTGCCAACGAGAGGAATTGACTATAGTTTTGTGGAAGCAAAGCAAATCATACTAGTAAACAGTAGAGTGCATATGATGGAAGGAAAAGGAGAATAGTCACGTCATTCACAAAACGGTAGTTGGTCACATCACCCAACATGGACCACCAGCTCTCTGTTTCCCACCAGCACTGCCTGCCATTTCTGACACTTTGCTAAGATGTTTGGATTCCTTTTCCCCAAGCTCATTCATTGCCTTCTTTCTATTTACTTGCTTACCCCTTCTTCCCACACATGATCCTTATGTCTAGGTCAAACACTAGGTTTTTTCTTTCCCTTTCCTTCACTAAAAACAGTCACAATTTCTTTTTAGGACATTTTTAATGTGGATTCTAGAATGTAAAATTTTTTAAATTTAAATATTTTTATAATCAAGACTTTATTTTATATAATATCATATTAATTTATTTTAAAATTATGAATCATATTAAATTATCTCAAAATTATAAAATATAAAATATAATGATGCGTCTAATATGTGGATAAATTTAGATTTTTTTAATGGAAGCTAAAACACTCAATTATATGAATATTTTTTTTAGTGGGAGTTAATTAATTTTTTTACTAAAAAAATATAGATATTTAATTATTTAAAAAAAAAGACAAATTTTTTAATATTTTTTTAGAACTAATATGCATCCGCCAAGGGTCTAATACATATTTAATCAGTTAAATGAAAAATAATATTTATAATGATAACATATTTATTTAAACTCAATATCTTTACTCAAATAAAGCACTTTAGGACAATTCTATCCGATTCTTCTCCTTCTCCTTTTTTTTTTTGTCAAGTATCCGGTTCTCTTTTTGCTTTTTTGGTTCAAAATTTCTATCCAATTCTCATAGAGCACAAATCTCTTGCTTTGTGTAAAGCAGTCACAAATCGACGCCCACCATTTTTGTTAGTTTTGCCCACACAAAGGAAGGGGTATCTCCATTGTGCCTTTTGTGTTCATTCAATATTCATTGTTAATTGGTAGCTAGTAGCTATAGTCAAAGCTGACATCCTTCCGAACGTGACCGTGTTGTCAAGTTAAAAAGCTTAACCAACAATATGACTTTATAAGTAGGAAGTAAAGATCAACATGGAGAACAAAGCATTGCTCACATTAACTCATGAAGTATAAGCAAAGATTATACACTATCATTTAGGTATATTATTTGAATTTGAATTTGAATTTGAATTTGAATTTTCTAACATTACTAGACAGTATCAAATAATGAGAAGAATAGTTCTCAAATAGTTATTTGATTCTCAATCTCAACAATCAACATTACTTCATCATAGTTAATTGTGGATGTTGTACTAAATAATCAAGGACAAATATAATATGGGACTAATGGAGACTGCAATCCTGACCAAAAACGTATTTAAATATATTTATATTCCTTTTTTTGAAAATTTATTAGTCTTCACTTGTTAATTTTGGTATTCAAAATCACTTCATTTTTATAAGGACACTAATTTTAGTTGTGTTTTTTTAATATACATAAAATTTTAATTGGGAAATCCAAAAGTCTAACCTTTTAGTTTAAGCAAATATCAAAAGAAGCTAAAAATAAAACTTAAAAATAAGGATTCGAATCCTCTCCAACTAGGAGAGTGACACATCACCTTCTCTTTGAATTAAAGGCTAGATTTGTACCAGCTCATTGCCCATTTAAGTTTCACACTAAAACATTGTCGTTTTAGATATTCCATAACAAACTGATTAAAAAAAATGATATATACATTTCTTACTTAGAGAATCCTATATTGTTCTGACTTTTATGTATTTGCTTCAATCTTCCTTCCAAAAACATGGTGAGAGGGAAAAAAAAAGGAGGAAAAAACAAAATAAACTTTATAATGTATGATATTATTATTTACTTAAATTATTTCTATGATACTAAATTTTGAATAATGCTACATGTCATCCTGTTTTTATCACCCAAATATCACATCTTATGTATACGCCTAGTTGGCATTATAACTTAAATTTTTTTTTAATTCTCTCTCTTCTTTTAGCTTTCTAATTAAGCATACACATAAGAGGAGATATTTTGGTGATAGAAATAGGGTGACATCTAACATTATTCTTAAAGTTTAGCTTCTTTCGTAAAATAAAGACTGATAAAAATAAATAATAATATTCTATTTTTTATTTTGTGGGTGAGCAACAAGGACCACGAAAAGGGAGTTGAACTAAATAATACCATTTTCTTAGTTGTAATACAAAAACCCTAATTCTACGATATTAAAATTTGGCTTATTTAAATTATAAAGTTTATGTTAAAATAAAATTCGGTAAACATAAATAATAACGTCATATATTTTGTTTTATGGGGGACCAACAAGGCCATGAGTTGGGAATTGAAATAAATAATAGTATCATGTATTATAAAAGTTTTTTTTTCTTTTTTTGTCATTTTCTTTTTCCTTTTTTTCCCTCATTTTCTTTTTCTTTCTTTTTCCCTCGTTTTTTATTTTTATTTTTTTTCCTCCCACCATGTTTTTGGAAGCAATATTATAATTGTACATATCACATTATTTAATTAGTTTGTTATGAAATATGCAAAACGATGTTGTTTTAGTGTAAAACTTATGTATGAATTGGTAGAAATCTAGTATTTCATTTAAAGGGTAGGTGATGTGTCAATCTCCTAAAGAGTAATTAAAGGATCCTCACATTACTTCATAATTGAAGAGACCTAAATCCTCAAAATAATGGTATAATTTATTATTAATGTACTAAATTAAAAATACAATAAATATAAAAAATACGTAATTAGAAGTCTAACTTGAGTTGTAATAGTCTGTCCAATCGTACTAAACAAACCTGAATCCTTCAAAAAATATTTAAAACAACCAAAAAAAAAAAAGTACAGAGAACTTAATATATAAAAATAGAAAAAAAATATAAACAAATAAAAAAAATAAAACAAAAAATAGAAAATTAATGTATATATATATATATATACACACACACACACATTATATATATTACATATATATAAATAAATAGAAAAATCAAACACTAAAAAATAAAAAAATACTAAAAATTATGAAAAAACCTGAAATAAAAAAACAAAAAAATAGAAACTGAAAATAAAAACCAAAAATGAATAAAAAACAAAAAACCTATATATATATATATATATACTATATACTATATAAATATACATACATATATATATACATACATACTATATATTATACAAAAAATAATAATTAAATCAAAATCAAAAATGAAAAAAAACAAAAAACATATATATATAATACAAAAAAATAAATAAACTAAAATTAATATTTATATATACATATATAAACACATGCACATACACAAACACGTACATACACATATATACATACATATATATATACACACACACAAACAAAATAGAAAAAAAAATGAAATTTACAATTAAAAAATTACCTTATGTAAAGATGGGTGGGGGTAGTGGAGGTAGTGGTGGTGAAGAGAGAGCGAAAAACGAGATAGAGTAATTTTTTTTTAAAAAAAAAAAACAAGTTAGGCCAAAAAATAAGGAGGGCAAGGGCGCTGCCCTCGTGCTTGTAACGATGTGGGCGACCACCCCCCATTGCCGAACGCATTTTTTTAGTGCTTATATCTTTTAGTGCTTTAGTATTATCATTCTTTAAAAATTATTTTTCATACTTTCAATGTGAACATTTCCCATATCCTCATTTATCAGCAATAAAAACTGGTTAATATATATAACTAGAATTGATTAAGCAAAATGACTAAGTGGTCTAGTGTTTTTACTTGTAATTTAAAATTTATTGTTATGTTTTTTTAATTGTTCATGTTTTCTTTATCAATTTTCAATATGTATTATGTTTTATCCATGGATTATTCAATATTATAATGAAAACAAGGATTATTATGCCCTATCTAATTCTCTATTTTGGTTTGTTTTTCAACTTTCATTTTACGGTAAAAGCTAGTTTATTAATTTATAGCTCTTAAATATCCTATACTAACTTTGTTTCTCTTCTTTATGCTTTTTATGATTTTATAGGCTTAATGATTTTCATTTTAAGAAATAATGCTTAGTTACTAAGAGAAATACTTATATGGTTTCTACATGTATATTGTTGGATATTAATTGTATATATGTTTTTCACTTAGTATTATGAGGTGAATTATTAATTTTTGGTTGGTGTTAGGTTAGATGAGTACTCTATAGTATATTTCATAAAAAGGCCAACATTCTATTGTTAATGTTAATACACTAAAATTGCAGCCTCGAGCACAAAACGCAGGTTGTGTATGAAGTTAGGAGAAAAGTCTAAGGTCGTTTGTTATATTACAAAAAAAAAGATGCACTTTCTGGACACAGGATCGTCTGTTATTTTTCCGGCCTCAAGGAAATTTACTCGACCCATCCCCCAGAAAAATGTTATGGGTTTCTCAAGATGCTTGGTTATAAGGAGATGCCTCATTTAGGAGCAGTGCAGGAGTATCAGTCGGTAAATGTCGGGTCGGCCCCGAAAACAGGGCACAAGAATAGGACCAAACCAGGCTCCACACGGGCTTTGCTGCAACGAGAATGCCTCTTTTAATCAGTCAATGTCTCGTAACTACTTTGCAACTATTGGGTGATCAAATGGTATTTGTTTTCAAGGTCGCGATGAAGGAGCAACGATTTTGTCGCCCTTTTGATCTCCATTTGGAAATAGAACTAAATTTCGTCGTCATTTTTGTCATTTGAGAACCATTTTCTTGTAGTGTATAGACCATTATGATTTTGATTTTTTTTTCTTTGTGAGATGGAAAAATAAGCTTCAATGAGCAAAATGTAACAATTATTACTATATTATACTAGTCATCAAGAACTGTATTAGTATATAGTTTAGAGTTAGAGTAAAATGTATAGCACCGCCTGTGGTTAGGTGAAAAATGTATGTTTTCCCCTCTATGGTTCCAAAATAAGCTCATAATCCAGTTATGGTTTATGAAATAGTGCATATGCACCCTAGAGCTAACAACCGTTAGTTTTTAATGGTTATGTACAAATGACAAATGTATCCTTTTAGTGTTATCAAAGAGCCAAAAAAAATATATAATTAGCCAACCAATAGGGGTAAACCACGTAGTCTCCACCCCTATCCCACTAGCCCTCAACCCCCATTTTCTCTTTCCATATCTCTTTGCATACAAACAGTACACACACACACTACATATACCACAAACACAATAAGAAACACATACACGGAGCGAACATACATGCACACCAAACATACACATTCAATACACATAGATCACACATATGGTATTGAGGCAGGGGATTGGGATTTTGTGATTTAGGGGTATGGCTAATAGGATTTGGTGTTAGGTTTGGGATTTAGGGTTGGTGGGTGGCTGTTTTGAGAGTGGTGGGTAGCGATTTGGGTAATGGAATTGGGATGGGCTATTGGGTTAAGAATGAGGTGGGTTATTAGGGTAAGGGAATATGGGGCAAGGAAGTGGGCTGGGGTGTGGGGTAGGCTAGGTTGTTTTTATTATTCTTTTCATTTTTATTACATCAAATGACCAAAATACCCTTTATTTTAACATTTATTAAGGGCTTTTTTTCCATATGATTGCACTTATCATCAAAATGTATGCACAACATTGCATTTGTCATCGTGTTCTAAAGTCACTATTATATTGGACGAATTTGGTAACGGATGGGGCATTATTTACTATTTTATAAACCATAGGGGATTTATGAGCTTATTATAGAACCACATGAAAAAAACTTGCACTCTCGCCTAACCAAAGAGGGGTATTACACATTTTACCCTAGTATCATCAGTTAGTCCATACAATCAACTCCAGAAAATAGAGCCACCCAATGCATATTCTATGAAGATCATATGATTTGAAGTGTGTGTGATGCTTGTCTCACTTTCATAATCTACACTTAAACAAAACAGAGTGATGAAATTAATATTAGGATAAATTACAGAAGTAATCCTTACTATTTTAATTTTTTTTCCAAGTTAGTCCCCAAAATTTTAAAATGTATAAATAAATCCCTTAATGCTTTTAAAAAGTGGACAATTGAGTCCATATTGTTAAATATTTGACACATAATACATAAAATAACTTAACTACTCTTTCAAAAATAATTGAAATTATCAATTTGTCATTATAATTGCACCCCTATCCACCTTTCCCCCTCACACCCACCCCTTACATGCATCCCATCCCTCAAACCTTCTACCGTAGATTAACCTACCAACCCTACCTAGATACCTACCGTATCCCATCCTTACCATCCCACCCAACCCCACCATCAAAACCTCTTCACCATGCACCTGACGCCGCCTCATGACCCTACCCCGCAAACATGCCCCAACCATGAATCCTCCCCACTTGCACCCCCGCCTAGTCGTTTCTGTATGTACATGGTATATGAGTGTGTACTTGTTATGTGTATGTGTGTATATCGATGGAGGTGAAAAAAAAAAAAGGAAAGAGGAAGAAGATGAATTGGTGACAAAATTGAAATTTTTTATAACATTTGAGACGAAATTGAACTTTTATGGAAATAATAAAGATTAATTTGTACATTATATTCTAATATTTACCTTTATATAACACTGTGTATCTCCGTTAAATTCAATTGTATTTTTATCGAAGAGACTAATTTGACTAACTTTGATAAATATAATTTATGTACACATTTTGAAATATAAAAGTGAAATAACGGGAACTACTTGCATAATTGTCCCAATTAACATTTTATCCTCGACAGGACTCCACTCATGTTGCATCACCAAACACATTAAAGCACCGGTAAAAGTGCATGTTTAAGTTAATTTGACCAATAAACAACGTGACAATCTCTGATCACTTGCTCTTATGATGACATTACATGTGGGGGCTGGAAATGTTTAGTTTTACATGACCCTAGGCAGATGATGATCTTATATCTGATAATAACACCTAGAGAACCAAATTAATATTATTAACTAGGGCTGGAATATCTTGGTGTGTGTAAAGTATTGAGAAGTTAATTGTAGATGGAAAGTACATCGAAGAGAGGTTAAATGCAGAAGAAACAAAAGGGTACTAGAGTCAAACAAAAATTCCCATAATTAAGTGAGCTCTTATCTAACATGACCTTGATAATCTTGTACTTGGCATAATGAGTAATCAAAACGCTTCGAAAAACCTGTCCCACAAAATAGAGAAGATATTAAATTCTTTTGTATATATATATGATAATAGTATTAATGTCGTATATTACTCTAGCATTTTTTTTATATAGAAATTTTTTATCATGAAAATAAAAGATTTGACATTCGATATATATGTTAGGTAAATCGATAAAAGAATGATATAAAACATTACTAATTAAATATCATTTTCGGCGTTTGAGTGTGCTCATGTATCGTTTAGACTGGAAAGATTCATTGGTTGGTAAAAATGGCTTAAAGGAAATGATAGTTAGCGTTCAAATAATATGTGTTTGCAACTGGTAGTGTTATGTCTTCGAGCAATATGATTTTATCTTCTATAAGCATAGCAGTACTGTGTGCTTATTTGAACATAACAATCAAGAATGTTATTAGTAGAAGATAATAGGATATTTGCTATAAGATGAACTGCTCTAGAGAATTTCAGTTTTTTTTTTTTTTTTTGGTCTAATTAGAGAATTTCAGGTTTGAATATCAATTTCTTTAGGATCTGAAAATGCTGACATATATAAATCCAAGTTCATTCTAAAACTATGAACCGAGACTGAGCAGCTTGCTGATGAAAATTATGTAGACAAAGTCTGGATTTTAGCTGAAATCGAACTTTGCATTGTCAGCTTTCTCTCTCACGGTCTTGACTTGTAGCAGAAATGCAAAAAGCTCAACCCCAAATGAAACAGCATTTAAGCTTCTCTTTGTAAAGAATCGATATTACGTTACAAGTGAGATTTAATTGTTATGAAATATAAGTACAATTATAATAAAATAATTTGAATAATTTGTGATTACTAAGTATGGTTCATAACACTGTGATGTTACGAAAAAATTCTTACTTTTCTTTCTTCCTCACTATGACTATAAAATTTTATTATAATGTTACGATAGTCCGTGCTCCTCTTTCTCCCTCGGAACAACGCTCATAACTGCTGCTTTCTCTTGTTCCGTTTCCGAAGCTAACACTGTGCAGACAGCCTGCAGGCTAAGCCTTCTCTCTCCATCTTTTTCCTCTGTTGAATATTTTAAAGTAAAAAAAAAAAAAAAAGATTATTTTAAAGTATTTATTTTAGTCTCTCTTTTCTCTCAACTGTCTTGTCTCAGTCTTTTCTCAAGTGCCCTAGGCTTCTCCCCTGGCCACAAACGAAAAACATATCAGAGGGTTAAGAGTTCTCTCTCTCGCCTTTCTCTCTTTGTGCTGCAAAAGTTAAAGGGTCTACAGAAGCACCACTGCAGAAGACTTTTGGAAACTTTCTCTTAACATACGCAAACACACCAAACAATCCCTATATTAAACACGACCAAACACAAACACAAAAACAATCCCATATCTCTCTTTTCTTTCTCTTTCTTTTTCTCTTTTTATCTCTCTCCATGGACTTTCAACTGAAGCAATGGAGAGAGCTGCAGCATGAGTCAGAACAAGAACAACAACCACCTTCTGCAAAGCAACCAAGACTTGTCTTTTACCCTAATCCACAACAACAACAAATACAGCATCAGCAGCAGCAGGAACAGAACCCATCATCTGCACTTCCATTGTTTGTTGTACCTGAGCCCACCATCAGCAAGCTCAGCACTCTGTCACCATACCCACCTGGTTCAACAGTCACTGCCACCCCCAAATATCCAAGTAAACAACCAACTTTCTCTTTCTCTTTTACCCTTTTTTGCTCCCTCTCTTGTCAGTTTCTTAACTTCACATTACTTCCTGCTATGGAAAGTATCTTATCTGGGATTGTTTAGCTTCTAAGTTTTTTTTATAGCTTTTATTGCATTTGTTAAGTTTTATCTTTTTTTTTTGCTTGTGGGTTTTGTTAGAGATGGAGAGTTACTTCAGCTTGGCCCAGTGGCAGGAGCTTGAACTGCAAGCTTTGATATTCAGACATATGTTAGCTGGTGCTCCTATTCCACCTGAACTTCTTCATTTAGTCAAGAAAAGCCTCCTCACTTCTTCTCCTTATTATCTTCCCCACCCTCTTCAACACTATCCATATTATCAGCAATCTTGTAAGTTTATTACTCATTTACATTTCTTACCATTTTGTTGATCCCTTTTTAGGTTCATATTTTACAGTACTTTCCTAGTTTTGTTTCATTTGTTAACACGGTTTATGATGACCTCATCTGATATAGAGTTTTTTCTGTAGTTTCTGGATCGTGGTAAATGTTATGTTTATATATACATGCGTTCATGTGCACATTTCTTCTTAGTCTTCCAAGGATGTCACAAGCATGGTTGATAGCTCAAAATAATAACCATTTTTACATGCTTTAAACTTTTGTTTCGGATCAACAGTATAGTGAAATGATCAGATAGTGACTTGTTGTAATAAGAGTTTTTGAGTTCAAATCGCAGTTTTGAAGCCATTGTATCCAAGAAAATAATTTTGTTTCTTAAACTTTTGTGTAAGAAACATGTTGAATCTTGTTTATTAACATTTGGGAAATATTCCGCCATAGTTAGGGCGATCAAACCAGTTACCATTAAGAGGTTTGATTTAATGTTTGCTTAACTTGGTTGTTATTTGTATGCATTGTGAAGCAGTGATGCAATCAGGGTATTGGGGAAGAGGTGCAATGGATCCAGAGCCAGGAAGATGCAGGAGGACTGATGGCAAGAAGTGGAGGTGCTCAAGAGATGTGGTGACTGGGCACAAGTATTGCGAGCGCCACATGCACCGTGGCCGCAACCGTTCAAGAAAGCCTGTGGAAATTCCCACACCCACCAATCCAACTACTGGTGGTGCCAGTCGCCGTGGTGGTGGTGGAGTCCTCAAAACTAACAACCCTCTTGCTGCTGCTCAGCCCTTGGCAGCAATGTCTTCTAGTGGTGGTGATGGCACACATCATTTCACTCTCTCTGGGCCTTCACCTTCCATTGATCTACTTCACCTCAGTCAAAGGTATATTTCTCTTTGAGATCTTTGCTAATGTTTACTTGTATTACTTCTTCTGAAATTATATGTCTTTTTAGTTTAATTCTGAATGGTGTTTGCCTTGGTTTATTACAATATTTAAATTGTCAACTTAATATTCTCTATGTAACTAGTTATTTTAACTATTGAGTTACCACTGGGATTCATTATATTTATTTATTATCTTCACACACTTTTGTTTTATTTAAAAATTTAACTTTTTAGATAAAAATTTATTATATTTATTTATTATTTTTAAATACTTTTACACGTGCAGACGGGATTCGTATTTATTATTAATTTAATATATTTGTTTATTGTCTTCACAATAACAGAAATCTTTTTCAAGAATTTATACCAGTATAGCATGAATATTTATGTCAGAAATACACCAATTCAAATACCAAACCAAATCTTATTCCACTAAATGTGATCAGTTGTCTAACATCCCTACTCATTTTTTGTCATTTAACTTTTTACACACGGGATTCAACTCATCTTAAATTTTCTGCTGCCTCTGTTACTATATATGTATTATCTCCATATCTTGGGGTTTTATTTAGAAATATACAAGTGTGACAAAAAAAATGGAAAATGCTATTCAATTCCAAACAATGTGCTTAACCAAAAAAAAAAAAAAAAAGAAATTCCAGACAATGTGGATGTATGTCATGTTTCACTTTTGCTGTTGTTTTTCCCAAAATTATTTATACAAGTATTGATGTAACCAAGTGATATTCTAATAAAGGTACCACTATCTCGCTTTGCCATTGCGGTATGTTTGTATTGAGGGTAAAAAAGCAGGTGGTAGAGGACATCTCAAATAGATATCATTGGAGATGCTTGTCTCCCAAAAGGAAGAAAAGTGAATAAAATCTTAGATCAAATGATCTGAACCATTAAATACCCCGATATTATTAAAATATTGTTCATCAGATTCTTGTTTCTTTTTGGTGAATGGGTCCGCTAAATAAATTCATTTTGGATTTGTTAGGAGCCACATTGAAGTAGGCCTAGGCCCCTCATATCTTTCATTGTAGGACCGCATCTATGATTTTTATTGAGGTTGTCTTGGCAGATAGCTTTTCATAGTGCCACAGACTTACCCCAACCACTTGTTATGCTTTCAATATCAAAAGGTCCCCCCACTTAATTTCATACTCTCTAAAACCAGGTGCCCCCACCAGTGTGAGAGCTGTTCGGTACGGTTATTCGGATTCAATAATTTTTTCAAATAAGACTCCAAGGGATTGCTTCATCGGTGAGGGGGAGTGGTAGAATTATGCCCAACGCAAGTTTAAGCCTTTCTGGCTACTCTAAAAATTAAACTCTTAACTAAACTGGTACATGTTTTGGATCGGGCTGTTGTATCCTCAGATTTTAATTTACATTCAGCCATTAGGTCAGGTGGTGGTAAGTTAGGCGTGACCCATCTAGAGACCGAAATTTCTCGTGATGATGGTATCTAATCTTGGTCAATGCATCGTGAGCTGGATGATGTGAGAATATTTCTGAGTTAACAAACAAAAAAAAAAGTATTTTTTCAAATAAAAATAGATCTTATCCCACTAGGTACCATCAGGTATAGAAATTTGCCGCTCTGCTTAATGTTAAACCTTGTCTTTACTTTTTGCTCTTTGTTGCTTGCAGACCATCTGAGCGCTTAATTACCAACAAGGATCCATTTGAGACCCAAAATGATGTTTCTGGTGATGGTAAATCCAGTGGCAGGATTTTGCGACACTTTTTTGATGATTGGCCTAGATCACTTCAGGAGACTGGTAATGCTGGAAATAATGTTAGTTCAGTAATTTCATCTACCAACCTTTCTATTTCAACTCCAGGAAATGCAGCATCTGACTTCTCCCTCAAGCTCTCCACGGGCGATCGAGACGACACTGATCACCATAGTGGAAACGTTGAACGAGATGGAAACCGATCCAACTGGATTGCTCCTTGGGGTACAAATCAGGTGGCTTCGATGGGTGGACCGCTGGCTGAGGCATTGCGATCGTCTACATCCAATTCATCTCCGACCAGCGTTCTACATCAACTGCCTCGTGGAACCACGTCCGAGGCCAGCTATGTCAGCACTTGATTGTGTAATGCATGAATTTTATGGCAAAACATTCCTGCGTCTTGGGCTGTTTCTTGTTAGTTTTCCTTTTATCACGTTGCGCATCCATAACAATCTTGCTGTACAAAACGATGGCGCTTAATCTCAGTTTCACTTCCATTTGACCTGTCTGTTTATTGGACGAAAGACTCAGTTTTGGTATTAAAACAACCACTCAGTGGGAGATATCTGTGTATTCCTGTAAAATGCACTCAAGAACAGCAGTATACGATAATAACACGAGAGATGAAAGTTTTGAGGGGAGGGGGGGGGGGGCCCTTGCCCATCGCGACCGACAGACACGGCACCTAAAGGCCTAATAGAACCACAGAATGCACATAGCGATATTTATTCTCTATCTGATATAGTTCATTGTGTGTGGATTTAACGACGTCACTCAAGTTCCTGCAGTGCTATACATGTACAGATGCTTCAACATCTGTCCTGTCCAGTCACATAAGTTGAAGATACAATAATTTACAAAATGCACGCACGCTCATCGCTTGCTCCATTTTACATGTCCATCCTCTGGCTCTTGCCTTTTATCTTGGTTACCTTTGGTTGCTCTGCCTGTGGATGCATGTAAGTGCTGGCCATAGCAAGGATCCACAAGGCTAAAATTTCAAGACCCAGTAGTTCACAAATTACAGTGAGGACATCATGCTTTTGCCAAAAGCAATTTAAAGTTATTCGGTGGGTTTCACCTCGTCCTTGGCTAAAGCATAGACCACTGCCGTTCTAGCAGGTGCATACACCAAAAAGGAACGTGGTCGACCGTCATACCACCCTTCCTGCACAAGTCAGTAATGGACTTCATGAATTTCCAACATCAAAGTAGTGAAAACGTGCTAAAAATTGAAATGTACAGATTTTCTTACAGATGTGAAGTACTCAGCATTGTGATCAATTCTACTGAAGCCTCCAAACAACGGATCATCCGAGTCCAAGACCACCTAAAAGGGGCAAATGCTAGGTTCGTTAACGAGTTGAAAACACAATAAGCTGAACACAAAACAGTTTGAAATTCTTTTGGACAGAGACGAATATTCCAAATCTTGAAGTAGTATACAATCACAAGGGTCAATTGTGCTGAACCTTACTCAGCCTTGTCTCAAGTCAATAGCTTAAAAATAATAGCTAATAAACTCAAATTGACTTCACCAAATGTGAACCTTGTTTTGTTAATATTATTCTATCTTCTTTTTCTTGTTTTTCACCTTCTTCATTATATCCAGTCCTTTTCCTTTAACCTACCAGCCTGTTGATAACTATCATGTAATTCTTCTTTGCGCTCCTATTGTCATTAAACGCTTTGGAATATATGCCACCAGTTCTTGATTTTCCTAATTAACCATCCTGAGAAACTACTACAATTATTTATCTCAACTCTTTACCTAATAATGATAAAAGAGAAATGAATAACAAGAATTGAAAGCCCCACGATAGAAAATTTTATAAGTAAACAGAAAGAAAGGGTCACGGGTTCCTAAAGTTAATGATAGACATCTTGCAATGCTTGGATCTTTACCTTATATTTTCCTGGCTTTAGGCAGCCTATTCTATAGTCAAAATAGCTGTTACTCCAATGGAAATTGAAGACGAAAACTAAATCTCCCCTTTCAAAGACAATCATCCTGTCTCCTTCATCCTTCCGCGAAACGTATTGGTGCTCTGAAGTCATGAACTGCAAGAATAGAGAATTGAGCAACTTATTTGTAGGAACACTCAATGAACTGTTACGACTATTCAACTAGAGACTAAATTGATTATCGAAGAATCTCCAAAAGAAAAAAACGCGCTACATGTAAATGAACGACTGACCCTTGAAACTGAATAAGAGCTAGAAAATAGGTAAAATTGATTCATACCCCATAGTTTTCATCAAGATGCTGCATTGCCTGGTCAAATTCTTGCATTCCACGATATCTCAGATAGTTGGCGTCACCCTATATATGCAGAAGAGATTTTAGAAAGAAGTACTGAAATGACACACAAGCTTACCTACTGACAAAATTATTCACCCATCGTTAAATGATACTTGAAAACTAATTAATGCCATTCTCCATCTCATTCTTCAGTTTCTCAATATGATAACTACTTCAGAGTGACTTTTTGTTCTCACATGGTAAAGTACTTTTAAATCCGTAGAATTTAGAAAAGAGAAAATAGAAAAACAAAGCACACCATCTAACATAGGACATTGAGTAGCTTCTTAAACATAAAATCAGTGGCTTAAGCCACGCAAAACTTACCAGATCAAATCTCCGCCGACATTTATCATAACTGAAATTATTTCCAGGAAGAAATGAGCCATCAGGAAGGCGCTGGTCTCCTCTTGGAAAATCTATCCACTCTGATCAAGGGAAATACAGATTTTACAAAAATATTTATATGGAAATTGTAAAAGCTGAATAGTTCAGATTTAGAAGATATATTAGAAGTCAAAGAATAAACTGCGTAAGTATAATAAAAATTATCAATCCCTACCAGGGTGCCCGAATTCATTGCCCATAAAATTCAGATAACCTTCACCACCTAACCCCATAGTGATAAGCCTGATCATTTTGTGCAATGCTATACCACGATCTATCAGGGGAGTCGATGGTCTATCCAGAGCCATGAAATCATACATGTCCTGAAAAGGTTAGAAAACGGAAATGAGATTAGCTATGCCAGTGGAGACAAATCTTTGTGCAGCACCCTTGAAATCCTGTTTCACAGCAGATATAAGATACTAAAATGCTTCAATACATCCAGCAGATTGTAGTAAGGGAACAAAATATGAAATTCTAACAGCATCAACTGTTGACCGTCAAGTTAAATTCAGAGGCTATATTAACACAACTATCAGTTGTAACTATTAGGGACTCTGAATATTATGATCATAGGGGACCCACATAAATTACACGAGCTAATTAATGTTTATGCAGAAATTCAGAGCTACATTCAGTGACACATGTATAAAGGTTGACAGTCCCTCTTCGATCCAGGCAGCGCCACCAGTGGAAATGAGGCCATAGAAGATAAGTGCACCATACAACTAAGTGTTTTCAGTTGCTAAGATGTAAGTTAAATATAAATCCAATCCAATCCAATCTATAGTTTTCCAATTTGTATGATGGGTTACTCTAGTAGTCTGTGCCAGAGTATACAAGTCCAGAACCAATTGAGTAATGTGCTATGCAAACTCATACAACCTTGTCCATCAACCAGAATGCAATAGTTTTATCTCCAACTAGGGCTTGGTCATGACTCTCAGCATAAGCGACACACTTCTCCAACCACCTTCTATTGGTTAGTGTGTGGACAATGTCACCCATTTTCCAATCCTCATCCCTTTTCCTGCATAAAGTACATGAAGCAAAAGCTGAGAAACTTTCTTAAGTCAATATATAAATGAAAGTATTCAAAACAATGAAATATATGCTCCAAACAAACTATTAAATTATACTCCTATCTCTAAGAAACCTTAAGCCTGCTTCTACTACTATCACAGGAATTGAGAGCTAAACCAAAGCGAGATGGATTAGAGCCTCAAATTTCTAAGAAGAGTATCTTAAGAACTGAGAGAGCATAATATATCCAAAACAGGTGGCAAAGTGTCAAATATCTTGAGCTGGTTTTTCGTTTTCATAAAAGAATTCACATCATCTTTATGCCATGTTTGGGGTTTGGTAAAAGTTATGCCACTCTTTTATAATAAATTTTGAGCTGAAAAGGCATCTATCATGGACAAATGCTATCTGCCACTTGATTTTCAAAATGATTTGGCACGTTAATTATAGATTAAGTATAATTGTTACTCCATAAAAAAATATGCTTACGATCCATTTTTCTAATGGTTTAAATAAAAATGACAACTTCATAATGATGCTTGGCATAAAAGTTGTCATACAGACGGATAAATGTGTTTTAAACTTTTTCCCCCATATCAAGTTTACTAATAGATGAAAACTTTTTCTACATCCACGAAAATTTGTCACATACCTGCCTAAGACTGAAATGCTAGTGAACTCATATGGACCTGCAACCTACAACCACTTCTCATTTTCCATTTATTTTCAGGAGAATTTATTTCAAGCTGAACTCTCTTTTCACGTTAAGAATGGTATGTAAGATTTGCTCACTCGATCACATGAAACAGAAACTCATTCTAAATCTTATAAATCTCTACTCTCCAATTGACAACATAAATCTTTTGCAGTTTACAACAATGAGTTGTATATCTAGAGAAACAATTTCCCCAGCAAGAAAAGGTTCCCTAAATTTAAGAATCAATTTCTCTTCCAGAAAGTGCAACATAAAAAATTCAAACTATAGAGGCAACATACTTGAGCATTTCGATCCACTTATCAGCAATTGCCATATGAAGACGATAGTCAAACCCAACACCACCATCTTGAATAGGTATGCAGAATGTTGGCATGCCACTAACCTGAAATAAGGGAAATTGCTTAAAAGGGCAGGCAATAGATACAAGCATCTGAGATCACCCTCGTCAAAATGACATAATCGAAGAAAGACAACTTCTTCCCCGTACCAGTAAGAAATTTTGAGGTTCATGTTCAAAAAGTATAAAATATTCAATCTGGTTAACAAGCTTGCATGAAATAAAAGAATTTCCGACCAATTTGACACAAAATGCATATATATGAGATGCAATAAAAAAGAGAGGGAAGGTTTGCTTTTTCAGGGAAAGGAGGGAGATAGAAGAAACCACGTTAAGGAACCTTCCATAACAAGTTTCAAACATGTAATAGGGAATCCAGATTGTGGATATGTAGGAGTAGCTCCATCCTTGTTCCGTGTTTGAATTAAACCGAACAGGGTACAATGAAATGCTAATCATCTGGCTAATGATCATACTTCAGTTGATTGAAAGTATTTCTAGTTGATTCTGTTGGCACAACAGTTCAAAATGATGCTAACAACCGATAGCAGGATAGCTCAAGCAAAAGGTCCTTGAAAATGTCGAAGGCCTTTAGTAGTCCGCATAAATGATCCATAGAAACTTCAAGGCTAAGACTACCAACAGCTTTTCTATGAATAGACAATGACTAAGGAGAAGGACTAGACTAGTCTTTCAAAATTGCAAGTTGCTATCAATTGGGTTCAAGGAAACTGGCAGCTTGATTACTGGTCTTGTGAATGCATCTACCATCAAATGCTTCCACAGGACTTTTTGAACCATTTAACTAATCTGACCTAACAAAAGACAAACGTGATGAATAAAATCTTCTCCTTAAAGAAAGAACTTTTTCTCCTCTTGCAGTCATGGTGAGCTGCATTGATGATATTTTATTTCCTTTTCTCCACCTCTTCTTGACTCTTTATTATGAAGTCATACGAAAACTCAGTCTGGTCCATCACCTCTCCTTTTTTATGGTCTTGCATGTGAAGATCTACCATGTTTTTAATGTTTACAAGATACTCTTATGGCTAAATCACATGAATCTAGGTTTTCCACCTTAAAGGTGTTACCAGATTGAATTACGCATACATACATCTTCACCAATGGTTATAGCATCAGGAAAGAGCCCGTGAATGAGATCATTAACCAGCATCAGATAAACCGTAGCATCTACATCAGTTGCGAACCCGAAATACTCATTGTAGTTCCCAGTAAAGGCAACCTAAGATCAATAAAATGAGAACTGTCAGTAAAGTATTTTAGCAGGCAGACCAATAACATTTTTAACGATAGATAAACTCCATTAAAGGATCCTGTAAAATGGGTAAATATCAATTGCCATTCCTGCGGAATTTTATCATATAATGCCATCACTTGTAGTGGTATGTGTACAAGTTACTGATCCAGCAGGGAGGAGCCTGCACATTTTCTGTTGAGAAATTCAATCATACCTGCAAACCATGGTGAGTATACATCATTGAAGTCACACCATCAAACCTAAACCCATCAAACTTGTATTCCTCTAGCCACCATCTTGCATTTGAGAGAAGAAACCGCAGTACCTAGAAGATCAAGTGTCTCAATTCACACAGCTAAAATGCCAAGAGAATATGACAAAAAATGATAGTCAAAGAAAAGTAGTTGAAATTAGCATTTAAGAATGGCTACATACTTCCCAGTGTCCATAGTTGAAAAGGCGTGAATCCCACATCCAATGGTAACCCCGAGATCCAGAGTGGAAATAACAACTATCGGTACCATCAAACATGTTTAGCCCATCTAAAGTATTATTTGATGCATGGCTGTGGACAATAGACATTTTCAGTTTGATATGAATCAATTCTAGGTCAAACAAAAATACTGCAACAAAAAGTAATCCTCATGTACAGTGATTGCGATAACTAAATGACTAGTAATTCCGAAATTTTATAAGAATCACATCAAATAGAACAGAGCATGAATCACATCAAATAGAACAGAGCATCTTGAATAAGCCAAAAATTTGAGCTGGAAAATTGAAAGCGTGCAAAATAGAGATGGGCATTCCTGGAAGTTGATTGGTATAGGCCGGGCCTACTCCTTTGTTGTTCAACTTTTATGAAGAACAAATGAGCAAGACATCTGAACAACCCCCCCCCCCCAAAAAAAAAAAAAAAAAAACCCTGGTGAGACCAGGAAGAAGGAACCCAAAGCCAGAAAAAGACAAAAAAAGCCATAAAATTTCATAAATATTCATAAACATTTTACTTAGTGATAAAAACTATAAAGAAGAATATGACGGAGATTTAGCTTTAGAGGCACTCATGACTTCCTGGTCTGGTGTTTCTAATTGCATTTAGAAAGTGTAAGATGAAGACTGAAACTGGAAAATCTCAAGCCTGTAGATATATTCAGCAGCAAAAGTTTAGTGCAAGCCTTTAATACTCTAGGTTTGCAAAAGTTTAGTGCAAGGCTATGCACACTCCTGATCCAAACTACAACTCAGCCAGTAAAGACCTTACTTATACTCTAGGTTTTCAAAGTATGGTCATTATAGTGTTGTAACATTGCAAAGCCATTAAAACCTGAATCATAGATCGCTGTTAGAAAAAACCAAATAAAGTCATTTTTATACTAATAAAATATCTGGTTATCGCACTCGTAAAAACCACAAAAGCAGCTCTTGAAATACTTAACTCGAATAAAATGTACAAGGAGATAGGCTGAAACAAGATTGTTTTCAACACAGAACAATATAAAATTTCTTTCTTTGCCTTCGTTGGATATCAATCTACACAGCAAGACCTGTCTCAGTGGCTGTCATTTTCACTTATCCAAGTCCACCACTTAAGCACAGTGGAGGAATTGAAGTTTTAATGCCATAAGTGCCTAACTCATGAGTTTCCCATTGCAAATCCTCCACGCATATAGTTTTCTATAAAGCTTAACATGACAACTCTTGTAATTTTTATTTTTTTTTTGTTCTTCTTCCCCCAACCCCCATGACTCGAACCCTGCCATTCCACTTGGCAGGGGGTGCAGCCCCCCACTGGGCTGCACCACCGAGTCAACAACTCTTGTAATTTAAACTTGCATATTAGTAAAGCTAAAAGTCCAAAAAGAATTATAATCACGTTTCAAAAGATATTTTTTGTTTGATTCTTGGAAAAGACTAGTCTAGATTCTTAACGTGCAATACCTAATCCCACACCAGCAAAAAGTTCATTCTCTTGCATTGCATCTTCTCCATCAAAGGCATGTAAAGAAATATATAATTAATCCATAAGTTAGAAAAATCATTCAAATTACAGATATAACCGTTCATACACATTTTATACGCACCCTGTACTTATATATCAGTTGCCAAACTATATAATTTTACCTTCTTAAAAGAAGAAAGGTATAGAGACAAAAAGTAAAATTATTTCTGTCAATGTACAGTAGATATTTTCTTCTAAGCAAAAACCCAAAAGTTACCTGTGCACAATATCCATGAGAACAAGAAGACCTAGTTCATGAGCTCTATCTATTAAAGACTTGAGATCATCTGGAGTCCCGCAACGGCTACTTGGTGCGAAGAAATTCGTGACATGGTAGCTGAGGCACATAAAATACACACATTTGTAAGTACCACCCATTTGGCTTCTTTCTTTAACTTTTTTTTTTTTCCCTTCTTTGAGGAGAGAGAGAGAGAGGGGAGAGGCGGGGGGGGGGGGGTGAACTGTTTGATAAAAAGCAAATTAGACAGAGAAAATTACCCAAAGCTAGCATAATATGAGTGTTCTTGTATGGCCATGATCTGAACAGCATTATAACCAAGCCTCTTAATACGAGGGAGCACTTCATCTCTAAAGTTTGCATATGTATTTATCATAGGCTCCTGAATATCAAAGTCAATAATGATGTCACAACGAAGACGATGCAAGAAAGATCCTGCTGACAGTTTCTTCAAAATAAGTTGGCCATTTTAGCTACAATCCTCTTGGGATAAAGAAAGCATGCAAAAATGAGAGGGTCAGATTCAAGAGAAAACTAGATATTAAGTTGAACCAATCTTATGAATAAGTTAACTCGGCCACTCTTTACACAAGTCTTCTTAACAGTGGAGCAACATGTTGTTGCTACCCATTTGCAGGAAAGAACTATAAGCAAAGGCTTTAAATACGAAAATAAATCAATTCACATACAAATAATTCCAGTGAAAAAATATATACAGAACCCAATTCTGAAGAGTGATTTCCTAATTAGATTCTTCCTAATCAAATTCAAGTGAGCAATGGACAAGTCTTTTTCCTCAAGTCTCTAGCTGAACAGACAGATTATAGAGCACCTTTCTAACTAATTTGTGTTAGCACAACATATAAATTTATTGTTCTTGATCTTATACATCCTAAATTTAATATTTATCTTTTGAGCAACATAACTTGAGTCCAAAAAAGAAAAAGTAAAGCCTTGTACGCAACAGTACCAACACCAGATGACCATAAGTTCTGGTGAATGACAAATGTAATTATATAGAAGGGTAAATGACTATCTGACATAAAAATCAAATGTCTGATTTACTTAAGATTGTCTCCTTCCTGTTCCGAAATTTAGGAGTAAAAAAGGCAAAGCAAAATCAGAACAGGATATAGGCCAGCTTAGCTAATTACATAAAGTATATCAAGAATTGATGGCCAGCATAGCTAACCTAACATCAAAACTTTCCAAAAATGTCCATCATCTCTAAGTCATTTTTTAAATAAATTTCTGTCAGAAGGTTTTATTGATTGTTTTAGGCTTATACTCTAGTTAGAACAGAGCTGAAGTGGCCAACCTCTTCATCTTAATTTTGTTAATAGATTGAGGTCTCTGTGTAAGCTTTCAGTATATCCATACCCATCATATGCCAAGATCTGTAGAGCAGTTATTCTTAAAATGGAAGCCTTGGAACCCCGAGAGTAATGCAACTCAAATGCTAATATACATTTTAAGCTCCTGGCTGAAAATTAGATATCTCATCTGCCTCTCTCCTACCCTTACGTCATAGACTTCGACCTATAAACTAATCAAAGAAAGACCAGAAAGAGCAATAATCATCCCATCAACCCACCGCGCCCCCCCCCCCCCCCCCCCCCCCGGCCCGGCAAAAAAAAAAAAAACCCCCTCTCTCCTCCGTCTATTTTTCTTTCTCCAAGCTCCAAACAATATTATCCTTTACCCCCTAGCTGAGATATGCCACCCTTTAGATTTCACGAAATGTTATGGACGTAATATTTTGTCCAAAGAAAAAAAAACATGTCAGTCCCCAAATTTCTGGACCCCGCTTGTCACTACTCATCTGAGTTGTCTTATCTGTTCACTCTTTCCCCAACGTAATTCATGCATATAAAGTCCACATAAACAAAAGCTACGCCAAGACGAGAGAAATCAGAAAATAATGAGAGAAAAGAAGGGGAGCACACCGTACTACTCATTCCGACATGACACTCATATATCCGAAGTGATTTCGGCTTCTTTGGTTGAGGGTGCTTGAATACATATCTCTCCTGAAAAGAGAATAAACACCACAGAAATATAAGATACCTTATTGATCGGAAGTGGCATTTCATCAGCAATAAAAAATATTTCCATTTTCGCCATTTCTAATCATTGAAGTTGTTAAGAATCATAGGGTTTCATCCTAAAACCAATTGGCACTAGGAGGAGTGGCCCATGATCTTATAAGGTGGTCTAAGAATTTATGATTTTCCGATATAGGATAAGTATAAGTTCTAACACTCCCCCTCACGTGTAACCTGATTTGAAATGGGACACATGGAAGATTGAACATATGTGGACTTAATTTGAGATGGACTACACGTGAAAGATTGAACACACATGGAAGACTGAACACATGTGTGACATGATTTGAAATGGGTCACACGCGGAAGATTGAACACGCATAGAAGATGACATACGCGGAAAATAAACAAGACTGGACCATGGATCCAGCTCTGATACCATGTTAAGAACTATGGAGTTCCATCCTGAAACCAATTGGTGCTAGGAGTGGCTCATGATCTTATAAGGTGGTCTAGTAATTTATGATTTTCCAATATAGGTTAAGCGTACGTTCTAACAGGAACTACTAAATCGTAAAAGTCAAAAAAAAAAAAAATTTGCCAAGTAATACCTCTTCTGGTGGATCATAGTATATGCCATTATATGGGATTTCTCCAGGAGGTTGCACAGAGAATTTGATCCAAGCTGGAATTGAGTCTTTTATACCAGATGGAGTATCCATTCGTATCTACAATTTTAACATACAAATAGATTGTATTGTCAGTTTACACAAACAGAACTAAGCAAACAGATGTTTGTAAGAAGCAAAAATATCAAATCTGATGCATGAAAACTGCCAAAAATGTCAAAAGAATTATCATTTCAACTCAACTACTAACAAAAATTGAAAGCATAATGTTTAATTGCAATATATGTGGATACTTAACGTGAATGTCTATTTTAGGACTAAACAAGTGAGAATAAAGTCCTCAATTTGTGAGATATTTTATTTTACACACTGAATGAATAGTCAGGGATTTCTAATGGGCAAAGCTTGAATAGCTTTCACCAATTATCAACAGAAGCACGAGCAGAACTATGTACATGTAGAGAGGAGCATTTCAAAATCCTATTTTCAACACTCAAACTTTGGCATAATTTCATGAGATCCCTTAGAAAATAGGACAACTGCCCTCTAATAATATTTACATTTATCTGTTGCGCCTACCCATTAAATGTTTTATAGTCCAGCCGCTGAATAAAACATCGTCAAAAGATTCCAACAAGAGCTAATAAGGGTTTGTTTGGTTAAAATTTGTCAAGGTGATTGAATGATATTTCAACCAAGAAAGATAAATTTGGTTACATCCATAAAAGTGATTACACTAAAAGTCAAGTCCATTAAAAGCAGTTTTTGTCAAAATTAGGTTTGAGGGGTGATATTTCGCTGATCTTTTTGCAAAGTAGTGGGATTTGTTGATAACAGTAAACTAAACATGATCACTTAAAATTCGATTCATATAAGTCATTTTTTGTCTAAATCAATCATCCGGAATCAAAGATCTTCAAAACTCTAGCAAACCAAACCAAAACCATCCGTACAAGTGGTGGTCCACAATGTTTTCCAGGTTATAGATCACAAAGTGGAGATTCAAACCATCTAAGACCATGCACTGACAGTACAGGAAATTTCAAATGAACTAGCTCTCTAATCGTTTATCCTTCATCATGTAAAATGTTAATTAATTTCCTCATCTATAATGCTGCTTTTAAAGAAAGCCTTAGCTTCCTCTATCCTAAAAGGACCATCTGAGGCTTGTTTTTGACAAAGCATCCGATGTCCTATAATGAGGTTGAGTTGTGAAGTTCTCAAAATGTAAAGCCATTATGAATTTCAATTGATGTTACTCCTTGTTTTGAGCATAGTTTCATCTTTCCTGCAGTAAAGTTCCCACCAAAAACATCTTAGAATACCTGACTTCACAAACAGGAAAACCAGTTCTCACCATGTTTTCCAGTATTCACCAATAAGGAAGCTGAGATCGAGAAGAAGAAAAGGTCTATGGTAAACTACATAAATTGAATAACTAAAATCCAGTTTGACTGCCACTTTACCTTTACTCGTGAGCCATGCGGTATTGCAGGAGAACCATCTGCATTGTTTGGCAAAAAGATCTCCCAGACACCAAATTCATTCTGTTATAAGATTACTAATGATTATTTTACAGCATTCCACATTGCTAACTGAACAGCTAATAATATATGCAACAAATAATAAGAATAGAAAGAGGCTATAGAAAAGAAAAAGTACTACTAAATAGTAAATACAATGAATTTAGATAAATAGGTTACCCATCCAGCCTGCAACTAGTGCCATGTGGACCGAACACCAGTCATCATGCTGAACATGCTAGTAATTTGAAACTGTTAAGAGAAGTTTATTTTATATATTTACATTTTCAACATGCTTCCTCACGTGCAGAAAGGATTCTTTTTCATTGAGCCTCATATATGAAAATATTTTTTTAAAACAGGTGGCCACAAGACTCAAATCTTAACCTCACTCAAATACTATGTAAATTTAGCACCTCATTTAAAATCTTAAATTATTAAAGAGAGATTTATTTTATGTATTTATATCTTCAACAGTGGCAAAGTAGGGGTTTGGTTTTCCTTCAATGCAGAATTTCAACAGTTAAGGAACATGTCTAGTTACAACATCAAAATCCCATAACATAGCTAGACATAAAGAATGTGCAATTCCTCAAGGACCCGATAAAAATGTACCTTGGCAATGGGACAATGCAGGAATAGGTTAAAATAAGTCTTGTTATTTTTCCCACAGTATGAGAAGAAGAAGTGACTTTTTTTTTTCGAGAAGTGAGAAGAGGGAGTGACTTATTAAGCGTCTGCACCTGTAAGAGATTATTGGCATATTTCTCTCTTCAAACATACAGTGTGAAAGAATTAATGTTTGAAGGAACTTTAACTTTCTGGCCAAAGGGAAATAAGTAGGAAATGTGGGCTCAAAGAAGACAGGAGAAAGAGGATTACATGAGAATACACCAGAGATATTCAAACTTCACACTCTCCAATAAAAATAAGGAGAAGGACAAATAAAGGAAGGTCATTAGTCAAGCTAGAAAGGGGGGTCTTCCACCTCCCAAATCAAGATTCCAAGAAAAGGAAATTCCATGAGATGAAATAATTATTGGTAATATAAAATTAGAAATGGGTAAAATGTCTAATAACCCCTGTGGTTAGGCGAAAGTGCACGTTTTCCCCCCTCCCCCCAATGGTTCCTAAACAAGTTGATACCCCCCTATTGTCGCGAAATTGTGCATACGCTTTTCTAGGGCTAACAATTGTTAATTTTTTAATGATAATGTTCAAATGACAAATATGTCCTTACAATAGTGATTAGTGATAAAGAACAAAAAAGATCAAATTATCCAACTAATGAGAACCAAACCATGTGGCCTCTATCCCCCCACCCCTTCACTCCACCTGCCTCCCAAAACCGCCAGCACCACCCTCCTAGGCCCCACCCCTTCCCCAACACCACGCCGCCACCACCACATTTCACACATTACACGCACATAGCAAACACACACACACACACCGACACCGTGAACACACACACCGACACTGTGAACACACATAAACACACACACACGATTGGAGTTTTGCAAATTGGGGGTAAGGGTGGCGGGATTGGGGGAGGAAGTGTGGGAGGTAGAGGCTGTGGGCGGTGGTTTTGGGGGTGAGGCCCTGCTGATGGGGGATTTTTTTTTTTTTTTTAATTTTGTGAAATGACCATTATATCAATTAAGGATATTTTGGTCCATAAAATAGCTAATTCAAACTTACCGCACGTGGAGTACAAATCCAATTAACTTGTACCTTTTTTCTATTAAAAAAATCTTGGACCGTTTTTCTAAAAGAGGGGTATTTTGTACCATTTTATTAGACCACTGAGGGGAGTGGGTGTGTGCTAGTTTCAGCACCACAAGTTTTGGGAGGGGGAGGGGGGGGGGGGGGAGGGGTTGGATGTTTTTCTTTTTACCCAATTAGAATTAGATGCATATGAGGAGAAGAAAGTTGATGCAACCTTCAATACACAACATAGCCTACTTGAAAACTATTGCCAATCCTTAATGCCAAATATATTAATTAAATATTTTTCCCCTATACAACAAATTAACTAGGTTTCAACCAAACTACCAAAACACATACATGAAATTTGAGTAATAACAAAAAAAACAAAAGAAGAGCACAGCCAGATATGTCTGCATCAGCAAGAATGGGCAAAGGTGAAGATAACTACAGAACTGAAAATTTTCCCCTTATGTGACCCATTCACCAACTTGGATTTCTCTTTCACATTTTTATTTCTCTTAAAGTAGAAGAGTTGAGCATGAAGACCTTGTTCTCACAAGTTGGGCTAGAGTAGGAAGAGTTAACATCAAGTCCATACTTGAGTGTTGAAGTGCTTTGGTTTGCTTCTCTCTCCAGTTCGTGCCCCTTCTCTCCCTAATTTCAATCTCAAAGTAGTAAACTGAAAAGTAAAAGCACATTCAAAGCCCTCTCTTAAAGTTATCGGCTAAATTTATTGCAGAAGAGAACGAAATTGATGAAGTTGCAGTTTTACATTTTCACTGTAACACTTCAATGCAATTTTCTCCCCTCCACAACCTCCCCGCCCCCTCCCCTTCCCTGTAGTTGGTGAGAAAGGAAAGAAGAAAAATGATCAGCTGTCCAGAAGAAAAAGTTGGATGCTTTGAGACATCTCAGCACCCTTCAATATAGTGAAATGTACTCCAACAGTTGTCATCTGACCATTATACATAAATATAAGTTGTCACTAACCCAACTATTGTAAGTACACATCAAGAAAGATTAGGACAAGGGATTAACAAAGAGTAAAGTCACACTAACATACCATGTGGTGAACAGTAAGTAGGCTCATGCATACTACACAGATCAGATCGGTAAATCACAAAATGGAAATACAGGAACTATACAGTTAGTGGATACTTTCAGTATGGAAACTTACTCGAGTCATGACATCGGCATTAGGATTCCAATTGTTGAAATCTCCGATAAGTGCAGCCGACTGAGAAATGCAGTAAAGAGAGAAAGGAAATTAGGAGAGGAAAGATGAGCCAAAAGATGATACATTTCTCTTTCGGATTAACATGGCACTGTGGTATTACGGGCATAGCAATTCATCTGCATGTGTTAAAAATCAAAGTCATAAAGCTAGCTAGGAACTTCATCAAAACAAATCATTTGGCATTGTGTAGCTTGCAAAACAAAGGGGTTGTCTCAGCCACACAATTTTCCATAATAGCAGTACTTGAGGCCAATCTGGTCCCAAAGCTATGCTTCTTCATTGATCTACATAAAAGGCATTCAATTCTTCACAACAAATTGAGCCACCACTTGCTTTGTTGCCAACCATGCCTTTTAGAAGGATAGTGAGGTCACATTATGCTTAATGTCCTTCATTGTCCAAAGAGATAAGCTGTAGAGTGCTAGGTGGGATTTGAAAGTACTTCATCATTCAATGACCATGTTTTCATTCTAATAACATGGATTAACATGACGGTGATCATAACTTATTATAGACTGACCTTGGCACCAGGTGCCCACTCACTGTAGGTGATGCCTGTGTCACTGACAAAACAAATCCAGAAAAAATAAGCATAACAAAATCTAATCAACCATCAATGCATATCTAGAAGGGACTCTAAATGAAAAAGAAGTTTAAAAAACATCTCTGCTGTGGGATACACAATGGCAAATAGAAGACAGTATGCCTTTCTGATAAGCAGAAACCAATATTGAAGGACTACACATGCTCGCATAACTAGAGTCATTATAGCTTGATATTTCCGAGATAATAGCATTCTATATACAGCAAGATACTTTGAGACAACCTCTGGTGCTATAAATTTTCAGTTCAAAATCATAAAAAAATTTCTTAAGACAAGGAACAAGTGAGAAGGAAAATAAAAGAATCAAGAGAATGCTTTAATAGGATTACAAAAGCTACTGTATACAGATCAAATTTGGCCCTAAATGATATAACTTCCTTCCCATTTTCCAATACTGTACAAACTTTTCAGCAAAGGCAGCTACAGATCTTTTGTGTTATTATTTTATGCTCTCCAGATATAGATATGTGAACTGGGCTCAGAAGAATAACATTTTCTTCACTTGTTATTATCAGGCATCAGCTATATTTCCAGAAATTTTCTCATCGTCTGAAAAAGGAATTACAGCACCCTGGGGACAAAGTTGTTAGAACCTAGGAGATAGTGCCCTCTAGCATAGTTGCAGTGTTGGGATAGCAGTTACACTGAATACCTCATATGAACATAGATAAACAAACATCCATAGCATTATGATGATGTATTTATTTCTGCATTCAGTTCACTAATTTTGATTAGAGAAAAACTGAGGAGATGGCTCTTGATAGCAACGAATGGCGTTGTCATATCCATATAACCAACCCTACCTAGTGGAATAAAGGCTTGGTTTGGTTTGGTTTGGTTTATTCAGGTCATTAATGAGAGCAGATGCTCGAATCTGGATTCAAAGTTAGTAGCCAAAGCAATACACTGACAAAGGTACGGCTATATAATATTTCATATCACTTATATGAATAAATTTCAGACAGGACAGGTTTTGAGTCTCATGCGAACATCATATAATTGAACAGATGTCCATGTCCAAGTACAAGATAGATTAGAGTTGATGACCACATAGTTATATAAAAGTAGCAACGCCCACTAGACTAAGATGGGGTGTAACTTCATAGACAAATTCACTTTTTAACACAAATGTATCTTAATTTCTTGATGGAGTAGCCATCCTCCTCTTTCTCCTACTGCCATGGTTACATAAGATCACCTTTTCACAAATGGACATCAAATCATCTTTTCAAATGTACATTATTCTTTTCATTTCTTTTTCTTTCAATTAGTCAATTATTCACCAATATCTGCATTCAATCGGATTGAAAAAGGAAAAGAGAAAAAGTCAGTTTTCCAGGGCAAGAAATATACATCTACCATCATATAAATGCCATGTTTCAATCATTGATACCTGCGAGTGAAACCAAATTTCTCATAACCACGAGAAAATGCTTCCAACCCACCCTCATACTTGTCAATTGCCTCACGCATTCTCTTGTATTGTCCATATCTGCAATTAATTACATAATAAGTCATTCAAATCAAATAAAAGAAAGTGAAATTGCATTTTACCAACTCATATAGGCAGGCATTTGTGCATTAGGCATGTGAAGAATACATCTACATGAGGGATTGAGGAAGGAAGCTTGTCATTGAACGAAGTCCCATGAAGAAAACAAACCTTAAATGTAGAACATGTACATTAGGCGACAGCACAAGAAGGTTATACAAAAGTCAGCTTTCAGATTAGCCCATAGTTGTCAAATCATGAATTGAATTATCATTATTTTAATCGTGAATCGTAACTATTCATTTACATTATAAAAATAGGAATAAATTTATATATTTGCCTAAACATTAAAAATAGACTGACAAAAAAGTCATCAAAACAACATTATCATCAAGAAAAAGACTATCAACAACAACAACCACCCTCTCTCACATTCATGTTAACTTGTGTCTTCACCTTAGCTTTTTCTTATTACAGTTCGCTGAACTTTATTATGGTTTAAACTATTTTTTAACCAAAAAAGGGAAAGAAAATTAAAAAAACAATGTGAACTGACCTAGATATAGTATAAAAGTGAATCGTATCGATTCAGAATCGCTTAATCGTACATTGAATTGTAAGATTCACTATGATTCAGTGTGATTCCGTCATGATTCATGTACATTTCCGATTCACATGTTGATTCGTATCGTGTTCCTTGTGAATCGAATCTCTAAAATAGAGATTCTGGTATCGTATAATTATTACATAATATAATTTATTTGGTAAAATAAAAATTTATAAAATAAAGATCAAAATCACCAATAATAGGTTCGGGTCTCTAAAAATGTACTTTTTAGAGACCCGGGTCTATTTTTAATGATTTTGATATCTATTTTATGAATTTTTATTTTATCAAATAAACTATATTATATAATAATTGTACAATATCAGAGTTTCTATCGTAAGATACAATTCTACATACTACGGATTAGCCTATGAAGTAGACAATGTACCTTTATCTATGAGAGAGAAAGATGCAAAAACATGTAGGTTAAACTAGAGTGCAACAAATAAAAGTCAGTTGTAAGGTAAACACGTAGAGTGAAAGAAACCAACTAGGCCATCGTTAAGAGAGAATATATTTTACCTATAATCAAGATGGTCACGATAATTTGTTAATAGCGGATCTATCTCATATATCCTCTGACCAGTTCCAGGTGGAGGAATCGTCCTGTTTCTAACTCTGTCAGACTGAGTAGCTATTGATTCATCTACCATAACGGATGTTTCGGCATCCTTTGCTTTACCATCCACAACTGGATGCAGTAAAGATGCTGATTCTCCCTCTATGTCGGTTTTGACATAAAAACTTGCTGGCTCAATATAATCTTCAATGCCTTCAATGTCACTGCCAGGTTCCATCTTTGGACTATCCATGTCACCTGATACCTAAGAGAGGCAGCAAAAAGACAAACAAATCACTTGCACTAATCAGATGACCATATATAGCCAGAAGCACATACGCAGTGCAAACCTCATGCAATCTCAGTAACTATAGCAGTTAGCTATATCTCCTAGCCATTTATCTACTAAAGTATATAGTACAGGATTTACTACTAAGTAAAAAATCAGAAGAAGGGAGAAGACGTCTTAGGTACTTAAAAGAGTTCTTCAGAATATGAGGCAAAAATTGACAATTAGGTGACACATGGATGCTATGGATATTTTACATGATTTTCTACATGAGGAATATCATTGAACTTGATAATATTCTTCTTAACGTCTAAAGTAAAATATATTACATGGCATAAAAGGGGTGCAACCCATTCATAGAAAATATGGTAACATAAGAATTCTACCTAAAACAGTTTTTTGACATATCTATAGATTTTGTCACTATTAGGAATCTCATCTCTGATCCCAAGATATGAAGCATTTAAAAGGAATTGACGACACTGCTTGGAGAATGCTTTATCAGAAAAATCTTCTCAAGAGAACGTCAAAATTTCTTCACACAGGTTGTCCATGAAATTACATAGACAGAAACGGTGCTAATAGTTTTGGGCAATAGCACACTGTTAGAGCAAGTGCCAGTTTTTCCCTGTTTATCATTTTGAGCAGTACTTTATGTTACGTTTTCCAACTTTTTCCCCTGATTACCACTGGTAATGATGGCCTCATCTGCCATCCCCAAACAAAGCAGCAACCGGTAAGATGCCTATGCTCACCAATTTGCTCCATCAGAATACATCACCAGCTTCAGATTCAATGGGACCATATATTGCAGTTGCCAAATAGAATGCGTACAACTAAACATTTCATAATACTTAGCATCCTGACTTCTTTCTGTAGACCCAATAAAGGCTTTCTAAGAAGAGAATTGATGGCTTCTACACCTTGATCCTCAAAATTGTATTAATAAACAATAAACAATGCCCTAATTTCTCTCCTTTCCAATAAAACTGTTCGCAGGTGATCTCTTATCCACTGCCAGCTTGAACAGACGAGGAAATTCAGATTCTAAGTTCTAACATTATAACTCACATCTGAACAAGCATTTCCAACCTCACCAATGTTAGAGCTGCATTTCTTCCTTGCTGAACATTTTACACGCTGGAACCAAATTTTCGATCATCAGCCACTGGAAGATAAATCTTCCTCCATCACCAATCTATGAGGAACCCAACAAATCACACATACGACCATAATTACTTCTACAGAATTCGAAATGCTGAAAAGGCATCTCAGATATTGCAATCATCACAAAACTTAATGTCGCCATTTGGAATATCATTCACAATGTAGCATATAGTGCCAATAGCATTAGGACGTCAATATTTCGGGTTAAGAATCACTCTGGTGTAGCATGAGCCACAAACAAAGCTACAAGATCTTTCTACTTTATACAGCTTCATTCACCAAGACACAGACTTCTGCTTTACAAACTGAACATTAGGATTTATGGCCATTTCAAGTGCAGATTAAGCTATTATCTCGTGAAGTGATCTTTTATGTTCCTGAGAAGAAGCACATCAAACTAAGTCCTTTCAAATATATAAGTACCAATCCTTTGGCGTGAAAGAAGTTTGAATATCATAGAATCATCAATAGCAATATATCAAAATAGGAGTGTGCATGTGTATATTAATGTTTTGTGCAAGAAAGAGCTCTCTCTTCCCCTTCTCTCTAGTTGGGAAGGGTGAGCTTTACGTTCACGTACTTGGGGATCTTCTGAAACTGTCTCCACGATCTCTAGCTGCTCCATGGAGGCTGAGGAGCCATCAGTCTGGCCTCCAGGAACAAGGACCTTTTCTGATGTAGCAAATGTACGTGACTCAGATTCATACGATGACTTTCCAGCAAAAATCTTCCCTACAATTAAGCACCAAATGAGCTATATCTTCAGAGTCAAATTCAAGATCAACTTATCTCCGATCAAACTCAACTTAGAGGAAACACGAATGCAGCTATACCCTTACAATCAGCAACAAAGCTATTAACTTTAACAAGATTATTATTCTTAATCAAGCCCTGCAGAGTTCGATTTTTAAATCTTACTTTCGAAGCACTTGCATTAAAGTGAAACTGCAAAACTACACCATATTCAATTAACAATTTACAAATAAAAAAATCATTCACTGATTCTCGATCAAAAGACTACTAGTTCAGACTGATTAACTGCAAAATTGTATAATACTTCCAACCTCTAACATATATATGTGTGCAAAATCAACAGCCTCACACATACGTAGATACTATATATGTAAATAGTACCATTTTACCATCATTATGAAATTCAACACACACATACATATATATGCGCCATTTTACCCATAAAAATGTGAAATTCGACTAGAATCAACAAAAATCAGACTTTTTAAAAAGTCGAAAGTAAGTTGATACAAGTTAACAGTTCAGAGAATATATATACATGCGCTCACACACACACACACACACACATATATATATATATACATATATGTATACATATATGTAACACACATATATTGCTGCACATTGAACGGAATTCATATGAAAATAGAAAGCATCAGCAAAGTTTACGTGAAATGGACTTGTTCTTTAAGAAGAAAGGTAGAGTAGAAGAATTTTTGCGATCAGCATGCAAGCTCCACACTGCTGACTTGTACACCGACGGAATAGTTGGCAATCTCACCCCCGCTACACCACAACCATACACCATTTTTTATTTTATTTTTTTCTCACTAGGGTTTTAATTTCATAAACAAAAAGAAATTAAAGAAAATTAAGCTCTTAAATTTGATATATATATATATAGAGAGAGAGAGAGAGAGATAGAGCGTGAGATCTGGTAGTAGCTAGTGCACTGAGTTTTTCAATGCAGAGCAGGTAGCAGAGCCCAAGAATAGCGTGAACAAGTGTAAGGTGGTGACATTTTAGTATCACGTAATCACGTACGTGTGCTGCCAAGTAGTAAAAGTTTACGAAAATGGACCCCCTCGAACATTATGAAATAGATTCAATCAGTCATAGTCATGAATATTGATAAGTTATAAATGAATAATTCATAATCTCATAATGCACTTATAAAGTTTTGATTTTATAAATGGATAGTTATCTAAAGTACACGAGTTGACATGAGGTCCACTTATATGACATTATAATCTTATAAATAAATAATAATAATTTAAATTTTTAATACAATTACAATTAAATAATATGAGCATTCATAATGGCAAGATCCTCCCATGACGTTATGATGTCATGAAGGATCCTCCTTAATCAAAGTATACGTGTTGGATGTGGACAATGATAGACCTAAACACCTAAATTTAAGAATGTATTCATATGATGAGAATGATTAAGATATATCATTATATAATAAAAATATTTAATATAATAAATTTTAAAAAAAATAATTTTTTTCAAGTTTTGTGTATCCCTCAGCTCTATATAGGTCCATTCCTGGATGTGGGGTCCGTTAAAATCACATTATGATGTAACGTGTTAAATTATCAAGAGTTACTATAACATGACTTTAATAGTTGACAATAGGAGGATCCGTTGATATTGTAAACAATATGTGATGGGTGTGGGGTCCACTAAGAGTCTGATAGTCATTTTGGATCGTTAAAATTGACTTGAAGTTTGGAAAAATCTTGGACTTGGTGGGGGCTGAGTCACGTGGGGTGGGGTGGGGTGGGGTGGAGTGGGGTGGGTGGTTATGGTGAAGGGATGAAGTTCCATATCGTACGTACGTGTGGTTGTGATATGGTTTTGAGTTTGTACTTTCATCCTTGAGCATAAAAGGAAAGGATTCAAAGAGGAGTATTCTTGAGTATATTCGTTTTCTGGTTGTGATTAATTTCTTTTACTAGAAAGGTGATGACGGTTCCACTTTAAAAATAACGAAAAAGTGAGTTTAATTTAAACCAAGTCAATTATTTTTTTAATGATAAAATGACTGGCCAAGATTAGGAGTAATAAATAAAAATCTCAGCCGGAATGATAATACAAGGACGGAATCTTGACCCAAAAAAAAAAAAAAAAAGGGACGAGGGAATAAAAAAGGTTAACTACTGGACAAAAAGAAAAAGGTTTACTATGAACAGTTAGTTAGATATTGTTCACTCGATGGTGGCTCAGTATATTAAGCACCCCATTCAGTAAGGGGCTAAATATTAAAAATGTATATACAACTTTATTTTAAAAATAAATTACCTCTACTAAAAAAGATCATTTATATTAATTACCAAATTGTATGATATAACCCTTACAGAAAACAAATTCTACATTCGTCCCTTATATATTCGTAATCATAATACTAATAGAGAGTCACCATACATGACTTGAGAAAAGAGATGGAGCACCTAGTTTTGGTGCATCAATCATATAATCCGCTAAGATTTTTTGCAAGTTTTCTTCGATAAATAATTATAGGAAATAAAGAGATACTGCATGGAATAACTGTATGTTTTAGATGTACAAGTTTAGTATATGTATATTTGTGGTATTTGTTATTCAATTATCAAGATTGATAGATATTCATCCAAGATACAAATTGTGGTTTGTAATTATCTAAACTCCCATAGAGATAGTATGGATTTGAAACTTGATTAAGTCATTACCATAATAAATAAGGTCTAAATTGATTGTCCTCCAACTCTAATAGCACAAGTCTTCTATGTTGGAATTTATGGGAATGAAAAACTCCTCGTACCATTATACATGGGCTAAGTGAACCACTCAAGTAGTCTTTAGATTTGTGGATTTAAGAACTTAGCATAGCTTTTTATTTTTCAAGCTCTAACCCAATATGACCCGACGTTTTGGGATTGAGATATGATAAATGGTCTCAAAATTAGTCATTAGCTAGAAGTGCAGATAGTTTAGTTTTCTGTTATCATACTTTTTACATTTATAAAGAAAAATAATATAAAAAATGCAAAGAAGGAATAATATGATATTCCCAAACAACTTGATTTGTTAAATAAATGGACTATTCATCATGTTTAATCTAATACTATTTACCAATATGGTGTATTTGAGAATTTGGGTCTTAAGCATGTCGTTAAGACTGTTGAACAATCAGTCCCTATGGAAGATGATGAGTTAACAATTAAATTATTATCTAATGATGATATATTGCGTCATGATTCTACGCATAATTATTTGCATATAGGACTTATTCAAATTGCTTTTAAGCATCTTACATTAGGAGGATTAAATGAAAGTTTTATTGCAGTTCTTAGAGATGCTAGAAACTTAGATTGGAGACAATCTTTGATAGGAATAACCCAGTCCAGTCTGGCTTATGGACCAGTTTATTTTAATGTTCGTCCAAATTTACAACTTTATTTATCTTATAGGAATATACGCGAAACTGATACTTTATATGTTAAAACCAAAGGGTATAATTATATGCCTCACTCAGAAACTATGAGTATATGTTATAGAATTTATTACAAGGTTTTTCATACTTTGAACCCTAACTGCAGATTGCAAGATAAAACTGGTAGTACAGTTTTGATTGAGACTAATTTGTCTAGATCCCAGATTACTACCGTAGAATGATAAAATGGGAAGAAATAGACTTTCCTGAAAATTGGAAACTTGAAAAGGTGACTCCTAGTCAACTTAAAACTCAATCTGATTTATCTGAAGTTGTTCAGACTTCTGAAAGTGGTGTCTTCTTAAGATTTAAACAAGAACCTACAATTACTAAGTCTTTTTCATCGAATCATTCTTATATTTCCCCTATTGTAGAGTTTATTCAATCTTCAAGGGCTTCTACTTTTTATATTCAAGAAGATCTTAATAAAAAAATAGACAAATATAAACCTCCGTCAGAAGAAGGTGAAATTACACAGCCTAAAAAAATTGATGGAATAACGATTTCTAAAAATCAAATTCCTCATGGAATTGTTAGGGAGGAAATTACCCTATCTGAAATGAGTTTTCATATATGACGACAACCAGACTCACTTTCAACCCAGGTAGTTGGGAAAAAACTTATATTAATAATGAATATTTGAATGCTCAATGGCAACCTTTTAGAGAGTAGATTTCTTCAAATTTTGATGCTAGCCACTGGCAAAGTATTAAAAATCAGTATTATGATTTTATGAGAGAAAAACAAAAAATTTATAAACTTGTTCATTGGTTTATAGACCATTATGTTTCTTTAGCTATAAATACAATTGAAAGATAATGGACTGATGTCCAAGGTCAAAAGGAAAGTTTTGTTTTCCTTCCTACTAAACCATTAATTATTGGAAAAGACGATTTACAGATAGAATCGAAAGCTTTTCTTAAGTTATTTGAAGATGGTAATGCCACAGTTATGATAAAGCAGATTAATGCTTTAGCTAAGCAAGGAAATTATACTAACTGTACTTTACAAATTGTAGGAGAACAGTTATTAATTTAAAAAAAAAAAAAATGATCAAATTCTTGATAAAGTTAAGGCACAGTCTGAATTGCATACTCCTCATCCACAGATTTCTCATTTAAAGGGAAAAACTATTGAAGGAGAATCTTCTCGAGCTCAAATTATAAAAACAGGTTTTCAGCTTGCTCCTAAAATGGAAGGATTTAAGCTAGATCCTGAGTCAAAAATTGACAACTTGATTAATAAAAATTTAGTTCGTTTACATATTGGATTATTGTCCGATCTAGGATCTGATAGATCAACACATATTAATTCTGATAGTTCTCAGTCAGAAGATGAACTAATTTCTCAAAATATTGAATCAATAATGAATATTTCAGATGAAGTAAATAAAATTGAAAAATGATATTCTAGTAAATTTGCTAGTAAACCTAAGAATAATAGGTACTATTATCCTCGCCCTACTCCTCATGATATTTTATATGAGGAAGATACTACTAATTTTAGTAAAACTGTTAGTTTTGATCATCGTACCATCTATGAATAGAATATTGATGGAATGACTGACAAACAAGTTAAAAGAGTTGTTGAATGCATGCGTAAACAAGTTGGTAATCAAAAACCAGTAATATGTGATGCTATATTATCTGGATTTTCTAGTCAAATTAAAGGTTGGTTTGATAATTGTGTTACGATGGAAATGAGACAAGAAACTGCTCAAGCCACCAAAATGGAAAATGGTGTTGTAGTATCTAATGTTGTTTACACAATGTATGCTACTATTCTTGAACATTTTTGTAGTCAATTTACTACTAGTTATTATAGAATTAGGACATTATTACATAATTTACGTTGTCCTACTCTTACATCTTTTAGATGGTATAAAGATGTCTTTCTCACTAGAGTCTTCGAATTACCCGAAGCCAATGATAATCAATGGAAAGCACAATTTGTTGATGGCTTACCAGAATCATTCGCAGAAAAAATAAGGAAAGTATTAATTAAAGATACAAACAATAATATTGTTTACAATATGTACACTTATGGTGAGTTAATAGGCGAATGTGTCAAAGAAGGATTAGATATTTACAATCAGATAAAATTAAATTATCAAATCAAGAAACAAGGTCTGACTGATAGACAAACTTTAAGTCAATTCTGTGAACAATTTGCTATGGAAATTCCATCTACTAGTAGACTTAATAAGTCTAGAAGGCCTAAAAAGCCTAAGGAATATTATACTTCTCCTAAATATAAGCATAAAGCTAAAAAGAGGAGAGAGAGAAAACAGAAAAAGGGTTATACTCATAAAGCTAATCCTATTCCTACATGTTATAGATGTGGTAAGAAATGTCATTATGCTAATAGGTGTCGGCAATTCCGAAAAAATATCAATGATTTGAATCTTGATAATCACCTTAAAGAACAATTGGCAAAATTATTTGTTGATATAAATAATTTGTCTAGTTCTAGCTCAGATAGCTCGGATATAGAAGAATCTTCTTTTGATGAAGTTAATAGCGTTTCTTCTAAGGAGGATTCTCCTCCATGTGCTTGTAAAGTCAATAATCTTGACGATGAATATTATAAGTTATTATCTCAATTTGATGATTTAAGAGTCAATATGATTACTGTTGATAAATGGTTAGATGTTTTGAAATTATTAGAAGATATTAAAGATGATTCTTTAAAATCAAAGATTTTGGAACATTATTCCAAAGAAAATTCTATTGAAAAACCCATTGATAAGGTTTTCATTTCAAAACAGGGTTATAATATTAAAGATGTTATTAGTCAATTAAGTGATAAAAAGGAAAAAAATACTCCTATCACTCATCATGAATTAAAACAGGATGTTAATAAACTTCAAAGTCAGATCAATGATTTTAGACAAGAAAATCAATTAATTAAAGAACAAATTGATATGTTTGTACACCAGGAACCTAGTTCTTCTAATACTTTACCAGATGCTATGGTCGATTTAAATCTTCTTAATATCTTGAAGGTTATTACTACGCAAAAATGGTTGGTTAGAATTTATTTACTTATTCAACCAAATCACATGATTAAAAATATGATTGCCTTAATTGACTCTGGTGTTGATCTTAATTGTATCCAGGAAGGATTAATTCCGACTCAATACTTTGAGAAAACTGCTCATTCCATTTCTTCTGCATAAGGAGAAAAATTAAGGGTTAAATATAAATTACCTCAAGCATTCATATGTTATGAAAAAGTTTGCATATATACTAGTTCTATTTTAATTGAAAACATGACGTGTCCTATAATTATAGGAACTCCTTTTATAAATGAGATTATGCCAATATTAGGTATAGATAATCATGGAATAACAGGAACTTATAATAAAGAACCTGTGATATTTCGTTTTATTACTGAACCTAGAGAGAAAATTTTAGATCAGATAGCCAATCTAATGAAAGCTAAGGAATCACATTTGAATTTCTTAAAACATGAGATGAATATCAATAATATTGATAAAATGTTGAAAAATCCTAAATTACAGGATAAAATTAAACATCTTAATCATGAGTTCTCTTTACATATTTGTAATGATCACCCTAATGCTTTTTGGGATAGAAAGAAGCATATTGTTTCTTTACCTTATGAAAATGATTTTAATGAAAAAATGATTCCTACTAAGGCTAGACCTTGTTAGATGAAGCAGGAATATATTGATTTATGTAAAAAATAAATAGCTAGTCTTATAGATAAGCGTCTTATCAGAAAGTCATACTCCCCATGGAGTTGTACCGCTTTTTATGTCAATAAACATGCAGAACAGGAAAGAGGTAATTCTAGACTTGTTATCAATTATAAACCGCTTAATAAAGTGTTGAAATGGATTAGATATCCTATTCCTAATAAGAAATATCTTTTGGATCGATTGCATAATGCATTAATATTTACAAAATTTGATCTTAAATCTGGATATTGACAGATACAGATCAATGAAAAAGACAGATATAAAATTGTTTTTGTTGTCCCGATTAGACATTATGAATGGAATGTTATGCCATTTGGATTAAAAAATGCTCATTCTGAATTTCAAAATATTATGAATGACATTTTTATCCCTTATAGTGATTTTATAATTGTTTATATTGATGATATCTTAGTTTTTTCTAAAGATATTCAACAACATTTCAAGCATCTTGAAATATTCAAGAAAATACTCATACAAAATGGTTTTGTTATTTCAAAACCAAAAATGATGTTATTCCAAACTAAAGTTAGATTTATTGTTCATAATATTGAAAAAGTAAATATTATTCCTATTAATAGAAGTATTGAATTTGCTTCTAAATTTCCTGATCAAATAACTGATAAAACTCAGTTACAAAGATTTATTGGCAGTTTAAATTATATTTTGTCATACTATAAAAATCTTGCTACAGATACAACTATCTTACATGAACTTAAAAAGTACCCAGGACTATGGACAGATGTTCATACTACGAAAGTTAAGTTGATAAAATCTAAGATAAAAAATTTGCCTTGTTTAATGCTTGCAAATCCCACTTGGGAAAAAATTATGGAATCTGATGCTTCAGATATAGGATTTGGAAGAATTTTAAAATAGATTCATCCTCAGACAAAACAAGAATATCTTGTTTGTTTTCATTCAGGAAAATGGAATAATAGTCAACAAAAATATGCGACTATTGCGAAAGAGATTCTTTCGATTGTTAATTGTGTTTTAAAATTTCAAGATGATTTATATTGTCATAAATTTTTAATCAGAACGGATTGTCAAGTAGCAAAATATATGTTTGATAAAGATTTTAAACATGATGTTTCTAAGCAAATGTTTGCTAGATGGCAAGCTAATCTTGCCCCTTTCGATTTCAAAATTGATTATATCAAAGGGAATAAAAATTCTCTTCCTGATTTCTTAACTCGTGAATTTTTGCAGGATGATCCCCGCTAGGGGAGGATCCTCTAACCCTAATAGGGGAAGAGGCAGAGGACGTAGCTTTGATCCTAATAGGGTCATTGCAGGGAAAAAATTGGTCAATCTTGGTAGGATCACCATTGATCCATCACATCCTGATTTTGATAAAATCAAAAAGGTTAACGAAGAAAGCAGTAATACTGCTCAATCATCATCATATGCTCATTCAGTTGAACAGGAAGAGTCTGATGACTCCTTCGAAATGTCTCATCATGATGAAGTAGTTTTACTTCTTGAAAATGCTGATAAGTAGTGGATCAATGATCCTTTGTACCTTATGGAAAAAAAATTGACTAATTATATGTTTCCTGTGCTTTATTACAAGTCTAGGGTAAATTTTGAATTAATTTTGCAAGTCATAAATTCATGTGACATTGAACATTTCAAGAATAATAATACTCTTCCGATTTATACTTATAGTAAAATCTATATTAAGAAATTTTTTTCTCCAAATGAATGGAGAATCAGTACGTTAAATGAAAGACAATTTATTCTTGATAAAAATACTTATCATTTCAATTATTGGGATTATATGGAAGCATTTTCCAAAGTTTTCTTATATGAAAACCCTCAGCATAAACATTATTGGTTTATTAAATTCAATCCCGAAATATTTCAAAATCGCAAGTTTCGTGCATGGATTCACCAATGGTGGAAAAGTTTTGGACCCCTAGTCAAAATTCTCTCTGATCCTTATAAATGACTTTTTACTGAATGGTTGACAATTTGTCCCTATATTGGAAATGATCCTGATTTTTATATTGAAGGATCAAGCTCTTTATTCTTTTTTATGGAATTTGGTCTCCCATGGATATGAAAATGGATCCTTATCGCGGAGAAAAACAAAGAAAAAATGTTTTGTTTAAGAAGAAAATTTCTTTCAAAATTTTGGCAAACACTCTTGAAAATTGATCCAGAGACAAATAAACCTTATGGTCAATCAACAATTAATGAAATCTCTTAGACGATAGCAATCTATCAGGAATAGATGGAAGAAAATAAAAAGAAGACTCAAGAAAATGAATCTCATTTTTTCCACATCTTGCGTAAAATCTAAATGAGAAAACAAATTAGCAGTCATGAAGAGGTGATGGCCTCATATCTTGATGAAGTCAAGGAATATTTTCTCAGACATTTTAAAAGTGCAGTTGATACTGACTCGACATCAGAAGACACCTCGATGAGGTCCTCCAATGCCTATGGAGTCTTAGCAAGTGAATCACAAGATCTCAATGAGGATATTTCATCATCTCAAGATGAGCTGGCAGAAGATTTGTTCGACAGCTTGAAAGATGAATTAATCAAAAAAGCAAAAGAAAAAGGAAAAGCAAAAGCTGTCTGAAGACATCAATTATGTCTTTAGACAATTATGCAAAAAGAAAAGCCGAACTTTGCGGAAAAGCAAATTTTGCTTTTTATTAAAGCTGTCTGCTACCGACAGTCGGTGGAATGTCACTGTTGCTGCTTTTAGGATGATTCCTATTTACTTTTTATAAAGTTTTTGTCTTATAGACACATGATGTATAGGGACCCCGGATTTCAAAGTTTTCAAATCCGGTCTGAGTTGTTTTTAATTTTGTTTTGAGTTCCGTCCAGTTGTATAAATTCAGGGCTTTAGGATTTCATGAGACAGAGCTCTGGAGAGAGCAGCTTAAGACTTTTCTTTCATATTTTATAAACATTTGTACATTTTGACAATCAATCGAAGAAAAATTATTTCTTCAGGTATATTCTCCTTAATTTTTCAGCTTTGTTTATTTTATTTTCTTTCTTCATTGCCGCCTAATATGGCAGGCTAATTGCTAAACTGTCTGTAACCACCATGGATTTCTAGACACGCCACTCTATATTATGAGGTAGACACAGTTATGGGTAAAACATTGATGTTGTGGTAAGACAATGCTCAAGGCTGTCACTTTGTCGCCATAGTCGCGCCTTGGCCCTTTGTCATGTTTTGTGTGGGCTGTTTTGTGTTGACTTGGTTGACCGATTAGCCAGAGTACTCAGTCCGGAAATCCATTAACACTGTATCCCCATGAAGCCTATTTGAGGTTACTTAGAGTAAACATGGTTGGAAGCAGATAGTTTAGTTTTCTGTTATCATGCTTTCTACATTTAGAAAGAAAAATAATATAAAAAATGCAAAGAAGGAAGAATATGATATTCCCAAACAACTTGATTTGTTAAATAAATGGACTATTCCTCATGTTCAACCTAATACTATTTACCAATATGGTGTATTTGAGAATCTGGGTCTTAAGCATGTCGTTAAGACTGTTGAACAATCAGTCCCTATGGAAGATGATGAGTTAACAATTAAATTATTATCTAATGATGATATATTGCGTCATGATTCTACGCATAATTATTTGTATATAGGACTTATTCAAATTGCTTTTAAGCTTCTTACATTAGGAGGATTAAATGAAATTTTTATTGCAGTTCTTAGAGATGCTAGAAACTTAGATTGGAGACAATCTTTGATGGGAATAACCTAGTCCAGTCTGGTTTATGGACCAGTTTATTTTAATGTTCATCCAAATTTACAACTTTCTTTATCTGATAGAAATATACGCGAAGCTGTTACTTTATATGTTAAAACCAAAAGGTATAATTATATGCCTCACTCAGAAACTATGATTATATGTTATAAAATTTATTACAAGGTTCTTCATACTTTGAACCCTAACTACATATTGCAAAATGAAACTGGTAGTACAGTTTTGATTGAGACTAGTTTGTCTAGATCCCAGATATTACTCGTGGAATGATAAAATGGGAAGAAATAGACTTTCCTGAAAATTGAAAACTTGAAAAGGTGACTCCTAGTCAACTTAAAACTCATTCAGACTTCTGAAGGTGATGTCTTTTTAAGATTTAAACAAGAACCTACAATTACTAGGTCTTTTTCATCGAATCATTCTTATATTTCCCCTATTGTAGAGTTTTTTCAATCTTCAAGGGCTTCTACTTTTTATATTCGAGAAGATCTTAATAAAGAAATAGACAAATATAAACCTCCGTCAGAAGAAGGTGAAATTACACAGCCTGAAAAAATTGATGTTTTGTATCACGAAACAAGCTACTTCGTTTGTTTTAGTCCGATAGAAAGACATGAGCTAGTTTGTCGAGAGAGGCATTTGTATTCGACGTGAGTCGGTAGATTCGCGCAACCTGTACAAAGGGGCATAGAAAGCTCGATGGAGGTTAACACCTTAAAGAAGATTAATTGGACACCTAGAGTATCCCACATCAAGATTTTAGTTAATAGATCGAAAAACTCATTGAAAGGTGGTGTATGAACTAAGGAAATAACTCAACTACTCTTTTGGTTATTTCTTAGTCTCATCTTGTAAATTTGGAATCTTGGCCTTAGACCACGATCGTAAATCTACTATCTCATAGCAATTTTCATTAAATAAATTTGCTAATTTTCTAGAGACATGCTTGATTTTCGTAAGTACGCCACCTACATAGACGAATTATGTAACTGTTCATTTAGCAATAACTAAAAGGGTCCATGAAACACTTTTTGCTAATATTGAGCGACTAAGTGACATTCGATTAGGATTATTTCCTAACTAGTGTATTATTCTAATATCCTAACATTGAATTTCACCCATTCTTTTTATTCAAAATATCTAACATTTCACTTTCTATCTCATTTTTTAACTTAAATTTAAAATGAATGACTGAAATTCAATGTTAAAATATAAAAATAAAAGAATAAAATATTAATTAGGAGAGGATCCTGATCCAGTGATATTTACAAAAAGATCCGGGGTTCGAGTGACAATCACCTGAAGTTAATCGTGCCATTAAAGTCCAATCAGGGTCATCTGATGATCTGGCCCTGTTCGCCTTCAGTAACCAATCCTACCACGCTGGACATGTCACTGCAGCTAAACATAACCGGCCCATGTTTGAAGCCCAAACCTCGCTTGCAAGTTGCAAGAAGCATTTCATATGATTATACACTACACAAATACCAAAAAAGAAACAAAAAAAAAACTCGATTTCTCACAAAAATCTAGGGCTCATTTATAGCGGTGGGGACAACAGCTGACTCAGCATCCCGCCGAGCTGAGTCCCGTACAATTTCCGCCGACTTCTCCGACCACGTTCTCTCTACACACTAGGTTAAAAAAATTGTTCCAAAAATAAATTCAAATTTGCATCATGCGTTTGGATCGAAATGATTTTTGATATATTTAGACCTGTTTGGATTCTGTAATTGTAATTTGATTTACGTTCATATTGAGAATTCACTTGCTTTTCGAAAATTTAGAAATGAATCTAAGCTGGAAACGTAGTTTACCAATTTATTGTATATTTTTTTCATGTTATTTCTGGTTGTAATCAGTCTATTTATTTGATTCGCAACATTCAAAGTTGAAGGGAAAAAGGAGAATTTTAGAATTTTGTGCTATGACTATCATGTTAGCAATGATGAATTAATTTTTGAATGATAATTATCCAAGAAAATGTATTTTGAATTCAATTTTTTGAAGTCTGAATGTATTATAGATGTGTGTAACATACCAATATGTATGTGTGTGGTTGTGTGTTTGCGTGTTGTGTTTTGTGTGTGGGTAGCATACTAATACCTGTGTGTGATTGTGTGTTGTGTGTGTTTGTAATATATATGTGAGTGTGTTGTGTGTGTGTGTAATATACTAATATTTGTCTGTCATTGTGTGTTTTTTTGTCTGTGTAGTAAGACTAAATATTAATATATATATATATATGTGTGTGTGTGTGTGTGTGTGTGTGTGTGTGTGTGTGTGTGTGTGATATATACTAATATCTGTACGTGTGTGTATGCATGTGTCAAGGAGTTATTGAACCATATGCTTAATAATTCGATATGAAAAACAAGTGAAACATTTTATACATGAGTAAAAACAAGGGATGCACATACTGCACGCTGGTGTTATCAGTTGAATATAATGAAAGAAGGAACACTGGTCGCTATATGATAGCCTAGCAGTTGAAGTTCTGTACACTGGACTTATGAACTATAGATAAGGAAAGAAGCAGCGCTGATAGTGATTGATATCCTAACAATTCAATTTCTGTATATACTATTGTGAGCATTAGTTTTGTCATATTTTATTGGATATGCCACACTTCTGTTTGATTTTTCTGTTTTAAATTCTGGATGTATGCTAAATGCAAATATTTCTTCAGGAGTGTAAAAATAGTATAATACTTCAGATCTTGACAACCAATAGAGCAATATGGCTGCATCAGAAGAGAATAGTGCGCTCTTCCCCATCTTTATTTTGACAATAATGGCGCTGCCGTTGGTGCCTTACACAATAGTCAAGTTATGTCATGCTGCCACCAAAAAGACCACGAGTATAAACTGTCAGTGTTCAGTTTGCTTTCGCTCCGGAAAGTATAGGAAATCTTTGTTCAAACGGGTACATTTTTGTTTTAATATGTACACAAGTATGAAATTTTGTGTATTACTACTTTATGATGTCTCGGACACTTGTATTACTCTCTTTTGCTTTCGTTTTCAGATCTCTAACTTCTCGACATGTAGCAACCTGACCCTTGTACTGCTTTGGATCATCATGGCGGTTCTAATCTATTACATTAAACACATTAGCAGTGAGGTAAAATCTTATTGTACAATATCCAATAAAGCAGAATGAATTTTTTGTGTCTCGAGTAGTTTGGTCAATGGTGCCATTTTTGTAATGATACCTATCACGGCAATGGAAAATATTTTTCTTTTTTTTCCGCTTTTTTAATTTTTTTTTTTAATTTGCATGTTGAGATTCTGCTTTGTCTTCAAGAAATTTTTTGCAGTATCATTACATAAATTATGTCTCCTGCATTATCTTTGGGCTTTAATCTAAATTATCTTTCTTCGGGGATTCATATAGAATGCAATAAAAGGTTTCCGAACCAGGTTCTCAGCAATAATATTGCAGAGGAGCAGAATAATAAAGTAGTATGGAAATTTATGTTCTTAATGCAATATTTGATCCACCTTTTAACTTCTGTACTCTGTAGATCCAAGTGTTTGAGCCATTCAGTATTCTTGGGTTGGAATCTGGAGCTTCTGATTCAGAAATAAAGAAGGCTTACAGGAGACTCTCCATTCAATACCATCCTGATAAAAATCCAGATCCAGGTTGAAGGTGTTTGATATCTTCATTTTGTTTATTTTTATAAGATTAAGTAAAAAAACCAGATGCATCTCCTCTATGGTGCATGCTTATCAACCTCTTAATTTCTTCTTGCAGAGGCGCACAATTATTTTGTGGAGTACATCTCAAAGGCTTACCAGGCCCTAACAGATCCCGTATCACGTGAGAATTTTGAAAAGTATGGCCATCCTGATGGCAGGCAGGTAGAACACTTCACTTGCTATCCTTTTTGAGTTTGAAAATTTTCCTGTGAAAATCAGTTGAATAAGAGTATCTCTTATTACTGCTGTTGTCAGGGTCTCCAAATGGGCATAGCCCTCCCGAGTTTCCTTCTAGACATTGATGGAGCATCTGGTGGAGTACTGTTGCTTGGGATCGTTGGAGTTTGTATTTTATTACCATTGATGATAGCTGTTATATACTTGTCAAGATCAGCAAAGTATACTGGAAACTATGTCATGCATCAGACGCTGCTTGCATATTACCATCTCATGAAGCCTTCTTTGGCTCCAAAGTATGTGGTACTCTTCTTCTGCTATTGTAGTGTGATGATAACATGATTTGGCTTGTCTAGACCATAAAAGTACAAATTTCCTTTTTTCATACCAAACATGTTTTACTCACGTTCATGAGGATATCAAATTGGGATGCACCTTTGAAGTGTCTCTACTCTCTCCTATTAGTGTATATAGGTGTTGGGTTCTTATATTTTTGTTTGCAATGTTTCCTTAATGGTACAGCAAGGTCATGGACGTTTTCACAAAAGCTGCTGAATACTTGGAGACTCCAGTTCGTCGAACTGATGAAGAACCTCTTCAGAAGCTTTTTGTTTTAGTCAGGAGTGAATTGAATTTGGACCTTAAGAACATTAAGCAAGAACAAGCTAAGTTTTGGAAGCAGCATCCTGCATTAGTAAAGGTTGTACATTTAGCGGGTTTTGACTAGTTCATCAACATTGGTTTGACTTTTTTTAACTTTTCATAATTTTGTGCCTTGTCTAATTGCAGACTGAATTGTTGATTCAAGCCCAATTGAACCGTGAAACAGCAGCATTATCTCCGTCTTTGGAACGTGATTTCAGACGTGTACTTGAACTTGCTCCTCGCCTCCTTGAAGAATTGATGAAGGTATTCTGCCCTAGTAGTAGGCGTACGATGTTCTTGCTTTATATTTCCTATATGCGGATACTTGTCAATGGCTTTTAGTGTAAATTTGATACATTCGTTGACTATCTACAATGGTACTCTTGAAAAGTGTAAAGTTAAGGAAGGCAAGATCTGTTTAAAACATCAGGAAATGATGTATTTTGTTTTTCCTTCTTTCACATATCATAAACCGAACAAAACCAAGCCAATCTTATAACCATTAAGTGGAGTAAATTATATAGATCTCATTACATGATTAATTCCTGTTGAGAGCCATTTCATCCTTTGGCTGCATGCATGCGAGATCTCGTCTGGCTATCCAACTCTTTTTAATTTTCCTTTTCCCCTCCTTCACTATAAAACCTCCGTACCTTAACCCTTTCTAATATGTGCCTCTACCTTTTGGCTCCTAACATATCTAGTCTATCTCAAACGATTCTCCGATCTAATGAGCTTATCCCATTAAGTGGAGTCGACTATATAGATCTAATGACATCATTAATTCGTGGACAGAGCCATTTCATCTGTTAGCTGCATGCATGCGAGATCTCGTCTGGCTATCCAACTCTTCTTAATTTTCCTTTACCCCTCCTTCACTGTACAACCTCCGTACCTTCACCCTTTCTAATACGTGCCTCTACCTTTTGCCTCCTAACATATCCCGTCTATCTCAAACGATTCTCTGATCTTGTCTCCACACCTACTTTTCATGAATCACATCATTTCTAATCCTATCCTTTCTAGTATTGCTGTACTTTTATCTAAACATTTTCATCTTGGCTATTGACATCTTTAGAACATTTTTGTACTTCTATTGCCCACACTCTGAAACCTGGTCTTATTGATATTTTATAATATTTCCCTACTAACTTAAGGGGTACTTTATGGTCCCATAATTCTCCTGATGCACTTCTCTAGCTCGTCCATCCCACCTTGATTCTAAGGTTTCCCTTTTCTGGTATTCTATCGATGTCGAATATCCTGGGCTAATGTCAACTGGCTATATATATGATAAAACACCCTGGTTTTCAATTGATTGCTTCCTCTTCAATTGCACCTTCACTGGCTCGTTTGTGGCTTATTTCCAATTTTCTTTTATGGGCAGGTAAATATTGATTATTCTCAGAAACATTTATTCTACCTATACGACTCTTCCTCCTTAATTGGCTCCTTCTATGGCAGTTAGGGGGTTGGGGTGCTGGGTTGATTGAGGAAAAAGAGGAATGTGCTAACTATCAATGATTTCTTAACTATGTTAGCCTCATGCTTGTATTTTTTGTTAAATGCTTTATCTTGATTATATTGTTTAGCTATTAATCATTCCTCGATTACTTTGATTTGCCTGTGAAATTAGACAATAATCTATAGTCTTTTGGTATGGCTGCAGATGGCTGTTCTACCACGCACTGCACAGGGCCATGGATGGTTGAGGCCCGCACTTGGTGTTGTTGAGTTATCTCAGAGTATCATTCAGGTGTGAGCAATTTACTTAGTTGTGCTGCACGTCAATCTTTTGCAGCTATTAACTATGAGATTGTATCATCTTTCAAATATCTCGCCTTCTCCTAGCCCCCAGGGGTGGTGTAAACCTCAAGGAGCAAGCAAATCCCATTTAATAGCCTAAAGCTGGAGTAATCTGTGTTTTTTCACTATCTGGGCTTTAGGCTTATACAAGCTCCTTAAGTTTCCACTAATTTTGGCGTAACTGAAGCAAATACTCTACTCATCTTCCAAGCTTAACAGTGTGTGCGCTTTTGTGATACAGGCAGTTCCACTCAGTGCGAGAAAAGCATCAGGATCTGGTGAAGGATATGCTCCCTTCCTTCAGCTGCCACACTTCAGTGAGTCTATTGTCAAGAAGATGACAAGAAAGGTAGACAAAGTCTTTCTTCTATTTCTTGTGCATGCGTAATTGCTTTAGTGAGGCGTTTTAGCTTTAGTGTAGCTTAGGTGTACACTGCAACATGTACATTTTGGTTCTTGCCAAAATATTTGTTAGAATGTACTTACGGGTTACGTCTTGGGAAAATTAAACAAGCACTGTACATGGACATAAATGTTCCATTTACTTTCAATTGCCTCTCACACTTTGGGGTATCTCTCTGTTCTCTTTGGAATAAATGAATCTGACATCCAGATATATGGTTCTTGAGCTCACCTCCACAGTCAATAAGACTTGGATTATGTGAACATTTATACTTAAACTCTCCTTCTCGTAAGAGCAGTTGCACGCCATTCATATTAAATTACTGAAATATGGGGTAGATAGAGGAACCCTTAAACACATGAACTCTCAAAAGGAAAATGTTTTCCTTCGGCACGAACATTATATATTCTGGTTCCCTGTTGTGTAGTTGTAAGCAATGAACAACATAGAGAATGGGGATATTTGCACTCCTAGTGACGAAGGTCATTGTTGTATTATTTTCCTTTCCTGTTTGTGCTGACTCAGATTATTGTTAGTCAACTCCATTTTGTAGCTGAAATAATCTTGTAGCACTTTTACCTGAATTTGGATTTGTTTTGATCCCTCTAGAACTTAGCTCCTTTGGTCACAAAATTCCCTTTTGTATGTGATATTCCTTTTTTGTGCTCAGCCGCTGTAGGCTTTTGGCTGTTTTTGGATGTTAATTTTAAATTGTTCACTGCTTTCTCTACATTTGTAGAAAATACGCATGTTTCAAGACTTCCGAGACATGTCACAACAAGAGTGTGTAGAGCTGCTGACTAAGGTTGCTGGCTTTTCTGATGCTGAAGCTCAGGATGTGGAGATTGTTCTTGAAATGATGCCTTCTATTTCAATTGATATTACATGTGAGACAGAAGGTGAAGAGGGAATTCAAGAAGGTGATATTGTCACTATGCATTCTTGGATCACTCTTAAGCGTGGAAATGGAATGATTGGCGCGCTCCCGCATGCTCCATATTTCCCCTTCCCCAAGGAAGAGAATTTCTGGTTGCTGCTTGCAGAAACCTCTGCAAATGAAGTGTGGATGTCCCAGAAAGTTAGCTTCATGGATGAAGCCACTGCTGTAATTGCTGCATCAAAAGCAATTCAGGAGTCCAAGGAGGGGTCTGGTGCTAGTGCAAAGGAAGTAAGTCTGGCAGTCAAAGAAGCGATCGAGAAAGTAAAAAGTGGTTCAAGATTGGTAATGAGCAAATTCCAGGCCCCAAGTGAGGGCAATTACAACCTCACTTCATTCTGCTTGTGTGATTCCTGGATTGGTTGCGATGCAAAATCTAACATAAAGTTGAAGGTTCTGAAACGCAGTAGAGCAGGAACAAGGGGTGGTGCCGCAGCAGATGATGTACCTGCTTTGGAAGATGGAGTTGAGGAGGAAGAGGAGGAAGAAGAGGAAGAATACGATGACTATGAGAGCGAGTACAGTGAAGATGACGAGGATGTGAAAGACACAAAGGGTAAGGGTTCTGTAGCCAATGGCTCTGCCCATCATGACGGTGGTGGTTCAAGCTCTGATGGTTCAGGTACTGAGGAAGATTAAGATCCTAATTTAATTTTCTTTTTTTCTTTTTGTTTTTCATTGTCAGGAGAAAGTGAGAAGGTGACAATTTTTTTTTTCATTTGTTTTTGTATCACTGATAATAGAATCACTTAGGCACGTACTTTCTGAATAGACATATAGTTGCGTGAGCGATTAATTATTGCGATTAACTGTGGTTTGATCTTTGATGAATAATACGTGGAGCAATTACAGTGAAATTCTGATGCCACTCCTATCATTGCTCAAGCTCAAGCTTGCATAGGGGAAATTAGGAAATGGAATTCTAGAGTGGCGTCTTATATCTCTGCAAAGCGTAAGGTTATTTATGTTAAATATACTCTTTTTTCTTTTCGAAAGTCGAATTATAGTGATCAGAAGTACGAATAAAGGAAGTATTAGTATCTTATTAGAACTGCTCGTTTTTTATCAGAAGTTGTGATTTAGTTTTTGATATCACAAGTAAGGGGCACCGAAGCGGAACATGTAGTACAAGAAGTAGTGAGCACCATCGCTTTGGCTTTTAAGATTCAGTCATTGAAGTTTACTTATCTTATTATTCATCTCTATAGGAGGAGGAATGGGGCAAAACCCGATAAGTTTGGGGTCACTTGGAGGAAAATTTATTACGTTTTTTTTTCTTCGTGGGGGTGAGGTTGAAGATGTTTGGAGACGTTTTTTTTTAGTACAATCAGTTAAAATTGTAATTTAAAATTTGAAACGTTTGATTACAATAAATCGCTATTCGACCATTCATCTCTTTGGATGTATTTGATGTTGAGCAGTTAATGCTATATCACCAAAGTTAAGATCAAATAGATTCTTTAATGTGAAAGTTTATACGTGTGAAGGTTTATACGTGTGACGCGACGTTGATGACTATTTCATATAAACTTCCCGATGCAAGTTACGAGAAGGGAAGTTAAAAGCTGTAACACTACTAAAGAGATCCATCTTTCAAGTTTCAATTTCAATGAGTAGTGTAATACAAAAGGTTTCAGGCTTCTCAACAATTATGCCGAAGATTAGGTTTAATGGATGTGAATTTCACGTGCATGTAAAGTTCACATACTATACAAAGTTGGGTGTGAATCTTACATGCATGTAAAGTTCATATACTATATAAAATTGGACCGTCCAATTTGTTCATTTTAAGTATTTTTCACATAAAAGACATAACTACATAAAAAATGAAAATAAGTTTGACTATTCACTTGAACATGAAAATCATTACAAGCACATTCACAACATCATAGATGGTAAAATTTGCTAGCACCTGACAACTCTATGCAGATACAATATCCTGAAAATATTATACATAAACAAGAGGTATGTCAATCTTAGCATCTCAGGTTGCTTGATTGAACCATCTACCTCAAGCCACAGCTCACGTCCTTCTTTAGCATAGCGACCTCGCCCAAACAAGAGATACATGTCTTTGGGGGTCTCCATACTTACGAAGTTAAAAAGTTTGTACAATCAAGTATGAAGTTCTTTCTACACAATAGTAATGACCTAGGCTCTATTGGTCTGCCAACATGTTGAGTCTAATAACTAGCCCAAAATGTTTAGGCCCATGTTAACAATAGTAGCGAACCCAAATCTATAATTTGAATGTATATCTCTGGCAGAGCCAGAATTTTAAAATTAGGGGGGCCAAAATTCAAATAAGAACATTCATGACAAAGGAGAAAAAAAATATGGAGAGCCGTTAACTTATTTTTAACAATACTACATAATTTTTTTTAACGACAATAACTTCAGCAAGAAGCTATTTATGCTCATCAGGAAACTGCCTTCACCAAATCTGCATCATACCAAACACACCTTTTATTACAATACAATCTAGTTATTTTGAACACACTCCGGGCGCCAAGAAGGAAATTTAGCAGTCGAGTTTTTAGAGACGAAGATAATACTCATACATTGAATAACTTAAATCTCTCTCACAGTTACTAGAACTAAATATTTATCAGTGTAAAGAGACATTATGAAGACATTTACGACCAAATCGATAATACATCAAACAAACAGAAGCTCCTTCTAGTGGAACAAGAGCTCCGGTAAGTACCCAACACTATGGAAGACGCAACAGGAAATTCATTGAACCTTAAAAAATACTCATCTAAGGAACTATGAATTGCGCTAATTAAACATCAAAAGACACTTATCGAGTTGATGAAACAATTACTATACACTCCAGAAACATTACTTAATAAAAACGCAACAATAAGAATCTCACACTTCTAAATCAGTTTTTTGTTGCCTTTTCTATTCCAGAACAATAGCAGGCAGGGATGCTTTGAATACAATGCAAGGAAAGGAAATGCACGGGAATATAACTGCAAGCACGTTCATTAGTATTTATAATGGATATCAATGAAGGGACTTGAGTATCCACCAAAATACACACTTTGCCCAGTATGAAGGGTATTACGTCGAAAATTTCCTTTTAATTATTATTAACCAAATCAATTAAACAAAATAAATTAGTTCAGAACTACATAATCAAAGTCATATTAACTGATGTCAAATGTCGTGGCAACTACCTTTGTTTGTCCAACTGCAGCAGTGGAAAGAGCCATATGATGTATTCCAAAGAAACTGTTGGAAGAACCTAAATATAACAATCAAAATAGCTGATGTAATGAAAAATCAAGAATAAACACTAACACATCTCTAGGAAGCAAAGTACCCACAAATGAATGGAAAATAAGATAACTCAGAAAATCTAGATGTTGATAAGAAAAGTTATTTGAACTTCATACCATTCTCACCTGCCGGCAGCAGGAGGAAACCCAATTGTGTAAAATTTAAGAATGATCCATTTTGTTTATTCCATGAGTGATAAGAGGTATACTATGGACACAAATTGGCAATCCAAAAGCCTAAGCTGGATAGAACGAGAAATCCCTTTATTTGTAGAAGAAAGGAAGTCTGAAGACTGTCCTTGCAAGTTCAGCCATCCCATTAAACATCACATTCATAAAACTGACAAGAAGGGCTCCAAAGTATTTCCTTCCATCTTGCAACCTACCACATGGCATCTGATAAAGAACACAGTAAACGCTATAATAGACATGATGATTATTTGGGCAGTTTAGAAAATATATGCAAAAGAATTGCACTTTAATAGTTGCCACTCCCTTAAAAAGCATGCTCTAAATAGTTCCCAGTTTGAGAGACAATATTTTCTGTCACCAGTTCAGCTGTGGGTTCTGTTTCTATCGGAAGGAATAATCAGCTTTGCAGCAACCTGTTGGCCAACATGGAAAGAATGGGTGGGTTCTGCAAACTTGCTAACTGAAATATATCTGAATGCTCGGTCTTTCCAGAACCACTATTGTTCTTGCTCCTTGGAAGTAACTTTTTGAAGAAAATCAGCAACTCCTTTAATTGACTGCCCCTGAGCACCTCAGCAAGAACTGGTATGAATGAAGACCTCTACATGAACCAATTCTTGGCCCCTTTAATTGACTCTTTTTGTACCAGTAAGATTGTTGAGAGCATTATTAAGCTCCATTTCCACATCTGAAGGTATTGGTTTACTTAGACCTTTAAAAGTCCTATATGACAGATCATAATCAAGTCGACCATGACCAACATAAGAGTGAGACTGTTGAGGGTGTTGTGCCTCCAGGAATGGTGGAAAAAGAAGTTGATGCAAGCGAGGTGCCCCAATCATCGAAGCTGAAGGTCCAGCAACAGCATGTGGGGCATTTATAGGCAGAGGACTCATCTCTGAATCAAGAGGATAGACATACGTATAGAAGACGAGGAGATGGAGGACTAAAATGGCCCCCTTGGAGGTTGTGTAGCTATCCAAAGCTTATGGCGATAGTAATTATGACCTTCAACCCCAAAGAGGAAGCCATAATCTGGATTGTCTAGCTGCTTCTCACGGATCATGGCTCAAAATTCAAGGCCATTCTTCGCCACATATGCCATAGATGCTGCATAATCATGACCTTGACGATCTATCAGCTATTGATATGAATTACACGAGGAAATATCACCACTCACGTCTCAGGATATATTATCAGATTAGCTGCCCAATCAAAGGGGTATATATACAACGATAATAAGTCTATTATTCCAAAAATTCACTACATAAAGAACAACCAATGTACTGTGACGAGGAGGTCCCAAGCTGAGGTAAGATATCTATACCGAGCTGAGATGGACTAATCCAAGTTAAGTTTAGCATATTCAGTTAATGTCCAATCTGGATGTCGATCCGACCTCACCCCAATCCAGGAAAACCCGGACCTCAGTATCAGCTGCTCTGATGGGACATAAAGTCTTGATCGGACATAAAGCTGCGCTGCATTAAATGCTGTCAAATCCGAATTTAGTATAAATAGAGTTTCACCCCTTTATTTCGGAGGTAACTGCTCATTAAATGCTTTCAGCTACTTCGTCAGCTCGGACATACTAATCATTCGCACGCCCAAAGAAAAAATCTGGCGCATTACCCCGCCTTTTCCTTTATTTTCCTTGTGCAGGTCAGGTAGTTGACCCGAAAATCCAGATCACGAAGCTGACCCAGAATTCCAGCTCGGCAGGAGTAGCCTCACAACCTTAACTGCAAGATTTTCAACCTCGACAGTTTGGCGCCGTCTGTGGGAACGAGTTCTTTCTATTACTCTTCTCACTGCTCATTGAGAAACCATCATGGTACAAACGAGAAGCCATAACGCACCGGTAGAGGAATCGCCCAACCTGGATGGGGACCTCGAAACTACACAGGTGCCTAGCCAAGACCTAACCCAAACTGACGTTGGAGTGAGCCAACGTATACACTTAGCCTCAAAAACTAACCCTTCTATAGATGGAGACCCCAACTCCAGCCTATCACCAGATATGAGGATGATGCTCGAAATGTTTGAGGAACTAAAGGAGCAAGTAGCCTGGCTAGCTACAGAACACCTAGTTCCGCAAGCAGCTAAGCCGCGGCCCGTGCGTCTACAGTTCCGCATTCCAGCCCCGGGGCGAACCCGAGCCCCAGACGGAGAAGGCTTCCTGGAGCCGGTGGCGAGACCCGTTGAGGTGTGAGGCAAAATGGCGGCCTATGCTGACCCCGAGCAGGCCAAGACTACAGCTGCCATAGCCAAGGTCATTAACCAGCTCGGCGTTAGCCCACTCTCACCTGAGGTACTGGCGACGCCGTTGCCCATTGGCAATCGGATGCCCAACCTGGCCGTCTACAATGGGGATGGAGACCCGGCTAGTCACCTGCTCAACTTTGATCACTATATGACTCTGCATGATATGACCAACCTGATGAAAATGAAGATATTCCCGACTACCCTGGTTGGCAATGCCTTGGATTGGTTCCAAAAACTCTGTCCCGGCTCAATTGCAAGTTTTCACCAGTTGGCTGAGGCTTTCTTGTCCCGCTTCGTGGGAAGTCAACGTGCAACCCGTCACACTTCATCATTGCTGTCGGTGAAGCAGCATAGAGAAGAAAGTCTGAGGGCTTACATGGCCCGATTCAATGAGGAGTCCCTCAGAATACCCAACCTGGAAGACTCCATGGCGTTAATGGCCTATCAAAGTGGACTCAGGTCGGGCCCCTTTACATCCTCCTTGGCCATCGACCCCGTGGATACTGTAGCCGAGCTGATGGTACGAGCAGAAGGGTACATACACTCGGAAGAAATCCATCAGACGAAAAGGGATGATGACAAAGAGAAGGAAGCCAGTACGAAGGGAGAGACCTCCCGAACCCAACCTGGGAGTAAGATCCAAAATGACCGAGGCGAGCAGCCTCAGCAGCCGAAGCATAACCCCCGGTTCACTATGTTAACTCCCCTTAACACCACGAGGGAGCAAATCCTGATGGAGATCTACCACCGGAACCACCTGCCTCTAACCCCAATGATGAAAGGCCGACCTAAGAAGCGTAATAGGACCAAGTATTGCCGCTACCATATAGACTACGGCCATACCACCGAGGAGTGCAAAGACTTGAAACAGGAGATCGAAGCACTGATAGCCGGAGGTCACCTTCGGAGGTACGTAGATCAACAACTGACCCGAATCACGATCAGAGAGATAAAAAGAGAAGTCCACCCAGGCGACAGGCTGGGGACAGACGTTTGGCTGTGATTGAGACCATTGCAGGGGGATTGGTGTCGGGTGGAAAGACCTCGGCTGGCAGAAAGAGTTATGTTCGAGCTGGAAGGGAGTATGGGCCAGCACGGGGTCCGATCCTGGAGATAGAGGAGCTCACTTTCTCCTCAGAAGACTTGGAGGGTGTGATATTGCCCCATGACGACCCACTGGTGATCAGCGCTGAAATAGCCAACTTCACCGTGAAGAGGCTGATGGTGGACACCGGGAGCTCGGCATAAGTCTTATTCATCAGCGCTTTTGAGCAGATGGGGTTGGACAGGAGCCGACTCATGCCATTGAGGGGCACTTTAGCTGGTTTCACCGGGCAAGCCCACCGAGCCGAAGGGGTCATCAACCTCCCGCTGAAGCTGGAAGACGGAGACAAGCGGGTTTCAATGCAAGCCAACTTCATTGTGATAGATTGCAACTCCACTTACAATGGGATCTTAGGTCGGGTAGCACTCAACCATTTTAGGGTCGTCCCTTCAACTTACCACCAGGCCCTGAAATTCCCGACCCCTACCGGTACGGCCACCATTCGCGGAGCCCAGCTCTCAGCTCGGGAATGTTACGAAAATTCCCTCCGGCCTAAATATTAAGTTGGTTGGGGACCAAACTTGCCCTAGGAAAAGAGGGATGCCAAGAGAGGGAACCCGGCTGAAGACCTTCAAGAGGTGGAGCTCTCCGATTAGACGAAGAGAGCAAAAATTGGGAGTGAACTCTTTGCCGACCTCAAGAAAGGTATAAGCCAATTTCTCTTGAAAAATGAACACATATTTGCATGGTCTGCCTCTGACATGACAGGTATTGACCCGGGAATGATTGAGCATTACCTGAATGGCGACCTAAATCATTATCCGGTAAAGCAGAAGCGCAGATACTTCCATTATTATAAGCAACAAATCATAGCAGAAGAGGTGGACAAATTGGTAGACGCCGGCTACATAAAGGAAATCCAGTACCCAACCTAGTTATCCAACGTGGTGCTGGTGACCAAGTCCTCAGGTGGATGGAGATTGTGTATTGACTTCACCGACCTCAATAAAGCCTGCCTCAAGGATTGCTTTCCCCTACCTCGGATTGATCAGATAGTGGATGTCACCTCTGGGTTCGAGCTACTCTCTTTCATGGATGCCTTCAAAGGCTATAACCAGATCAAGATGGCTCCGGGAGACAAAGAGAAGACCGCCTTCACCGCCGATAAAGGTCTCTACTACTATGAGGTCATGCCTTTTGGCCTCAAGAATACTGGAGCTACCTACACTCGGATGGTGAACAAGGTTTTCAAAAGTTAGATTGGCCGAAATATGGAAATCTATGTAGATGATATGTTGGTCAAGAACCGAAGGGCGGAAGACCATGTAGCCGACCGGGCTGAAGCCTTCGCCGTAATGGAGCACTTTCGGATAAAGTTGAACCCGAAAAAGTACGCATTCGGCGTCAAGGCAGGAAAGTCTCTGGGCTTCATGATCAGGGCCCGAGGACTAGAAGCCAACCTGGAGAAGGTTCAAGCGGTACTTGACCTGGCGCGGCCGGCTTGCGTGAAGGACATCGAGGTGCTCGCGGGCAAGGTTGCGGCACTAAGTAGATTCATGTCCAGGTCGGCCGACAAGTGTGCTCATCTGTTCAAAATATTGAGGAATCCTAAGAATTTTGAATGGACTACAGAATGCCAGGATGCCTTCCAGGAACTGAAAAGATATCTAGCTTCGCTACCCCTGCTATCCCAACCTGAGGTGGGGGAGGAGCTAGTACTATAATTGGCATGTTCAGGGACAGTAGTGGTGGCAATACTACTCCGCGAAGAAGGGAAAGAGCAGAAGCCGGTCTATTATGTAAGAAAAACCTTGCAAGGGGCCGAGGTGAGGTATTCCTCCTTGGAAAAACTAGCCCTCGCGCTCATCACAGCGGCAAAAAAGCTGAAGCCATACTTTGATGCTCATCCAATCAAGGTTGTGATGGATGCCCCGCTTAAGTCCATCATGCACAAGCCAGAGGCGTCGGGTAGGCTACTAAAATCGGTAGTTGAGCTGAGTCAATTGGACATCACCTACCAACCCAGAATAGCCATCAAGGCCCAAGCCATTGCAGACTTTGTGGTGGAATGTACTAGCTGAGCCGAACATGACCCAGAGGATGTGTGGAAGGTCCATGTGGATGGGGTATCAGGGAAGTCTGGAAGCGGAGTCGGAGTAGTCATCCTCTACCCGACCTGGCATAAGCACCAATATTCCTTCATGTTCGCCTTTCTGGTGTCCAACAATGAAGCTGAGTACGAAGCAGTGATCGTGGGACTGAAAATTACAGCTCAGCTCGGGGCACAAGCAGTCGACCTGAGCACCGACTCTCAATTAGTTTCTAGTCAGATATCGGGAGAGTTCGAAGCCAAAGACAATACTATGCTAGTCTACCTCAATAGAGTTAAGGATTTGACCTCAGGGCTCAAAAGGTTCACGATACAGCAAATTCCGAGGGAGGAGAATATGAAGGCTGACGCCCTATCTAGGTTGGCCTTGGGCGAGAGTCGACCTGCACTGGTCTATGTGGAAGAAGTATCCAAACCAAGTATCCAGTTGGGGATGCAAGCCGTAGCTGAGCCCAATTTAAGCCCAGATTGGACCAAACCAATCGTGGACTACTTAGAGGGGGTATGACCCCAGAGGATGAAAAAGTAGCTCGAAAACTCATGAAACAGGCCTCAAGGTTTCTCATAATTGCCGGGCAACTCTACAAGAGAGCCTACACTTGGCCTCTCATAAAGTGTATTGGGTCCGAGGAGGGAAATTATGTACTCCGGGAGATCCATGAAGGGGTATGTAGAAACCACTTGGGAGGCAAGGCTCTGGCTCAGAAGGCATTGAGGCAAGACAATTTTTGGCCAACCTTAGAACAAGATGCCAAATAATAAGTAAAAAAGTGTGACACCTGCCAAAGGTTTGCCAATATACAGAGGAAGCCAGCGGTAGACCTCACAGTGATGATAAATCCATGACCATTCTATCAATAGGGTCTAGATATTATCGGCTCATTGCCAACCAGTGTTGGCCAAAAGAAGCACACCTTCGTAGCTGTAGATTACTTCACTAAATGGCTTGAGGCTAAAGGTATTGCTAGAATAACAGAAAAGGAAGCTTGGGATTTTGTATGGAAAAATATCATTTGTCGATTTGGGGTGCCAAAGGTCATCAATACTGACCACGACAAGCAATTTGACAGTGCATACTTTCGAGGCAAATGTGTTGAGATCGGGATCGACCTCAGATTCTCATCTATTGCTCACCCTCAAAGTAATGGTCAAGTTGAAAAGACTAACCAAATTATTTTGCAAGGCCTGAAAATTAAGCTAGAGAAAGTAAGAGGCCAGTGGGCATCGATTCTCCCCGAGGTACTGTGGGCTCAACAAACCACCATCAGCTCGACAACGGGAGAATCGTCCTTCGAGCTGACCTTTGGTACTCAAGCGGTGCTGCCAGTGAAAATTGGGTCTCCGACCAGTAGAACCCTCCACTATGATCCAGAAATAAACGGACCACTGATTCGTGAAGAGCTCGACCTCACTGAAGAGCTCCGAGTTAAAGCTCAAATCAGGATGCTAGCTAGCAAAGCTGCCATGCAAAGAGCCTTTGCCAAGCAGGTAAAGCCTAAGCCTATTAAGGTTGGCAACCTCGTACTCAGAAATGCCATCTTTTTGTTGCGCTCGGGTAACAAGTTCTCCCTGACCTGGGAGGGACCGTATGAAGTCGTGAAAGAAGTCCGACCCGGAACCTTCTACCTCCGTGACAAGTACGAAAAACTATTGAAGAATGGATGGCACTCAAAACCTGAAGTGGTATTTTGTTTAAGGCCCCGAGCCGAAATTTCTTGTAACGGCCCTCGAGCCGAAATACAATGTAACGGCCCCAAGCCAAAATCTCTCATAAAGGCCCTGAGCTAGATATTTTGTAACAACCACTAGGTGAAATCTTTTGTAAGGCCCCCAGCCAAAACGTTACTTTCGATAGTCTCCCAAGCCCAAGTACACGTACAAATTAAATACAATACATTTTGTAAACCAGTGCAATGCCCGACCCGGGCCCAAGTGCCTCAGCTACTAAGCTACTGCCAACTCAGATTAACGCGGTGGCCACACTTAATTACGAGCTAATGATCAAGTAAACCAGCTCATATTAGGTTCTAGCTCGGGTATAATCAATAACAATTTGATTAGATTTGCCAGTTCGGATCAATTTCCAACTCAGTATAATCCGGCTTCAGGTCGGCATGTTAGTTTGGGTCTAAACTCGAGCTCAATATCTGTCAACATAAGTTTGACCAATTTTAAATCGGACTGACGAGTCCAGGTCAGCAACGATAATAGTTGTCCAATTAACCAGCTCAGATTAGGATCAAAATTCCTTAATCGCGTCCAGCTCGGTTCTTTACATTTAAATTAAGTTTGGAAGGTCCATTATATTGGTCCGACCCCACTTACTTAAGAAAATTTGCAAAGGGAAAGGTACACATGTACGAACTCGAATGAAATTCAAATAAAACAAAAACATTCATTTCATTAAAAGTGAAAAAATACAATTACAAAGAGCCCGACCCGGGCGAGTACAAAATTCACTTAGGCGCAACGGCGGGGGTGGTAGCATCGGCTTTATCCCCAACCTAGTCCATGCCCTTCTGAACAGATTCAATCACCTCCCTGGCTTAGGACGTCAGGTCGGCCGGTAGCTCAGGAATCTCCTAGAACTCCTGCGGTGGAGCCTCCAAGATTTCGATGTAATCATTCTTAGTGGCAGAGAAGAAGGTCTTCGCTCTCTCCTGAGCTACCACCTGGCCCCAGAAGTAGTACTCTAACTCGGCGTACCTGGCCATCACCCTATATTCCATGGCCAAGCAATCCACGGCCGCTTGGCTGGCACCGCCTTCCCTCCTTGGAAGTCAACCCGATCTGCCAGCTCCCGGAGCTTTGCCTCGGCTTCGCGCCTCTCCAGCTTGTAGCGCTCAACGTCTTTGGCCGCGGCCTTGCGCCAAGATTTCTCCGCCTCGAGCTCCTTTTTCAGCAGGTCAATCTCTGACGTGTCCACTTTGTTCCTCTGGGTGGCCTCCTCCTTTAGGGCCTCAAGCTCGGCTCAGGCGTCGATGTATCGCTGCTCGAGCTCGACGCAATGAGACTGGGCCCTGGAAAAAAAGTTGGGTGCCGAAAGGCTGTGGGACTCAGCATGCGCAAAAGATAGCAAAATGATCAGCCAAGCTGAAAAACATAACCATATCAACACGGTCGAAGATGTCTCATCGTGACTATGGCCGTCCTCAGGTCGAGCGAGAGCTACTTCGCCGGGACCATTGCCAGCTTGGGGTAGCGGGTGACCTTAGCTGCCTCCACAAAATCCTTGCTAGGAGGGTTCACCTCCGTGGCCTTGCCTTTCCCGGAGTATTCGGCCCGAGGCCGTTTCTTATACTCAGGGTGGGACGCTGAGCGCTCCGGGATTGTCACCCCCGAGCTCGATCTTTTAGGCAGGGCAGACCTCGATGTCCCCTTGGAGGAGACCTCGGTGTTGACCTCCCGCACTTGGCCACTAGACCGCTCACTCTGCCCTTGAGGGACGGAGCCCAAGCTGGATCGAGCCGAGACTTCGCCATTAGCCTCGGTTTTTCTCTTCATGTGGGCATACGCGAGCTTCCTCGTATCTGCCATATCTGCAAAAAATGAAGAAAATAGAGGTGAGAAATAACCAAATGCAAATTGAAGAGAACAACGGTAGACAAGGAGACGGAGATGTCGGTCATTGATCCTGCGAACTGATCCTCTTCTGAGCCAAAATCCGCATTCTTTTCGGGCTCGAGAAGTAGATGGGGGTGCTCCTTCCTCAGGTCGGGTTCTCTCCCGAATAAATTTGATTTTCAGATTCTGTCCCACCTGAGGACGCTATCAATGTCAGTCTGCATACCCGGCTCGGGTCTCAATACCCCGACCTCGGCGAGTTCCGCTTCTGAGAGCTTGGGGTCGTCGTTCATATTCTTCGTTAGGGAGGGATTCCAATCTACCTTGTACCCCGGGTTCACAACCGGCTCGACCCAATAGTAGTAGTTGTGCCATCCCTTGTTGGAGGAGTGCCACTTGATGAATATGGCATTGCCGGCCCGAGTTGCGAAATGAAACTACCCTGGTTGCTTCGGGTTAGGCTTGGACACAAAGAACTGCCTGAACCGACGCAGGGTCGGCTCTATTTTTATCTCAAGGCAAAATACATAAAAAGCCACCATTACGGCCCAACCATTTGGTGACATCTGACTCGGGCTAAGCTTAAAGTAATTCAAAATGCCGGCGATGAAGTCGGGAAGTGGAAGTCAGATGACATCGAAGATGAGGTCATAGATAGTGAAGTGATCGGGTGGAGGATAGCATGTGGACTCATTCTGACCTGGAACCTTCAGCTTGTGGTGTTGGTCCACCGACCATTCCCTTAGCCTGGTGTTAGCCATTTGGACAGAAGAATGGCACTCGCGTTTACAACAGGCAAACAACTGCTCTATCCTCTTCCCCTGAGCCGACGAACCACTGGCTGCAGTTAAGCTCTGAGGTCGGACCACCCTAATCGGGACCGCTTCAATCGGTTCCGACGCGGAGGCTTCAGCTAAGTACTCCTGTGGTATCTCAACTCTCTCCAACTGGTTGAATGGCTTCTCATCCTCCCTATCTCCCAAGTCGGCCAATAGGTCTGCCTCAACTTCTTCTTACACTTGCCTGACCTTGATCACTTGGCAATCATCATCACTCTCCCTGAGCCCAGATTGCCAAGCTGATCCTTGAGATGTACATTCGCTATCACTACTGCGGCCTCCATCTGAGGTCGATTCTGAGCTCGACAGATTCTCCTCCCCTCTATAGGACCTCACCTCCATCGCTTGGGAATCTTCTGACTCCGACATCCTCATCCTGTTGGCAAATTAAAAGATGTGCAGGAATAATTAAAGGGAGTCGGGGCGTACCTACCGATCTAGTTGTCGAAGATGACCCGATCTAATTGGCTCCTACCTAATTGGCTCTGAGTTAATGGATTCTGAGCTGAATACCCCGAGAAGTTATTTGTCGAGCTAAGAGTGTCTGACCACTCTGGTTGCCGACCTGAAAGCTCCAAATTTCGTAAGCAAAGTGTGAAATAAATCTCGGATGTCAAGGCCCTATTTATAGGCAACTCTTGTAACCGTCTCGGGAATCCCAAACGTTGCATCTTGTCATAACTTCCAGGTGATGTGTTAGCCATCTGAAAGGTATACACCACTGACGTGGCCATCCCCACTCTGCCGGGGTCGTTCACCTCTAGCTCAGGAACAACTCCCAATTCTAGATCTCACCCTCTCGATCTCGACTTGGTGGGGGGGGGGGAAGGGATTGACGAGGGGGACTCTGAGCTGAGGTAAGATACCCACACCGAGCTAAGGCAGGTTAATTCGAACCAAGTCTAGCATATTTAGCTAATGCCCAACCTGGATGCCGATCTGACCTCACCCCGACCTAGGAAAACCCCAACCTCAGTGCCAGCTGCTCTAATGAGATATAAAGCTGCATCGCATTAAATGCTGTCAGAGCAGAATTTAGTATAAATAGAGCTCCACCATTTCATTTCTAAGGTAACTACTCATTAAATGCTCTCAGCTACTTCGCCAGCTCGGACATACTAATCATTCGCACGCCTGAGGGGAAAATCTGGGTCATCACCCCGCCTTTTCCTTTCTTTTCCTTGTGCAGGTCAGGTAGCCGACCCAAAAATTCAGGTCGAGGAGCCGACCCAGAATTCCAGCTCGGCAGGAGCAGCCTCCCAACCTCAACTGCAAGATTCCGACCTCGACATACTGTAACATTAATATAAAGAAAGGTCTCGAATTATATGCATAATTCGAAGAAAATATTCATCTTAGAAAGAATTGCATTGTTCTCTCTATGTCTCTCTCTATATATGTGTGTATTTTAGTAACCTAATAGGAACATCGAGAATGGGTAATTCCTCTTGACATTTCATCGAAAAACTAAGAAGCGGTAAGGAAATGAGCAAAAAAAATTCGTAGCCAGAGATAGACCAACCTCTCAGTTTGCATTTGAACTCCTTGATAAGGTTCGAATAGCATCATGAAATGCATAAAAATTACATTTTGGCTACAACAACAAGAATCAGCCATTAGAGCCACTTGAAGCTCATCTTCTATTATGCCAATAAACTCCCATTTTACGCAATGAAAATGGAATTGCTCTTCTAGTTCCCATAATTTCTCGATAATACAATTTTTCACCTTTATCATTGATTCCAATATTTACATAAATCCCATCATCAATTGCACAACTGATATATTATTCTGGTTTAATGTTTGATGTTTTTCTCTAATGCGATAAAGTGTACTAAATTTTCCACAACAAAAAAATTAGATGAAATAAATTGAAGGAAAAAAAAACGGAGAAAAAGAGAAGGCTTTACCACACAAGCTTGATGTGTTGCTGAAATTGAAATTAGGGCTCCAAATTGATTTCGGTGATAAAACGACGTTGTTGCATTGGAAATTACGTAGCTAAATAACAAAAATAGAACAATGCCGTTGCATTTGATGCTATTGAGAAGATTTAAAAAAAAAAAAAAATTGTCATCAGACGAAGAAGAAGTCGAAGTTCTGCTGGGCTTTTAAACGCAAGATGAAGAAAAAAACTCTAGCCACGTCTTCTCTCATCTTAGAGACGTATAGGACTCCAGACCACATCAACTTTGACATGGTGCCATATCAGCTGCACAATCAGAATGGCCACATAGGACGCCAGGCCATATCATCTGTCTACGTGGGTACCACGTCATCGACAGGTGGAGTAAACGGCCACGTCTACTTCCCATTCAACTAAGCTACGTAGGCCATAGTACCATGCCATCAGCCTACATGGCATCCACCTCAAATCTGAGTCACATCCTATGTAGGACAGATGGACACGTCATCATACGCATGGACACCACGTTAACTACATGCGGTCTGACTTGCCAGGTCACCAAGCACAGTCAGCACAGCCACGTCAGACAATCTGCCATGCACGGAATATACGTCAAATTTGAGTTATTAGGCTACGCAGGCCAAACATCCACGTCATCGATACACATGGACCCCATGTCATCAACACGTGGTCTCATCGGCCACGTCACCAAGCACAGTCAGTAAATCCACATGGGACTTATGCTATCACCCTCTTACGTGGATGACACATCATCTTACCATGCAAGATATATTACCACGTCATCAAAACACGCGGGCAACAAGTCAGCGACACACGTGGTCTATCCGGCCACGTCAACTTGCACCGTTACTACATACGTGGTGGCCACGTCAAATGACACGTGCAGATTTGTGCCAAGTCCACCAGCAGAGTCAGCAAACCACGTAGGCCCATGTACACCTGGACGCCACGGCAGGAACACGTAGGCAGATATTGGCATGTAAGCTAGCAAAGTCAGCTAAGCAGCCACATAGACAAAATTGCCATATCAGCAGCTTTAACAGGCGGCGGCGGCGGCAACAGCAGCATAATAATAAAGTATTTGAGTCGGTACAAAAAAGGTATCATCTCTCACAAGTCCACAAACAAAGAATATTGATTATTTTGTTCTGCTATAAATCACTCCTCACTTGTTTAACTTTTATTCATCTCTAAATTTTGGCAAAAAAATGTATTTTTATTCTGTATGGTTGCAGATGGCTGTTCTACCACGCACTCCACAGGACCATGGATGATGGTTGAGGCCTGCAAATGCAATTGGACTTGCCCAGTTGTTAAGGTAGAAATATGTCGAGTTGCAAGTGACCTTCATGTGCTGCCTTGATGCCTACAAAACAAAAAGAGCTTGACGGATCTTGCCCGTATTAGCACTCCGATACTTAAATTAGCGTGGTGATTTTGTAAAGAGAGAAATATGTATACAAGTATTGGTAGAAGTATCAGATGTACCTGCCTTTTCCTTGCTGAATCCTCTGCCTTTTATAGGCACCATGGCTTCTGATTCAAAAGAGAAGTCACATGGTTACTGAGTCACAAAGGAGAAGTCATCATTGCAGTTGAGTCAAAAGATTAAAGGTGCAGTAGTGGATCATTATTGCAAGCATGATGAAGAATTATTAAAGGACCAATGAATAATTGTTTAAAAAGATCAATGGGAGATTAGTTGGAGATTCTCTGAATTTATGGAACAATGTCTACCAGTTTTTCTTGGCTCGAGGTCTTAAAAAGCCACTCCTGAAGTTGGACTTGCCTGATAAATCCTCCGAGGTCTACAAGACCTTGAAAAATATATGTCCGAGGTCCGTAGACCTCGGACCTCATTGTCCGAGGTCCGTAGACCTCGGACATGGCGTGTCCGAGGTCCTTAGGACCTCGGACCCCATTGTCCGAGGTCCATGGGACCTCGAACCCATTATCATGTCTGAGGTCCCTAGGGCCTCGGACCCATTATCAAGTCCGAGGTCCCTAGGGCCTTGGACACGATATGTCTGAGGTCCTCAGGACCTCAGACACCACGACCTAGGTCTTGGAGACCTCGGACATCTCGTCCGCGGTCTTCGATACTTCGGGACGAGGCTCCCTGATGTTTTCAAGTGGCCACCTTGCGATTTGAAATAGAGTCAAGGGGTTTTACCCATATCATGATGCCCCCTCAGTTCTTGGAGCTATAAAATAGGTTCGGGAACTGATTGTGATGCCTTGGCAACGTCGAATCTAGTCGATAAATCATTTTAATGGTGAGGATTTGAAACTCTTGGTTTTCCCTTCCATTTTCATTCCTATAAATACCTTTTTTTACCATTCAAACATTCACTTTTCACCTATCCTTTTTTTTTCAAATACTCATTTTTCTCACTTTCTCCTCTCTCTCTCTCTTTCTCTTTCTCTCTCCAAGGCTCATACACCTCGAGTTAGCTCTAACATTTCGGCATAATACCTCGACACTACCACCAACACTTCGGCGCCACCATCTCGTCGGCGCCAACCACCTCGGCGCCACCACCTCGTCAGCTCTAACCACCTCGGCGCCGCCATCAACACCTCGCCGCCACCTCCTTGTTGGCGCCAACCACCTCGTCTGCGCCACCTCCATTACCTTGGTACCTTATCCTCTTTTCTTTGACCCCTTTTTACATTCATCATTTATATCTATATATATATATATAATTTTATGTCGTCTTCTTCTTCGACTTCTTTTTTGAAAATTATGGAGGTTACTGTTGCTATTCCCGCTGCGACTCAGGGCCTTGGTCTTTAGGGGGCTATCCATACTGACCCTTTAGTCATAGCTATTCCCCCATCTTCTTCATCTCCACCCGTCAGGGTTCTAATAAATCTATATTTTTAGTAGTTTTAACCCATTGAATCATGTTTATTGCATTATTATTTCGAGCGTAATTGTATATTTTAAACAAATTTAGTGCAATTTAGGTTCTGAAGAAAAAATAACAAAAATGGCCACAAAAGTCAACACTTGAACAAGAAATTCAGCACAATACTAAAGGAGGAAGGTAGAACGACCTTGACACGAGCAAATTGATATTGAATTTAGCCAAACGGAGTGCAGAAACAGATTCAGGACGCTGAAACATCTTAAAGTGGCCTAGGTCAACTTATGGTCAAAGTCAAAGGACAAATAGTAAAAGTCAAAGTCAACGGATAAATAGTAAAAGTCAAAGTCAATATATGAATAGTAAAAGTCAAAGTCAACAGGTGAGTAGTAAAAGTTAAAGTCAATGGATAAATAGTAAAGTCAACATGTGAATAGTAATTTCGCTGACGTCATGCTGACACAATGGTGACCTTGGCGTTGACATCGTGCTGACACAGCGCTGACCTTGGCACTGACATCGTGCTGACACATTGATGACGTCATTGCGTGAATAGTACATATGAATAGTGCTAGAATTTTCTTATAAATACTCCATTCCTCATTTCATTTTGCTTGTACCATTTTTCTCTTCTTAGCTCAATTTCTACTACTCTAATATTTGTGAAGTGAGTTTTGAGTGTTTTAATTATTATTCTTAGTTGTGTGCAAAGTTTTAATCCCGAGAGAAGGGTCTAGTGAGCTATCAACATATCAAAATCATACCGATCTACCGAAATCTGTTCAACACGATAAGTATTATTTTATTTCCGTTTTTGTTATGATTTCTTGTACTTTACAGTTTATTATGGCACATTAGACCCGAGATTCGGGGTGGTACATGTGAGGTTACTCTTGTACATATGTTGTGATTCAGATTTATTAAAGTCTCGTATTTTTATTTTTAAATATTCTTTGATTAATTATACGTATACTTGTAGTTATGTTATCTTTATCTGAAAGTCCATCTATGCCCAGTTTTGTAAACCAGTGCCAATACGAGACTCGCTCGGCTAAATTCTAGTCTGCTTGTACCGCCATCTTTACATTACATAAGTGAAAGATTAATTGAGAGATTGGATATCGTTAGGGGTTACCAACACATCCAGTCTTGCTAATTAATTAATCTTATCACTTACGTAATTAAAGACTCATTTCAGTAGTGGGAGCTTGTAACCCTATTTCTAAAGGACTTAACTTTTAATCTAAATCAATAACTTTGTACTTGCGTATACCGAGCTATAACCACCCTGAATCATTAACCCTTTGGATTTTCAGTGTTGAGTGTTGTGATTCTTTAATTTAGTATCTTTGTTCAAGTCACTTTTGGATCTTGTTACTACCGTATCTTTGGACATTTCTTGGACTTTTGGACTTAATTTACCATACTTTTGCACTTTTGGACTTAAACAAACTTATCCGTGACAGGAGATAGTCAAACAATTCTAAATTAAGGACTTAACTTAATCTGATAACCTAATCTCCGTGGATCGACCCTCTACTCGCCACAGCTAGAGGTAATTCATGATAAGCAATATTTCTAATCATTTAACCTTACTATTTTTGAGCGTAAAACGACGCGATCAAAATTTGGCGTCGTTGCCGGGGATCGGTGTTCATCAAATAAGGTAAGTTTTTAATTTATGTATGTGAGTGTTAATATATATATATATATATATATATATATATATATATATATATATATATATATATATATTTTAGATTTTAGTTTTTATTTTTATTTTTGTTATTTTGTATAGACCTTATTTCATTTTTTTTCATGTTTTAATTTTGTATGCATGGTCGGAGATCTTTAAAGCTACCCATCTTTGTTTTTGATACAGAAATTGAGAAAATTTTTAAATTTCGAAACAAAGCACATAAATTTCTAATCATGGCTGATCAAAATCCAAATCAAAACCAAAATTAGGATCAAATTGAAGGTAGAGAAGTAGGAAATGTGAGGAGGAGCGTAAAAGATTTTTCCACACCACAAGATTATGTTCCTCCACGAGCTATCACCTTACCTGAAACTGATGAAGGTTTTAAAATAAAGTCTCACATGATTTCAATGCTTCCCATGTTCCACGGTCTTTCTAATGAAAACCTGTATGATCACATTAATATTTTTGTTCATATATGCAGATCGATCAATACTAGAACTGCCTCAGAAGATGTTGTTAAATTGAGATTGTTTCCTTACTCTTTAATGGGTCAAGCACAAAATTGGCTTTACAGATTATATTCTGTTTCTATTACTCCTTGGGACAATTGCAAAGAGAATTTCTTGAAAGATTTTACTCTTCTTCAAAAACCAATTAATGTAGGAATCAATTAAATAATTTTTCTCAGTTACCTAGAGAGACACTTCATGAGAGTTGAGACAGATTTGAAACCTTATTTCCTAAATGTCCACACCATAGTATTCCAGATTGGCAATTAGTCTAGAATTTCTATCAAGGGTTAAATGAGCATAATCAAAGTTTGCTCAATTCAACTTGTAATGGTTCACTTCTTGAAAAATCTCCAGTAGAAGCCACATAATTGTTCATAAAACAGAGCAACAATTCACGAAAGCGTGCATCTTCATCTAGAGAAAAAAGATAAAGTGTAGGTTCAAATGATTACAATTCTTTGATATCAAAGATTGAAAATCTAACTCTTGCCTTGGAAAAAATAGTTAAAAGGAAATAATCATTGCATGTAGTTGATTTAGGTGAAGGTGTTCTTGCATCAAATCCCAATTCAATTTCAGAGCAAACTTGTGCTGCTTATAGATATCCCTGTAATTATGATCCATTCTCTAACACTTATAATCCAGGTACACAAGATTATCCAAATTTCCGGTGGGATCAGAATTGGGAAGATGTTCAACAAGGACAGGTACCTACGAGCTCTAATTCAGGTTGCAATTCTTATGGGACTCCTTTTGAAGAACAGGTTTTGAAAAAGCTTTACAGCTGGGAACCAACTATGCAACTGGTAAGTATACATACAAAGGCAATTTGCAACTTGGAAAGACAAATTGGGCAATTAGCTAACACAATTCAGAAAAAGGGAAGAATGAACACTCCCTGCCCAACCAGATGAAAACCCAAAAGGTAAGGCCCATGTAGCATCTACAAGTTAAATAGTGGAGGATCTTTAAGATGTGACTACATTGAGAAGTGGTAAGAAAGTTGATAACAAGGTAAGTGTCGAAGCTTACGAAAATGCAAGGCAAGCAAAGCAGAAAACTAAGTCTCAAGTTACTATTGATTCATTAAAAGAAACTGAAAATGAACCCGAAACTGTGATTTCACATGAGAAAATTCCATTGACACTGAGTCCCAAGGCACCCTTTCCATAGGCATTAGGTAATCCACCTAATAAAGATTCAAAAAAAGGGAAGAAATGCTTGAAACCTTTAAGCAAGTGAAAATCAATTTACCTCTGTTAGAAATCGTCAAACAAATTCCTGCTTATGCAAAGTTTCTTAAGGATTTGTGCACTCAGAAAAGAAGGAATTCAGCTTTGATATCAAACAAAGTAAGAGTGACTACAAAGGTAAGCAGTATTCTTACTTCTCATGTTCCACCAAAATTGAAAGATCCAGGTGCATTTACCATTCCTTGCCATATTGGTAATCGTTGTGTAGATCGTGCCCTTCTTGATTTAGGAGCTAGTGTGAATCTTCTTCCCTTTAATCTTTTTGAGCAGTTAGATATAGGAGAATTGAAACCTACTCATGTCACTCTTCAACTTGTTGATAGATCACTTAGAATTCCTAGGGGCATGATTGAAGATGTGTCGATAAAGGTTGATGAATTTTATTTTCCTGTGGATTTTGTTGTGCTAGATATGGAACCAGGAGAAATTCAAAAGTTCCAAGCTCCAGTTATACTAGGGAGACCATTTTTAGCAACAGCTAATGCAAAAATTCACTGTGCAACTGGAGAATTGGAGTTTACATTTGGAGATATTAAGGTAAAGCTGAATGTTGCTAATGCTGCTATGTTTGCAAATGGATATGATGGCCTTGAATGTTTTATTCTTGATAAGATTGATCCATTAATTGAAGTCTTTTCTTAGTCTTATGCAAAAAGATTTTTTGGATAATACTTTGAATAATGATGAAGTAGTGTTGAGTAGGTTTGAGGAGGAATCCGATGAATCTTTAGAAAACAATTTAAGATTTGATGAAAAATTTTCAGGTTTGTGCAATAGAACCATCTTTGACTCTTTCTAAAGAACCCATGCTTCCTTCTATACAATCTCCTCCTGAGTTGGAACTTAAGCAATTTCCTAGTCATCTCAAGTATGTTTTTCTAAGGGCAAATCAAATACTTCCAGCTATTATTGCTTCTAACCTTTCTTTGGTGCAGGAAGCTAAACTTGTAGATGTGTTGTATCAGAATAAAAAAGCATTAGGCTGGACTGTCGCAAACCTTAAAGGAATAGATCCCTCTTTTTGCATGCATAAGATTAATTTGGAAGATGGAGCCAAGACATCTAGAGAGATGCAAAGTAAGCTGAACCTGAACATGAGGAAAGTTGTAAAGAAGGAAATAGTGAAGTTGTTAGATGCAGGTATCATTTATCCTATTTCATATAGTAAATGGGTTAGTCCTATACAAGTTGTACCTAAGAAATCAAGAATCACTGTGGTGACAAATGATAAAGGTGAATTGGTACCTACCCGCACCACAACTTGATGGCGTGTGTGTATTGATTTAGGAAACTCAATGCTGCAACAAGAAATGATCATTTTCCTTTACCATTCATTGATCAAATTTTGGACAGGTTGGCAGGACAAGGTTATTACTGTTTTCTTAACGGGTACTCGAGATACAATTAGATCCCTGTGGACCCTAAAGATCAAGAAAAGACAACTTTTACATGTCATTTTGGCACGTTTGCTTATAGAAGAATGCCTTTTGGCCTTTGTAATGCACCAGCCACTTTCCAACGCTGCATGATGTCTATTTTCACTGATATGATGGATGAATTTGTTGAGGTCTTTATGGATGATTTTTCTATCTTTGGTTTGACACTTGTTTGAATAATCTTTCTTTGGTGTTGAAAAGATGTCAGGAATCTAATCTCATGCTTAGCTGGGAGAAAAGTGATTTCATGGTTCAAGAAGGAATTGTTCTTAGACACATTATATCCAAGGAAAGAGTTCGGGTTGATAAAACTAAGGTTAATATTATTTCTGATTTGCCCCTCTCCAATAACTGTTAAATAGGTGAGATCATTCCTTGGATATGCTGGTTTTTACCGACGATTTATAAAGGATTTTCGTAAAATTGCTAGACCTTTATTGAATTTGTTGGCACAGGATACTCCATTCTAATTTGATGAAAAATGTGTTACTGCTTTTGAAACACTGAAAAATGCACTTTCCACTGCTCCAGTGATTCAACCACCGGACTACTCTCTTCCTTTTGAAATTATGTGTGATGCTTTGGATTATGCCATAGGAGCTGTATTAGGTCAATGCGAGGATCGTGTTCCTTGTGTGATCTATTATGCCAGCCAAAATTTGGATGATGCCCAGAAAAACTATACCACCACAGAGAAAGAATTGCTTGCTGTAGTTTTTGCATTAGAAAAGTTTCGGTCTTATGTGCTAGGGTAAAAAATAATCATTTATTCTGACCACTCGGCATTAAGATACCTGTTGGAAAAGAAAGATGCTAAACCTAGGCTTATTCGATGGTTGTTATTAATTCAAGAATTTGATTTAACAATCAAGGATAAGAAAGGTCGAGAAAATATTGTTGCTGATCACTTGTCAAGGATTGTAACTCAGTAAACATTAAATGAATTACCTTTGAGAGATACATTTCCTGACGAACAATTATTGCTAATTTCCGCTCCTAAACTTTCTTGGTATGCTCATATTGTGAATTATCTTGCAGTAGGTAAAATACCCAAGGAATGGAACAAGGCTGAGAGAGATCGATTTTTCTCAATAGCAAAACATTATTTCTGGGAGGATCCTCATTTGTTCCATATATGTTCTGATCAAATTATTCGCAGATGCATTCCAGAGTCTGAACAACTAAGCATCATGTCATTTTGTCATTCGCAGGAGTGTGGAGAACACTTTGGAGGACGACAGACAACTATCAAAATTTTGCAAAGTGGATTTTATTAGCCCACATTAATCAAGGATACTCATGAGTTTTGCAAGGCATGTGAAAGATGCCAAAAGACAGGTAACATGGAAAAAAGGGATATGATGCCCTTAAATCCCATCGTGGTTTGTGAACTTTTTGATGTTTGGGGTATTGATTTCATGGGTCCTTTCCCAATCTCATTTGGTTTTCAATACTTTTTGGTTGGTGTTGATTATGTGTCTAAATGGATCGAAACAATTACAACAAGGCCTAATGATCATACTGTTGTGATGAAATTCATAAAAGAAAATATTTTCTGTCGGTTTGGAATTCCAAGAGCTATCATTAGTGACGGTGGAAGTCATTTCATTCACCGAACTTTTGAAAAATTGTTGAAGAAATACTCAGTCATTCATAAGGTTGCAACTCCATATCACCCACAAACTAGTGGACATGTTGAGGTTTCTAATAGGAAAATTAAATCAATCATTGAAAAGACAGTTAGACCTGATAGGAAGGATTAGTCCACTCGATTGAATGATATACTTTGGGCATATAGAACTGCATATAAAACTCTCATAGGAATGTCACCTTTTCATTTAGTTTTTGGAAAAGCATGTCATTTACCTGTTGAGTTACAACATAAGGCTTACTGGGCAATTAGAACTGTGAATTTTGACTTGCAGAAAGCTAGTAACAGGTTGTTCCATCTAAATGAACTTGAAGAGATACGTTTAAAGGCATATGAAAATGCCAAGATTTATAGTGACAAAATGAAGAGAACGCATGATAAAATGATTATTCGGAAGTCATTTATTCCTGGAGAAGATGTGTGGTTATTTAATTCTAAGTTACGATTGTTTCCAAGAAAATTGAGGTTTAGGTGGGATGGACCATTTAAGGTTGAACAAGTTTTTCCGTCTGGGGTTGTTAAGATAAAAGATAAAGCAAATGAAAAAATTATGTTTGTAAATGGACAAAGGTTAAAACCAGCGATCCAGTTAAAGAATTGGGGTAAAGAGTCAATTGAACTTAAGAATCCAATCCCTGCAGAGTAACAATTTCGATGTGACTCTGTCTGGCTGAAGACGTTAAACTTAGCGCTCCTAGGAGGCAACCTAGGATGTCTAGAGGTATTAGGATTCTAAATTTTATTTTTATTCTTTTTGTCATTTATATTTCATACCAAATGAGTCTTTCTTCTTAACCCTGAGAAGCACTCGTATAGGTATAATTGTCATAATACTAGTGGTCACTGTACATTTTCTGTGTGCGGTTGTCTGACCAGTGCAACTCTGTCTAACAGTACTTGCCACTCCACCAGCTTAATGTAGTTTAGGTATGTTGGGCTTTACTTGATAAGGTAGTTAGGAGTGAGAGCATTCACCAGACGGTATTGTCTGTAACGTAAAACCCCACTTATTACTCTTGACCCTGTGGAACTGGCTGTGGCCCTATGGGAGTGCCGAAGGAAAGTATTGGATGGTGTGAACACAGAAACCTCTGGAAGAGCTAGTCCCTTAATTTTAAATTTTATAAAAAAAAAAGTAAAAAAAAAAAAAATTATTGCCCGAAGGCGTTAAACTATGGCACTTAACTGTGTGTGCATGTCTTGCTGGCTGACATTAAATGGTTCTAGTGCCCATTCCCTGTTAGAAAGAAAAACTCTGACAATTTGTGTAACGCGCTCATCCTAAATGGGTGGGAGGATGGGTACACAGTGGCAGCATTCGGTAGTGACTGTTTGCGGATAAAATAGGGTGATGATCGTACTTAGGGTGTGTGCCTCACATGAACCCAAGTGATCTCTGGGTAATCTAGGATCTCGTGGCGGTAACATTCCAAGGTTCATCCTAGATATTGTCGCTTAGTTACCAATTAGCTTTAAATTGGTGTTAACTTCAACGTTAGGAGGTCTTTTTCAACCGTTATGAAAATAGTGGCTCTCATGGTATTTGAGAGAAAGATAACTAATACCATTCTGAGGGGCATGTGATATGTGATTCATCAACTCTGCTTCGGCCAGTTTTTACGCTATGGCGGGTAGATTTACTATCCAGATTTTGATGCCATTCATTTGGTATTCGGATGTGGTATACTTTGCTGCATAGGTATGAAATTGAAATATGGTTGGGATCTTATTTTTGCATTTCTCAGGCTTCCAGTGTTGCCTTCCAAACTGGCGGACAACTTTTCGTTAAGTTGTTGAACTCTAAATTTAGTCTAAACTCAAATATTCTTAAATTAAATCTGGATCCAACTATTTCTTTTGGAAGCATATTTAAGGTTTGAATCTTGATGGATGATTATTGGTCGGTGTTCATTTGTATATTCTTATACTTGGTTTTTCCTAGGATGTTTGAGTGGTATAAAATTCATGTGTTTATTTTTTTTCTCTTGTACCAATTTTAATTTTAATTAAAAAAAAAACACCCCCACCCACGGAAATCCCCCAAAAACCATCACCAAAACCCCTTCCCAACCCAAATCCACTACAGATCTACGTCCTAAGGTATGTTTTCATCCTTTATATCTTATTTTTATTTTTTTTCAGCTTTATTTCAAATTTAGATCTGTATGTATATGTTTATATATGTATGTATATATGCATTTTTGAAGTTTTTAGGTTGATGTTTATTGTTTGTTTGTGGTGTTGTTCTATAGCTTCTAATCATAGTATTGGTATGATTTTTTTTTTTGATTCATATATGCGTATATGTATGTATACGTGTAGGTATATGAGTATGTATATGGAATTTAGTTAAATTTCAGTTTTAAATTTCAGTTTATATTTCTTTTAATATTATTTAAAAAAAAAAACTTGTTTTGTGTTTTTCATGATTTTTTCTGATTTAGTTTTTTGTTTATTATTTAGACATGGCTCCAAAAAGACAGAGATTGTCATTGACCGCACGACTTGAGAATGCTCAAATAGAGGCTGAAATTGATTTTTCGGATGTTTTGAGGGCTTCCAAAGGTGGGCAACGTGCTTTTGAATATTTTGAGGGATATTTTATTGACTGCATTCTGCACCCACCTTTTGATGATGTTATTGTTTTTCCTCGACTCATTCGACGTTTTTATGAGCATCTTTCTTATGATGATGGTACATTTAGTGCGTCAATTGATGGTTTTGACTTTACATTTACTACTGCTGATATCATGACTATACTGTGTAGGCATGAATTTTTTTATGTGAAACATACGGATTTTCCTGCTAGAACTACAGATTTAGAAATTGCTATGAACTTGTGTGGGGTTCCGGTTCTTGGACATGGTATGGGTATAAGGAGATCTTCCATTCCGAGGGATATGTGGTTAATTGATATCATTGTTAAAAATAATATTTCCCCATATGGTCATGATCAAGAGAGGACGGGAGTTGTTTTACAAGTCTTATATCGGCTTTATCAAGGTGACCTTTTTGATGTTGGGGCTGTAACTGGGCAAAATATGTTGAGTCTTATAGACCACATGAGGAGGTTTGATGCTACATCTACACTTCGTTTTCCTCAATTGATATTTTCTTTACTTCAACGGTTTAATTTTCCTTTTTCACCTGATCAGCCATTAATGGATCTCCCTATTACTTCGTATGGTGAATCAGAGTTTACAAAGAGTCTTAAACATTTGGAGCGCACTATTCGAAAGATGCTCTTAGCATTAAATGCTCAACGGCCTTTCACTCAACCTGTTGAAAGTGCCACGTCTTCCAAGCAACGCGGTACTCAGCCTAAAGAATCATTGATGAAACAAATGTACATAGAGCTGCAAGCCATGAATACTAAACTTACTACAGGATTGGGTGAAATAGGTGGACTGAAAGCTGAATTTGCTGATTTTAAGCAGTCACAGAGGGAAGAGTTTGCTGCATTACGAGCTGAACTTGCTTCAATGAAAGGTTCAGGCTCAGGACCTCAGCCGCCACCACCACCGTAATTCAGTGGTGTGCTTTCTATGTTATTTTAGTGTAAGTTTTTTTTTTATTTCTTCTTTCTTTAGAAATATTTTAGTTTTTATTTAAACTCACGGCTAATGTTGGTTTTTGAGATTTTGTTTGACCATTCTTCTTTCATAAAGTTTTTGAGGAACATTGCTTGGATTGTTTATCAGGTTGTATCTTTCTTTTTACTTTGCATTACAAAGTTTTCTTTCATTGATGACAATGTAAGGCTCAGGTTTGAGGAGGAAAAAAGTTGATACCATACAAAAAAAATTCAAAACTTTTACTTCACTTATTCATAATAATTAAATTTGAGTGATTAATTGTTGAAATATGGTTAGATTGTGATAAAATATTTGAATTAACTGTGAATTTGGAACAAAAAAAATGATTAGCCACTAGAGTTGAGTTTGTATCTAAATTTTTTTTTTGAAACCTTATTAACTATTATTACATCCCAACAGCGTCACATGATTCAATTAGAAGTTTTTGATTAATTATCAAAAAATGAGTAGATTGAGATATTTTCAATGAAAGATGTTGTGTTTTATTAAAATTTGACTTATTTTTCTAGATCGGTATATTCCTTTAAAAAAAAAAAGTGTAGATGACTCGCTCAACATCATTCAAATATCAAAAGTGTTGATTCAACAAAAAGAGACAGAAAAAAAAATCCATAACAAATGCTTTTTTTCTAACTATTTTTTTAGCATTTTTGTTAGAAAAAAACTATCAATACAAATCCTGCTAGACAAGCCTTCTTTCACCAAATACAATTCAACCAATGAAAGGCAAAATTTCAAAAATTAGTGAGTCAACTAACTTCTATCATCCGAGTCATCTATATTTAAAAAAAAAAAGAAAAAATCTAAGGGAGTACTACGCGATTTGAAAGGTAGTTGAGTTTTAACATTTTATAATTATTCATAGAAAATATTTTCGATTTTACAAATTTTGCGTGATTAATTTTCTTACCTCTTAATTGAGTTACAAGTGCTTAAAAAGGCTCAAATGATTTTTTGTAATTAAGTTGGTTTCTATTCTTCTAGATACAAAACAATTTCTTGGGGTGGAATTGTTTGGAAGACAAACTCACTGTTAATCATGTATTTTATAAAATATAACTGTATGAATACATTGACTGCTTAAATTTAATATTTTTGAATCTATGAAGTAATTGATGCATTTACTTGAGGACAAACAAAGAATGGGTTTGAGGAGGTTGATAAATCCATATTTTTAGTAATTTTAACTCATTGAATCATGTATATTGCATTATTAATTCAAGCTTAATTGTATATTTTACACAAATTTAGTGCAATATAGGTTCTGAAGAAGAAATAGCAAAAATGGCCACAAAAGCCAACACTTGAACGAGAAATTCAGCACAATACTAAAGGAGGAAGGTAGAACGACCTTGACACAAGCAAATCGAGATTGAATTTGGCCAAAAGGATTCAGGACGCTGAAAAACCGTGAAATAGCCTTGGTCAACTTTTGGTCAAAGTCAAAGTCAATGAGTGAATAGTAAAGTCAAAGTCAATAGGTGAATAGTAAAGTCATCGTGTAAATAGTAACTTCGCTGACGTCATGTGGACACAATGGTGACCTTGGCACTGAAATCATGCTGACCCAGTGCTGACGTTAGCGCTGACATCGTGTTGACACATTGATAACATCACTGCGTGAATAGTGCCAAATTTCTCCTATAAATACTCCCTTCCTTATTTCATTTTACTTTTACTATTTTTCTCTTCTTAGCTCAATTTCTACTACTCTAGTATTTGTGAAGTGAGTTTTGAGTGTTTGAATTATTATTCTTAGTTGTGTACAAAGTTTTAATCCCGATGGGAGGGTCTAGTGAGCCATCAAGATATCGAAATCATACCGGTCTACCGAAATCCGTTCAACAAGATAAGTATTCTTTTATTTCGGTTTTCATTATGATTTATTGTACTTTACAGTTTATTATGACACAGTAGACCCGAGATTGGGGGTGGTACGTGTGAGGTTACTCTTGTACATATGTTGTGATTTAGATTTATTAAAGTCTCGTATTTTTATTTCTAAGTATTCTTTGATTAATTATACGTATACTTGTAGTTATGTTATATTTAATTAAAAGTACATATACGCCTGGTTTTGTAAATTAGTGGCAATACGAGACTACCTCGGATGGATTCTAGTTTGGCTGTACCGACACCTCCAGGTTACATAAGTAAAAGATTAATTGAGAGATTGGATATCGTTAAGGGTTACCAACACATCCAGTCTTGCTAATTAATTAATCTTATCATTTACGTAATTAAAGGCTCATTTCAGTAATGGGAGCTTGTAGCCCTATTTCTAAAGGACTTAACTTTTAATCTGAATCAATAACTTTGCACTTGCGTATACCGAGCTATAACCACCCTGAATCATTAACCCTTTGGATTTTCAGTGTTGAGTGTTGTGATTCTTCAATTTTGTATATTTGTTCAAGTCACTTTTGGATCTTGTTACTACCGCATCTTTGAACATTTCTTGGACTTTTGGACTTAATTTACCATACTTTTGGACTTAATCAAACTTATCCATGACGGGAGATAGTCAAACAATTCTAAATTAAGGACTTAACTTAATCTAATAACCCAATTTCCGTAGATCAACCCTCTACTCACCACAACTAGAGGTAATTCAAGATAAACAATATTTCCAATCATTTAACCTTACTATTTTTTAGCGCAAAATGACACGATTAGGTTCCTATTTCCGCTCAACCTCTCAGGTCAATTAGGACTGATGAAGCCGGGCCTCCGGAGTCTAGTCCTTCCAATCCTACTGAGTCCTAAACTTCTCAAACTATCCCTCAATGCAATCCGAATCCTGATCTTCCATACATTACTCTAGAGATAATCCCTAGGATTCCCGAATCCTCTCCTCTTCCTTCTAGGGCCATCACACCTGATCTTGACCCCGAGGCCCAGACAGATTTATTTGGCGAAGCCGAGTTGCTCGAGCTTCGCAACGAAGGTGTCTTTCCGCATGGTTATGAATTCAGAATTCCTCGCTATCAGGATGTGGCATGTCGACTCGAGGTAGGGGAAGTGGCCTTACCCTATCTCGCTCTTCGGTTTCTCCACCTTCCTCTCCTTGCCTTTATCATCTGCATCCTTAATTTTATGTGTGGGTCAAGTCACTTGGTCTTACCCCGACCCTTAATCTCTTTTGCCAATTTCATCACTTGGTTCATGACCCCAAAACTTTCGGTGTATACTCCTTCTCTGCTAGGCCCAGTCATCGTTTATTTTCTAATTGGCCTTCTAGCAACCGAGGATGGCACAACAAGTTTGTATTCATCATTCATGCTTTCAGATGCCTAGTCAGAAGGCTTTACAGACATTTACCACGCACTGAGCTTGATGCCTATCGTAAGCCTCCTCTTCTGACCCCAGTCGAGAGGCTTATGACTTCTTACATTCTTCGTCGAGCTCAGCCCATGCGCAGTGTCCTCTATTTGACACGCGAAGCTGTTCTAGCCTCCGGCATTTATGATCAGTCGAGGTGTATTAATGCCGAGGCGTGACCTTCGGTTGCTGCTCGCTCTCCATTACGTGAATCCCCTGTTGCTGTGGTTTCATCTTCTCCAGTCACTAGGTTCCAGGCTGATGTTTCGATCCATGAAGGTAATGAAAATTTTCATACATGTATTTTTATTTTAAGCTTTTCTTTTTGCCTAGCTGACTCATATTTTGCTGTTACAGGTACCATTGTCTCGGAGGCTCAGCAGCAGATGCCTCCTGGTGCTTCTGAGGCTATTGAGGCTCGAACCACCGGTGCTAGCAGACTTGATCCGGTTAAAGCGGCTGCTCAGGAAGCTCGGGCTGAGGCACAAAGAACCCGCGCTGCTAAACGAGCTAGAAAGAAGAAGGTTAAAGGTGGTCTCAGCAAAAAATGAAAGACAGCTGCTCGGCCACGAAGAAAGGTAGTTAAGTCAGATAGTTTGTTTGAGCCCACCTGGTTCGAGCCCCCTGTCTCACGGGATTTTTCTTTTCCAACTCCTGAAAGAGCTACTCGCAGATTTGAAGCCTTTAGAGAAGTTGCTGCTGTTCATGAAGCTCTTCCTTATGAAGAGGCAGTTGGCGTTATGCCTAAGGACAGTGGTTTGGTTAAGGATGCCTCTCTTTTTACCGCCAGTTCTTCCGACCCGCCTCATCCTAGATTTTCTCCTGCTCCTGAGGGCTCGACCCAGTCTCGTCAAGGTCTCCCCCAATTCTCGAGGGCCCCGATAATGTGGTGAGTTCTCTGGATGAACGTTCGAGGGATCGGTTACACTTTGTTGCTCAAGAAGCCTTTGAAAAGGCTAGCTTTAAGGTACTTTCTTTCTTTCTTTAGCTCTCCTTCTATTTTTATTTGGTTTCCTGACCTTGCTTCGGTTGTTGCAGATGTCCGTGGGTCTCAGCGTGGCCTATCGCTTTGTGGAACAATATGAGCGGTGACTTGCTGAGGCTGAGGCTTCTTTTAAAGAATTTGAGGAGCGTTCCAGGAGCTCGGAGGCTGTAATCCAAGCTGAGCTTATTGTCACCCATGAGACAACTAGAATGGCTCAAGAAGATGCCGCTTCAGTAAATTCCGAGCGTCGTCAACTCTGGATTGACTGGATGGCTTCCCTGAGGGCTCAAGAGGAAGCCAGGGCTGAGTGTGAGAGGCTTCAGTCTGAGTTAGAGGTATCACAGACAGCCTGCGATTTCGTGGAAGCTCAATTCAGAGATCTGCAAGCTTCACTGGAGGATATGAAGGTCCAGGCAGTAGAGGATTTCCATTGTGGGCAGGGATACAAGGATGATTTGAAAAAGCTTTATGCTCAATCTGCTGTTGACACCACGGATGACGTCACTGCTGTGCTTCAGGCGAAGCTTGATCGTTATGCCAAAAGGCATGGTTTGACTATTAGGGAGAATGTGCTTATTGGTGATTCTTCGAGCTCTGAGGATGAATATGAGGATAGCGAGGATGAGGGATAGGCATTGTATTTAAAGCATTATATTTACCTTTTACTTTTTCCTTTGTAATGAAGACTTTTGTCTTTAATGAAAAGAGTTTTTCTTCTCCTTGATTTATTGTTTTTCCTTTCGTACTTGGTTTCTTTTGTCCGGTCATGCCTTTTCGAAACTCTTTACTTGTTGAAGGATAATTTGATGGCTTCGGGGGGTCGTGCCCCCAGCCTTGGACCTCGGGGGTCATGCCCCCTGGCTTAGATCTTGGGGTTGTGCCCCTTGTTTTAATCCTCGGGGTCGTGCCCCTTTGTCTTGATCCTCGGCTTCCCTTTTTTGGGATTTGGCTTTCTTATACTACAATCATCAATGGAAACTTTGGACGGAAATCTGTTATAAGGATATAATCATAAACAGTACTTAAATATTCAAGGAGAAAGATTACATGTAGTATTTTCTTAGATGTTCTACATGCCATGCATTTTTTAGCTCCTTGCCATCAAGGTTTCTGAGTTTGTAAGTTCCGGGTTTGACCTCTTTAATTATCTTGTACGGGCCTTCCCAATTTGGTCCGAGTTTTACCTGATTTGGAGCAGGTTTGAAGATTGCTCTTCTGAGGACTAAATCCCCCTCTTTAAGTTCTCTGCTTCTTACTTTCTTTTTGAAATACCATACTATAGATCTCTTGCCTTCGAGCATCTTTATTCCAGTCTTCTCTCTGAATTCTTCCACCAAATCCAGGTCTTCCCACAGGGCCTGGTTATTAACTTCTTCTTCATACTCAGCGACTCTTTGGCTTGTTGAGCCAATTTCTACAGGTAGGACAGCATTTATCCCGAATGTCAGGCTGAAAGGGGTTTCGCCTATCGACTTGTTTGGCATTGTTCTGTATCCCCATACCACTTCTGGCAAAACTTCGGCCCAGAGCCTTTGGCTGCTGCTAGCTTCTTTTTCAGACCCTGCAAAATAGATCTATTAGCATTTTCTACTTGGCTATTAGTTTGCGGATGTAATATAGAAGCAAATCTAAGGGAAACGCCCAACTCTGAGCATTGTTTCTTGAAATAGTGGTAATCAAACTGGGTCCTGTGATCTGTTACTATCACTCTTGGAATCCCAAATCTGCATACAACAATTTTTCACATAAAATTCCAAGCATTCCTATAGGTAGTCTTGGCGACGGGCACGGCCTCCACCCATTTAGTAAAATAATCTACCGTCACAAAACATTTGACCCTCTAACCTATGCTCATCGGAAAATGTCATAATATATCCAGAATCGATTGAGCAAATAGGCAGGGGCTCATCATCACAGTCAACTCTATTGCAAGTTTCCGTGGGATTCTTGAGAATCTCTGGCATGTATCACATTTTTGCACCAAATGCTGAGCATCTCCATTCAGGGTCGGCCAGAAATACCCATATCTCAATATCTTTTGAGCCAATGCTCTGTAGCCTATGTGATTACCGCAGATCCCCTTCGTGCATTTCCCTGAGTATATAATCTCCCTCACCCTTGCCTACACACTTCAACATGGGCCAAGTAAATACTCTTCGATACAACTACTTTTCGAGCATTACATACTTAGGGGTTCGGATTTTCACCTTCCTTGTTTCTTCACTGTTTTCTGGTAAGATTTCCCTTATAAGGAAATCAACTATAGGTTGCATCCAAGATTCAATGTGCTTCACCTGGGCTACCTCCTTACGCTCCCGAACTATGCTTGGCTCGAACACCTTTTCCACTTCTATCGTCACTGGCCTTGTCACCCCTACTGCAAGCTTTGAGAGGACATCGACTCCCTCGTTTTCCATTCTTGGGATTTGTTTGATTGTGAAACCATCTAATCCAGCCACTACTTCTTTTGCCTTGGCTAAATATGCATCCATGGTTTCATTTATAGCCTCATACTCTCCACTTATCTAATTTGCCACCAGCTGTGAATCTGTGTAGGCTTCTATTGAATCCGCCCCCATCGCCCGAGCCGTTTTGATACCTGCAATGAGGGCTTCATATTCGGCCTCGTTATTCGTGGCTGAGAAGCGAAACTTCAAAGCGAACTGCAACTCGCCACCTTCTGGATCTTGCAGGTTAATCCCAGCTCCGCTGCCGCTTTTGCCCGAGGCCCCATCTACCCAGATTTTTCTTGGCCTCAGACTATCCTCTGATGACCTCGGACAACCCTCCGATGGCCCTCCCGTGAATTCCACAATAAAATCTGCTACAACTTGAGCCTTTATTACCGTCCTTGGTCTGAAAGTGATGTCAAACTGACTCAACTCCACAGACCATTTTAAGAGTCTTCCAGACGCCTTTGGCTTCTGCAGTATCTGTCTGAATGGCATATCTGTCATCACCGATATAGGATGTGCCTCAAAGTAATGTCTGAGTTTTCTCGAGGCCATAAGTAAGGCCAATGCCATCCGCTCTATGGGCGGATATCTCAGCTCTGCACCTTTAAGTATCTGGCTGACATAAGAGATTGGCCTTTGTTGTTTCTCATCTTGCCGCACCAGTACCGCAGCCACGGCCACCGAGGATACCACCAGATCTTCGTACAAGACTTCACTAGGCCCTGGTCTGGACATCAAATGTGTCGAGCTCAAGTACTCCTTCAACATCTCAAAGGCCTCTTGACATTCTTTCGTCCACTGAAAATCCTTTGGTTTGCGCAGGATTTTGAATAGAGGAGCACATCTGTCTGTTGACCTAGCCATGAATTTGCTCGAGGCTGCTATCTTCCCTGTCAATTTTTGAACATCTTTGACACTTTTGGGCGGCTCGAGATCCAAAATGGCTTGCACTTTTTTTGGGTTAGCCTCGAAGCCTCTTCGAGTAACCATGAACCCCAAGAATTTTCCTGCTTAAATCCCAAAAGCACATTTTTCGGGATTCAACTTGATGGCGACCTTTCTCATTATCGAGAATGCCTCAGACAGATCCTCGACGTGAGTTTCTACCTTCTTACTATTCACCAACATGTCATCAACATAGACCTCCATATTCCGCCCTAACTGTTCTTTGAAACTTTGTCCATCATGCGCTGGTAACAAGCCCTGCATTTTTCAAACCGAATGGCATCACCATGTAGCAAAACACCCCTTGGTCTGTTATGAACGTCGTCTTCTCCTCATCTTCTGGTGCCATCTTAATCTAGTTGTACCCCTTGAAAGATCCATGAATGACAACATCTCAAAACCTGAGGTGGCATCCACCATTTGATCTATTCTAGGCAATGGGTAGCAGTCTTTCGGGCAGCTCCTGTTCAAATCTATAAAGTCTACACACATCCGCCAAACCCCAGATGGCTTAGGGACTATCACCACGATTGCCAACCAGGTAGAGTACTCCCTTTCTCGTATATGCCCAGCCCTCAGCAACTTGCTTACTTCTTCTCTAATTGCTTGATTCTTTTCTGCATAGAAGACCCGCATTTTCTACTTTACCAGTTTGAATGCTGGATCTACGTTTAGCCTATGTACAACTACTTGTGGGTCTATTCCTGTCATATTATGTACATACCAAGCAAATACATCTTTATTACAAGATAGGAAATGGGTTATACCTTCCGCCAGGTTTTGAGGAAGCTCTGTTCCGAGCTGAACCTCCTTTCCAGTTGTTAGTTCAACTTTCTGCAATTTCTCTGTGGGTTTTACTCTCTTAAGCTCCTGTCCCTTTTTAGCCTTCTTATCTGAGATCTCAACTAATTCTTTTTCTTCTTTTTGCAGTCTTAGACAAGCTGCATAGCATTCTTGGGCTCTCCTCTGGTCACCTCTTACTGTTACTATTCCAGCCTCAGATGGGAACTTCATGGCCAGGTAATAAGTGGATACCACTGCTCTAAACATTTTCAATGCTACTCTCCCCAATATCCCATTATATGGTGATTCACAATCTATCACAATGAAATCGAGCATCTCACTATGGCTCTGTTCATTTCGCCCGAAGATTATCTTTAACGTTATCATACCCTCGGGCCTTACTTCTCTGCCATTGAAACCTGACAAGGTTCCCTTCATCATCCTCAAGTGTTCCTTTTTTAACCCCATCTTCTCAAAAGTGCTCAGGAATAGAACCTCCGCCGAGCTTCCTGTATCAACCATGATCTTGCGCACCATAATCCCAGCGATGTCTGCTGCAATGACCAGTGGGTCATCATGGGGCAACACCAGACCATTCAAATATTCATCTTTGAATGTGATATTTTTTTCCACCCTTGATCTCTTCATCAGGGGATCTCCGCGACCCGCTGTGCGGTAACTTTTTCTGGCCTGGAGGTTTTCCCCTCCTAAGGCCAAGCCTCCTGTTATCATATCAACTTTTACCTGAGCGCGTGCTGCCTGAGTGGGTCTTGGGCTCCTCTCCATTTTTTTTTCTCCCCGATTGCCCCTCTTGACATAGGCTTGCAAATGCCCACGTCTGATTAGGGCTTCAATCTCGTCTTTTAAGTTCCTACATGCCTCCGTATTGTGTCCAAAATCTCTGTGATACCTATAATATTATCATTTGCCTTTGCGGCGTTCCTTCTCTGTCTTCCTCTTTGGCGGATCTGGGAGGTTCATCCGAGTTCGTATTTCGGCCAAGATTTCAGATCTAGGTTTCATCAGAGGAGTATAATTATAGAACCTCTGCATCCTAGGTGGCTATCTTCTATCCCTTCATCTCTGCTTATGTCTGCCCTCTTCTGCCCTCCTTTCTTTCTGGGTTATATGAGCTTGGTTATTCTGTCATTTCTTCTTAGGGTCTTCCTCTTTCTCCGCCATTGCCACCTCCTCTACTTTAATATACGTCTCCGCCCTGGTCATTAATTATGTCATATTCTGTGGGGTCTTCTTGGCTAGAGAGGCTTGGAGCAATTCGTTCGTTACTCCTTTTGTGAATGCCTGTATTGCGAATTTCTGATCGAATTGAGTACACTGAAGGGTAGCTTGATTAAAGCGGGTTGTGTACTGACGGAGAGTTTCTCTTTTTCTCTGCTTTAGATCGAGCAAAGAAGTAGTATGACAGGTCAGTCTAATAGCCGAAGAAAATCTTCCCGCAAACAACTCTGCTAGTTGCGCATAAGAACTGACTGAACCCTCCTTCAATTCATCGTACTACACCCTGGCTGCTTCCACTAAAGTTCCAGCGAAAGCCTTACACACCCAAGCCTCTAGCAACTCCCTGAACTCTATTTTGTGCCTGAAAATTGCCAGGTGATCCTTAGGGTCTACATGCACATGATAGGTGGGCAAATAGGGCAATTTGTATTGTGCAGGCTTTGGAACTTCGTTAATAGCGCGATTAAAAGGATTTGGGCCCTTGAAAGCTCCTGCAACCGAGACGGTATAAGCAATACCTTATCTTCGGTCATTTTGAGATAGGTCTTGTGCCGTTGCATCTGAACCCTGTGATGACCCTGTGGAGCTCATCGTTTCTTTGCATTTTTCCCCGGTGTGAACCTATTGTCCGGATTCTCTTTGGTTGGTTATATTTCTGGTTAATTAGGTTTTTTGGCGTGAGGGATTTTACTGAGATACTTGGCCTGGTTGGTTTTCTGAGAGGGGTGGTACTGGTTGAGGTATTGGTTTATGAATAAATTTTTTCAATTCCTCCAGAGTTTGTAGGATATATCCGAGATCTGCTGGCTAGTTGGTTTGTGGAACTTGCATTGTGACAGTGGGATACTGCCATCTTGTGTACCAAATAGGTCCTTGTGGATAGTTTTGCAAGTATATCGTCAGATAGCTTGGGTATGGATTTGTGTATGGGTTGGTATATGTGTTTGTGTAGGGTGGATGATTTCATGTCGGTATTTCCACCCTTGGAGGCGGTATATCAGTCTGTTTGAGGTTGGAGGTCTCTCCTTGACAGAACTACACATTTGGCTGCTCTACAGCCTCTTCTTCATGTACACTTGCAACATTCTGACTCCGGGTAGTTACCATGGTGTAATCTTGTGAAGACTTAGTAAGGGACTTAGAGTTGGCCCCACGGTGGGCGCCAACTTGTTAAGGTAGAAATATGTCAGGTCGCAAGTGTCCTTCACGTGCTGCCTTGATGCCTGCAAAACAAAGAGAGTTTGACGGGTCTTGCCCGTATTAGCACTCCGATACTTAAATTAGCGTACTGCTTTTGTTGAGAGAGTAGTCTGAATGCAAGTATTAATGGAACTATCAGATGTACCTGCCTTTTTCTTGCTGAATTCTCTGTCTTTTATAGGTACCATGGCTTCTGATTCAAAAGAGAAGTCACATGGTTGCTGAGTCACAAAGGAGAAGTCATTATTGTAGCTGAGTCAAAAGATTAAAGGTGCAGTAGTGGATCATCATTGCAAGTATGATGGAGAATTATTAAAGGACCAATGAATAATTGTTTAAAATGATCAGTAGGAGATTCCCTGAATTTATGGAACAATGTCTACTAGTGTTTCTTGGCTCGAGGTCCTAAAAAGCCACTCCTGAAGTCGGACTTGCCTGATAAATTGTCCGAGGTCTACAAGACCTCAGAAAATATATGTCCGAGGTCCATAAACCTCGGACCTCATCGCCCGAGGTCCTGTGGACCTCGGACATGGCGTGTGCGAGGTCCGTAGACCTCGGACCTCATTGTCCAAGGTCCCTAGGACCTCGGACCCTATTATCATGTCCGAGGTCCCTAGGGCCTCGGACATGATATGTCCAAGGTCTCTAGGACCTCGGACACCTCGTCCGAGGTCTTCGAGACTTCGGACGAGGCTCCCTGACGTTTTCAAGTGGCCACCTTGCGATTTGAAATAGAATCAAGGGGTTTTACCCATATCACCAGTTATCTCAGATCCCTCCCTACACACCACAAGAGCAATTTACTTAGTCGTGTTGCACATCAATCATTTGAAGCTATTAAATATGCATTGCACCATCTTTAATATCCCACCATTTCCCCAGCCGAGTATGTAATACCCTAACAAAATACGAGTTGAAAATAAATTAATAAATTATGGAAGAAAGACTAGTTAATAATAATTATTATATCACGTTTTATTATATTCAAGTTACTATGTAATTTAGAACTTATAAAAAGTGATTCTGAAACATCTACGATAGATATGCAAGCTCAATCAAATAAGTTTAAGTACTAAACAAAAGAAACAAGTTTGAAAAATTAAAAAATTACGAATCAATTTTGGGTTAATTTAATAATTAAAACTGTATCTATTGGTGATACGGGTAAGACCCCGGGATTTGTTACAATTACTAAATGATCCCTCGGATGGGTCAAGGAAGTCCAAGAAGTATCAATAGAGACCTCAGACATGGGGTCGGACACCTCGGCCAGGGGGTCGGACAACTCGGACATGGGGTCGGACACCTCGGACATAGGGTCGGACAAATCCGACCCTGAGGTGATAACATCCAGACCTCGGGCAACATGCGTGGAGGGACCCTAGGGGGTTGGACGAGGCATAGGACCCTCCGAAAGTCTCCTTTTAAGACCTCAAACTAAATGAAGCTTGTAAACATTATTCCACAATATCAGGGAATCTCCAGCTAATTCTTCACTAATCCTTTAATAATTGCCCACTACTCATTTATCTTGTCTTTTGACTCAGCAACCATGATGACCTCTCTTTTGATTCAGCAACCATGATGACCTCTCTTTTGACTCAGCAACCATGATGACTTCAACAGTCATAATACCTATAAAAGGCAGAGGTTGTAGTAGGAAAGAGGGGGAAGGTACCTCAAACATTCATACTTAACATATTTTATATACTTCTTTCTCTGCTAAAGCACCAAACTAATTTAAGCATCGGAGTGCTAATACGAGCAAGACCCGCCAAGCTCTCTTTGTTTTGCAGAAGATCAGCAGCGCATGAAGACTATTCGCAACTCAGCATTTTTCTACCTTAACAGGTTGGCGCTCACCGTGGGGTCGATTCTAAGTTCCCCACTGAGTTTTCACAAGATTGTACCATGGTTACTACTAGGAGTCGGAATGTTGCAAGCATACATGAAGAAGAGGCTGTGGAACAACCCAATATGCAGTTCTGTCTAGGGGAGACCTCCAATCCTAGGCAAGTTGATCCACCGCCGCCAGGGGTGGAAGTACCAACAAGAAATCGACTACCAAACACAAACCCATACACAAATCTACACCCAAACTATTTGCCAACATACTCTCAAAACTATCCACAAGGGCCTGCATGGTATGCAATGTGGCAATATCCTACCTCCCCAACACTAGTCCCACAAACTAACCTGCCGACAGATTTATGGTACATCCTATAAACTCTAAAGGAGTTGAAGGAAGCCGTTCATAACCAAGCACCTCGACCAGTACCTCACTACCCATATAACCAACAACATCAAAAACAAAACCACTCACGCCAAAATACCCAATCAGCCAAAAACACAGCCAACCCAAGAGACTCCGGACAGTGAGTTCAAGCTAGGGGCAATGCAAAGAAATGGTGAACTCCACAGGATCGTCTCAGGGCTCAGATACGGCGGCGCGAGGCCCGTCTCAAAGTGCCTGAAGAGTAGGTACAACTTGTATTGTCTCAGTTGCAAGGGCTTTCAGTGGCCCAAATCCCTTTAACCGCACCATCAACAAAGTTCTGAAGCCCGCGCTATATAAATTGCCTTATTTTTCCACCAATGATGGACATGGAGACCCTAAAGATCACCTGGCGGTGTTCAGGCACAAAATGGAGTTAACAGAGTTGCTAGAGGCCTGGGTGTGTAAAGCTTTTGCAGGAACTTTAGTGGAAGCGGCCAGGGTTTGGTATGATGAACTGAATGATGGGTCAATCAGCTGTTATGCACAGTTAGTAGATTTGTTTGTTGGAAGATTTTCATCGGCTATTAGGCTGACTCGTCACACTACTTTCTTGCTCGGTCTAAAGCAGAGAGAATGAGAAACTCTCCGCCAGTATGAAACTCGCTTTAATGAGGCTACTCTCCAGTGTAGGCAATTTGATCAAAGATTTGTAATACAGGCATTCACAAAGGGCGTAACGAACGAGTTGCTTCAGGCTTCCTTAACCAAAAAGACCCCACAGAACATGATAGAGTTGATGACCAGGGCAGAGAAGTATATTAAAGTTGAAGAGGTTGCGAGAGCGGAGAAATAAGAAGACCTCAAGAAAAGGGGACCAGAGGAGAGCCTAAGAATGCTATGCAGCTTGTCTAAGGCTGCATAATGGAGATAAAGAACTAATTGAGATTCCAGAGAACTCAGAGAAGGAGATTAGGTCATCAAAAAGGCAATCTTCAAACTTGACCCGAATTAGGGAAATCTCGGACCGAATTAGGAAAACCCACACAAGATAGTTGAAGAGGTCAAGCTAGGAGGCTACAGACTCGAAGACCTCAATGGTAAGAACTGAGAAATGATTGACACGTAGAGCAGCTAAGAAAATACTTTTCGAATGTTTAGTTGTTGTTTATGTCGAGGCAGATTATGTTTCTACAATGAATTTGATATTCGCATCCTAAGTTCTGTCGATGATTGTAATTATTGAGACAAATATCATCAGACCTGATTAGGTGAACTTTTAACGGAAGAGCGCTAAATCCTGAGAAGGGATGCCAACTTCCAAAATAGATCAAAGGGGAGAGACACACTTTCTACAGAAACAAGATCTTCCCAGAATGACGTAAAATTGGGGACACGACCCCCAAGACATAAAGACCGGGGGCATGACCCCCAAGACATGAAGACTGGGGGCATGGCCCCCAAGACATGAAGATTGGGGGCATTACCTCAAAACATGAAGACTGGGGGCATGACCCTCAAGACCTGAAGACCGGAGGCATGACCCCCAAGACATGAAGACTGGGGGCATGACCCCCAAAACATAAAGACCGGGGGCAAGGCCCCCAAGACATAAAGACCGGAGGCATGACTCCCAAGACATGAAGACCGGGGGCATGACCCCAAGGCCTGAGGTCAGGGGCACGACCCCCGAACTCGAGGTCCAAGGTCCGGGGGACGACCCCCTTAACCCAAGGCCCAAGGTTGAGGGCACAACCCCTGAACCCGAGGTCCGTGGTCCGGGGGACGACCCCCGAACCCAAGGCCCGAGGTCAGGGGCACAAGCCACCGAACCCGAGGTCCGAGGTCGGGGGCATGACCCCCAAGGTCCAGGGTCCGAGGGACGACCCCCGAACCCAAGGCCCGAGGTTAGAGGCACAACCCCCGAACCCGAGGTCCGAGGTCGGGGGCACGACCCCCGAGGTCTGAGGTCCGGGGGATGACCCCCGAACCCAAGGCCTAAGGTTAGGGGCACGACCTCCGAACCCGAGGTCCAAGGTCTGACAGACGACCCTTGAACCCGAGGTCCGAAGTCGGGGGCACGACACTCGAGGTCCCACCCAAGGTCCAGGGGACGACCCCCCAACCCAAGGCCCGAGGTCAGGGGCACGACCCCCAAACCTGAGGTGCGAGGTCGGGGGCACGACCCCCGAACCTAAGGCCCGAGGTCAGGGGCACAAGCCACCGAACCCGAGGTCCGAGGTCAGAAGTCGGGAGGACGACCCTCGAACGCAAGTCGAAGTCCGAGGTCCAGGGCACGACTCCCGAACCCAAAGCCAAGGTTCGAGGTTTGGGGGACGACCCCCGAACCCAAAGTCGAGGTTCGAGGTCCGAGGCAGGACCCCAAACCCGAGGTCCGGGCCACGACCTTCGAACCTGAGGTCTGAGGTCGGGGGCACGACCCCCAACCTCGAGGTCCGAGGTCCGGGGCACGACCCCCGAACCTAAAGCCGAAGTCCGAGGTCGGGGGCACGACCCCTGAGCCCGAGGTCCGAGGTCCGGGGCAAGACCCCTGAACCTAAAGTCGAGGTCCGAGGTCAGGAGCATGACCCTAGAGCCCGACGTTTATAGTTTGGGGGATGACCCCAAACCTGAGATTCAAGGCCCGAGGCACGACCCCCAAGACATAAGGACGGGGGCTCGACCCCTAAAACCAATAAACGCGAGATTGAGGAGAAGTGACCCTCAACAAAAGAGGGTTCAAGGGGATGATGATTCGACAAAAGAATCAAGTGCAAAGGAAAAGCGTCAAATTGAAAGAAGGAAAAAGATAGGGAAAATCAAAGGTCTCTCATCCTCACCGTTGATTCAAAATTTATTCCACCCGATCATGACAAGTGACAAAGTTATAATAAAAGGTGGTTGGTAATAGATAACATGGAAGATGAGGCGGCACTGAAATAAATTTTCGAGCAGCTTCGACCTAACCAAGGTATCAGAATCAGTTCCCGAACCTATTGCGTAGCTCCGAGAACTGATGGGGCATCATGATAAGGGTAAGACCCCGGGATTTGTTACAATTACTAAATGACCCCTCAGATGGGTCAAGGAAGTCGAAGAAGTGTCAGTGGAGACCTCAAACATGGGGTCCGACACCTCGAACATGGGGTCGGACACCTCGGTCAGGGGGTCGGACACCTTGGACATGGGGTCGGACAAATCTGACCTTGAGGCAATAGCATCCAGACCTCAGGAAACATGCATGGAGGGACCCAGGGGGTCGAACGAGGCATAGGACCCTCCGAAGGTCTCCTTTTAAGACCTTGAACTAAATGAAGCCTGTAAACATTGTTCCACAATATCAGGAAATCTCCAGCCAATTCTCCACTAATCCTTTAATAATTGTCCAGTACTCCTTTATCTTCTCTTTTGACTCAGCAACCATGATGACCTCTCTTTTGATTCAGCAACCATGATAACCTCTCTTTTGACTCAGCAACCATGATGACTTCAACAGTCATAGTGCCTATAAAAGGCAGAGGTTTTAGCAGGAAATGAGGGGAAGGTACCTCAGACATTCATACTTAACATATTTTATATACTTCTTTCTCTGCTAAAGCACTAAGCTAATTTAAACATCAGAGTGCTAATGCGGGCAAGACCTGCCAAGCTCTCTTTGTTTTGCAGACGATCAATAGCGCGTGAAGACTATTCGTTATTCAGTATTTTTCTACCTTAATAATTGGGAAGGAATTAAGTAATGATCTATATATATAGTTACAAAACTCTACGAGTCTAGTTTCTAATACTTGAAACAGTATATCAATTGAAATTTTCTAACTAAAATAATGACTGTTTTTATAAAATGTGTCTAAGTTGTTTTTAGAGAATGAATAGAGTTTTCGGCGTTCTTTTTGTTTCAATCTTGGCTTGTTTCCAGCTCTGATTAGGATTTATTTTGATCAAGGTTGATCGTGGGGTCCGTTGCTAATCACTTTAGCCAAGAATAAAATTTCCTCTTCAAATAAGAATTCACCGTTGGCCATCTGATAGGAGGCGTTTTATTCCAAGCTGCTGCTGGCGTTATATGGGTATGCAAGGGAGTGACAAGGATGGCTGGTAATAAAAGATATACTTGCACATGGCTTGCAGCAAAATAAATAAATAAATGAAGAATAGAAACGTGAGGCAAAGAGAAGGATTGATAGGATTGAAGTCATTTATAATGTGAAAGAAAATTAGAGGATAAAACTTGGCCTTAGCCAAACCCAAGCTCATTTTTATTTTATTACATGACATACGAAGTGAAGGAAACAAAAATAGAAAGAGAGAAGAGAAGGATGACAGGGTGAAGACAATACAATTGAAAGTAGAAGAAGAATTGAGCAAACTCATCATTGGTTACTGTCGAGGTCGGATTCTCGTAGTTGATTGGTCGGCTACACTTGCCGAGCTGAACTTTCAGGTTGGCCTCCGAGTTGAACGTTTCAGGTCGGCTACCTGACCTGCACAAGGAAAAGGTAGGAAAAGGCGGGGTGATGACCCGGATTTTCCCCTCGGGCGTACAAATGATTAGTATGTCCGAGCTGGCAAGGTAGCTGAGAGTATTTAATGACGAGTTACCCCTAAAATGAAGAGGGTGGAGCTCTATTTATACTAAATTCAGGTCTGACAGCATTTAATGCAGTGCAGCTTTATGTCCCATCAATGCTTTATGTCCTATCGGAACAGTTGGCACTGAGGTCGGAGTTTTTCGGGATCAAATCAGCATCCAGGTTGGGCATTTAGCTGAAAGTGCTGGGCTTGGCTCTGATTAGCCCGTCTCAGCTCGGTGTGGATAACTCACCTCAGCTCGGAGACCCTTCGTCAATCCCCTCCCCCTAAGTCGAGATTGAGGGGGTGAGATCTAGAATTGGGAGTTTCTCCCGAGCTGGAGGTGCCTGACCCCGGCAGAGTAGGGATGGCCACGTCAGCGGTGTATGCCATTTAGATGGCTGACACGTCACCTGGCGATTCTGACACGACGCGACGTTTGGGCTCCTCGAGGCGATTTTTAGAAGCGCCTATAAATAGGGCCTTGACATCCGAGATTCATTTCACACTTCGCTTTCAACTTTTAAGAGTTTTAGGTCGGATAACAGAGTGGTCGGACGTATTCAGCTCGGAAAGAATCTTCTCGGGATTTTCAACTCGGAGCTAGCTAGGTCGGGTCACATTCCGCAGTAAAGAGCAGTAGGTACGTCCCGACTCCCTTTAGTCATTCCTGTACATTTATATTTAGTTTGTAGACAGGATGGGAAGGTCGGAGTCGGAAGATTCCTAGGCGATGGAGGTGAGGTCCTATGGCAGGGCCGAGTCCGTCGAGCTCGGAGTCTACCTCAAATAGAGACCAAGGTGGAGAGAGCACCAGTACGAATCTAGGGTCAGCTTGGAAATCTGGGCCCGGGGAGAGCAATGATGATTGCCAAGTTATTGGGGTCAGATTGGCACAAGAGGAGGCTGAGGCGGATCCTTTGGTCGACCTGGGAGATCTGGAAGATAGGGAGGATGAGGAGTCGCTAAATCAACTGGAGGGCGTCGAGATGCCACAAGAGTTCCTAACTGGGGTTTCTACCACCAAGCCGATCGAAGCACTCCCGGTTAGTGCTGTTCGACCTCGGAGCTCGGCCACAGCCAGCGCTTCTTCAACTCGGGGGAAGAGGATTGAGCAGTTGTTCGCCTGTTACAAGCGGGAGTGCCATTCCACAGTGCAAATGGCCAATGCCAGGCTGAGGAACTGGTCAGTGGATCGTCACAAGCTGAAGGTTCCAGGACGGTACGAATCGGCTTACTATCATCCGGCCGACCACTTCACCATTACGATCTTGCATTCGACGTCATTCAGCTTCCTCTCCCTGGTTTTGTTGTCAACATCTTGAACTATTTCGGGCTCAGCCCAGGTCAGATGTCGCCGAATGGTTGGGCCGTGATGGTGGCCTTCTATGTGTTCTACCTGGAGAAGAATGTGAAGCCGACCTTGTGCAGGTTTAGACATTTCTTTGTGTGCAAACCCAACCTGAAGCAGCCAGGGTGGTTCCACTTCGCAGCTCGGGTCGGCAACTTCATATTCACCAAGTGGCACTCTTCTAACAAGGGCTGTCATAACGACTATTATTGGGTGGAGCCGGCTGTGAACTTCGGGTGCAGGTTGGTCTGGATTCCAAGTTTGAGGAAGACCGTCAATGATGACCCCAAGCTCTCAAATGAGGAACTTGAGGAAGTCGCGGTGCTCAGGCCCGCGCCCGGGATGCTAATAGATATTGACAGCGTGCTCAAATGGGAGCAGATCTGGGATTCCAAGTTGTTTGGTAGGGAACCCGACCTCTCGAGGGATCATCCCAACCTGCTTCCCGAGCCCAAAGGGGACGCGGGGTCTAGCTCAAAAGAGGGTCAGTTTGCAGGATCGGTGCCCGACTTCCCAATTGTCCTGTCTGCTAGTCTTTTTAAGTTGGCCTTCGGCTCTTTTTTATTTCTTTCCTCTACCTTTTGCAGGTATAGCGGACATGAGAAAACTCGCGTATGCCCATATGCGAAAGAAGAGCGAGGCCAGCAGCGAGGCTTCAGCTCGGTCTGGCTTGGGAAGTGCTGCTCAGGGTCAGAGGCAACAGCCCAGCGGCCAAGTGCGGGAGGTCGGCTCCGAGGTCTTCTCCAAGGGGGCTTCGGGGTCCCCTTTGCCCAAGAGATTGGGCTCGGGAGTGGCGATCCTGGAGCGCTCAGCATCCTGACCTGAGAGTAGAAAGCGGCCTCGGGCCGAATACTCCGGGAAAGGTAAGGCCGCGGAGGTGAGCCCTCCCAAAAAGGACTTCATGGAGGCGTCCAAGGTGGCCCGCGACCCCAAGCTGGCGACGGTCCCGGCAGAGCAGCTCTCGCTTGACTTGAGGACAGCCATAGTCACGGTGAGTCTCATATAACTTCTGGTAAGGTAGTTTTTTAGCTCGGTTGAACGCTTTGCTTTCTTCTAAACAGGCCAAGTCCCACATCCTTTCGGCTCCCAGCTTTCTTGTCAGGGCCCAGACTCATTTCGTTGAGCTCGAGCAGTGATACGTGGATGCCTGAGCTGAGCTTAAGACTCTGAGGGAGGAGGCCGCCCAGAGGCGCAAGGCGGACACGACGGAGATCGACCGCCTAAAGAAGGAGCTTGACGCGGAAAAGTCCCGGCGTGAAGCCGCAGCCAAGGACGTCGAGCGGTACAAGCTGGAGAAGCGTGAAGCCAAGACGAAACTCCGGGATCTGGTGGACCGGGTAGGCACCGAATGAGAGAAGGCAGTGGAAGCCTTCAAGTCCAGTGAGGCGGCCGTGGACTGGTTGGCTACGGAGGGCGGGGCCATGGCCAAGTATGCCGAGATGGAATTCTACTTCTGGGGTCAGGTCGCAGCTCGGGAGAAAGCGAAGACCTTTTTTCCTGCCACCAAGAACAACTATATCGAGATCTTGGAGGCTCCGCCACCGGAATTCTGGGAGATTCCTGAGCTGCCGGCCAACCTGACGTCCCAGGCTAAAGAGGTGATGAAATTTGTCCAAGAAGGTATGGACCAGGTCGGGGACGAAGCTGATGCAACCAATGCCGCTCCTTCAAAATAGATTTTTGTAAATTAGCCCGGGTAGGGCTTTGTAATTTCGCCCGGGTTAGGCTCATTGTAATCGTTTTGTTTTTAATTCTAATGGAATTATTATTTTGTGTTTTATTCGAGTTCGTACTTGTGTACTTTTCCCTTCGCAAATTTTTCTCAAGTAAGTGGGGTCGGGCCAATGTAATGGACCATTCGAACTTAAGTAAAAGGAACTGAGCTGGACACGATTAATGAATTATCATCCTAATCCGAACTGGTTAACTGGGAAACTGTATAATCGTCGCCAACCTGGACTCGTCAGTCCAATTTAAAATTGGTCAAACTAATGTTGACGAATGTTGAGTTCGAGTTTAGACCCAAACTAATATACCAACCGAAGCCAGATTATACCGAGTTGGACCTTAATCCGAACTGGCAAACTAATCAAATTGTTGTTGATTATTCCCGAGCTGGAACATAGTCCGAGCTGGTTCACTTGATCGTTAGCTCGTGATTAAGCGTGGCCACCGCGTTAAACCGAGTTGGTAATAGCTTTATAGCTGAGGCACTTGGGCCCGGGTCGGGCATTGTACTGATTTACAAAATGTATTATATTGAATTTGTATACAAAGTACTTAGGCTCGGGGCCGATTACAAGTAATGTTTTGGCTCGGGGCCTTAACAAGAGATTTCAGCTCGGGACTGTTACAAAAAATTTCAGCTCGGGGCCGTTACAAAAAATTTCGGCTCGGGGCCTATTTAGACAAAATACCACTTCAGGTATTCTGAGTGCCATGCGTTCTTCAATAGTTTTTCGTTCTTGTCGCGGAGGTAGAAGGTCCCAGGTTGGACTTCTTTCACGACTTCATACGGTCCCTCCCAGGTCGGGGAGAGCTTGTTACCCAAGCGTGGTAAAAAGATGGTCTTTCTAAGTACGAGGTCGCCAACCTTAATAGGCTTAGGCTTGACCTGTTTGGTAAAGGCTCTTTGCATGGTAGCTTTGCTGGCCAGCATTCTAATTTGAGCTTTAGCTCGAAGCTCTTCAGCGAGGTCGAGCTCTTCACGGATCCGTGCTCCGTTTATTTCTGGATCATGGTGGAGGGTTCTACTGGTTGGAGACCCGATCTCCACTGGCAGCACCGCTTGAGTATCGAACGTCAGTTCGAAGGGCGATTCTCCCGTTGCCAAGCTGGTGGTGGTCCGTTGAGCCCACAATACCTCGGAAAGAATCGATGCCTACTGACCCTCTGCTTCCTCCAGCTTGGTTTTCAGGCCCTGCAAAATGATTTGGTTAGTCCTTTCAACTTGGCCATTACTTTGAGGATGAGCAATAGATGAGAATCTAAGGTCGATCCCAATCTCAGCACATTTGCCTTGAAATTATGCATTGTTGAATTGTTTGTCGTGGTCAGTAATGATAACTTTTGGCACCTCGAACCGGCAAATGATATTTTTTCACACAAAATCCCAAGCTGCCTTTTCTATTATTCTAGCAACACCTTCAGCCTCAGGCCATTTGGTGAAGTAGTCTACTACTACAAAAGCGTGCTTCTTTTGGCCAACACTGGTTAGCAATGGGCTGATGATATCTAGACCCCACTGGTAAAATGGCCACGGGCTTATCATCACTGTGAGGTCTATCGCAGGCTTCCTCTGTATATTGGCGAACCTTTGGCAGGTGTCGCACTTTTTTACATACTCCTTGGCATCTTGTTCTAAGGTTGGCCAGAAATAGCCTTGCCTCAACGCCTTTCGAGCCAGAGCTTTGCCTCCCAAGTGGTTTCCACATACCCCTTCATGGATCTCACAGAGTACATAGTTTCCTTCATCAGGTCTAACACATTTCAAGAGAGACCAAGTATAGGCTCTCTTGTAGAGTTGCCCAGCAATTATGACAAACCTTGAGGCCTGTTTCGTGAGTTTTCGAGCAGCTTTTTCATCCTCCGGGGTCATACCCCCCTCCAAGTAGTCCACGATTGCTTTGGTCCAATCTAGGCTTAAATTGAGCTCGGCTACGGCTTGCACCCCCAATTGAATGCTCGGTTCGGATACTTCTTCCACATGGACCAGGGCAAGTCGGATCTCACCCAGGGCCAACCTGGACAGGGCGTCAGCCTTTATATTCTCCTCCCTCAGAATTTGCTATATCGTGAACCTTTTGAGCCTTGAGGTCAAATTCTTGACTCTGTTGAGGTAGGCTAGCATGGTACTATCCTTGGCTTCGAACTCTCTCGATATCTGACTAGAAACCAATTGAGAGTCGATGCTTAGGTCGACTGTCTGTGCCCCGAGCTAACTTGCAATTTTCAATCCCGCAATCACTGCTTCGTACTCCGCTTCATTGTTGGACGCCGGAAAGGTGAACTTGAAGGAGTATTGGTGCTCATGCCGGGTCGGGTCGAGAATGACCACCCCAGCTTCGCTACCAGACTTCCCTGAGGCCCTATCCACATGGACCTTTCACACATTCTCCGGGTCATGCTCGGCTCGGCCAGTGCATTCCACCTTAAAGTCTGCAATGGCTTGGGCTTTGATGGCCATTCTGGGCTGGTAGGTGATGTGAAATTGACTCAGCTCAACTGCCCATTTCAGCAGCCTACCCAACGCCTCCGACTTGTGCATGATGGACTTGAGCAGGGCATCCGTCATGACCTTAATTGGATGAGCATCAAAGTATGGCTTCAGTTTCCTTGCCGCCGTGATGAGTGCAAGGGCGAGTTTTTCCAAGGAGAAGTACCTCACCTCGGCCCCTTGCAAGGTTTTGCTGACATAATAGACTGGCTTATGTTCCTTTTCTTCTTCTCGGACTAGTGCCGCTGCCACTGCTGTCCCTGAGCATGCTAGGTATAGTACCAGTTCCTCCCCCACCTCAGGTGTGGATAGCAGGGGTAGCGAAGCTAGATACCTTTTCAGCTCTTGGAAGACGTTCTAGCATTCCGTAGTCCATTCAAAGTTCTTAGGATTCCTTAATATTTTAAACAAAGGAGCACACTTGTCAACTGACCTGGACATGAATCTGCTCAGTGCCGTGACCTCGCCTGCCAACACTTGGACGTCTTTCACGCAAGTCAGCGGCGCCAGGTCAAGTATCGCCTGAACCTTCTCCGAGTTGGCTTCTATTCCACGAGCTGTGACCATGAAGCCCAGAAACTTTCTTGCCTTGACGCTGAATGCGCACTTTTTCGAGTTCAGCTTTATCCTAAAGTGCCCTATTACGGCGAAGGCTTCAGCCAAGTCGGCTACATGATCTTCCGCCCTTCTGCTCTTAACCAACATGTCATCTACATAGATCTCCATATTTTGGCCAATCTGATTTTTGAAAGCCTTATTCACCATCTGAGTATAGGTACTTTCAGCATTCTTGAGGCTAAAAGGCATGACCCCATAGTAGTAGAGTCCTTGATCGGTGATGAAGGCGGTCTTCTCTTTATCTTTGAGAGCCATCTTAATCTGGTTATAGCCCTTGAAGGCATCAATAAATGAGAGTAGCTCGAACCCGGAGGTGGCATCCACTATTTGATCAATCCGAGGTAGGGGAAAACAGTCCTTAGGACAGGCTTTATTGAGGTCGGTAAAATAATACACAATCTCCACCCTCTTGAGGACTTGGTTACCAGGACCACGTTGGATAACCAGGTTGGGTACTGGATTTCCTTTATGTGGCCGGCGTCTACCAATTTGTCCACATCTCCTACTATGATTTGTTGCTTATCATAATGGAAGTTCCTGTGCTTCTGCTTCACCGGATAGTGATTCGGGTCGGTATTCAAGTGATGCTCAATCACTCCCGGGTCAATACCTGTCATGTCAGAGGCAGACCATGCAAATATGTGTTCATTTTTTAGGAGAAATTGGCTTATACCTTTCTTGAGGTCGGCAGAGAGTTCACTTCTGATTTTTGCTCTCTTTGTTTCATCGGAGAGTTCCACCTCCTGAAAGTCTTCAACCGGGCTGCCTCTCTTAACATCCCTCTTCTCTTCGGGCAAATCTGGTCCCTAGCCAACTTGATATTTGCGTTGGAGGGAGTTTTCATAACACTCCCGGGCTGAGTGCTGGGCTCCACGGATGGTGGCCGTGCCGGCCGGGGTCAGGAATTTTAGGGCTTGGTGGTAGGTGGAAGGGACGGCCCTAAAATGGTTTAGTGCCACCCGACCTAAAATTTCGTTGTAAGTGGAGTTGCAATCTATCACAATGAAGTTGGCTTGCATTGAAACCCGTTTATCTCCGTCTTCCAGCTTCAGTGGAAGGTTAATGACCCCCTCAGCTCGGTGGGCTTGCTCAGTGAAACCAGCTAAAGTGCCCCTCAATGGCCTGAGTCGACTCATGTCCAACCCCATTTGCTCAAAAGTGCTAAGGAATAAGACTTTTACCGAGCTCCCGGTGTCCACCATCAGCCTCTTTACAGTGAAGTTGGCTATTTCAGCGCTGATCACCAGTGGGTCATCGTGGGGCAATATTACCCCTTTCAAGTCTTCTGAGGAAAAGGTGAGCTCTTCCACCCCCGGGGCTGGGCCTTGCACCGGTCCATACTCCCTTCCAGCCCGAACATAACCCTTCCTGCCTGTCGAGGTCTCCCCTCCCGACGCCAATCCTCCTGCAATGGTCTTAATCACAACCAAACGTCCGCCCCCAGCCTGGCGCCTGGGTGGACTCCTCTCTCTATCCCTTTGATTATGATTCCGGGTCGGCTGCAGGTCCACGTACCTTTGGAGGTGACCTCGGGCTATCAGTGCCTCGATCTCCTGCTTCAAGTCTTTGCACTCTTTGGTGGTATGACCATAGTTCATATGGTAGCGGCAATACTTGGTTCTATTGCGCTTCTCGAGTCGGCCTTTCATCCTTAGAGCTAGAGACAGGTGATTCTGGTGCTGGATCTCTATCAGGATCTGTTCCTTGTGGTGTTTAGGGGAGTGAACATAGTGAACCGGGGGTTCTGCTTTGGCTGTTGGGGCTGCTTGCCTCGGTCGTTTTGGACTTTACCCCTAGGTTGAGCTCGAGAGGTCTCTCCCTTCCTACTAGCTTCCTTCTCCTTGTCATCATCCTTCTTTGCCTGATGGATTTCTTCCGAGTGTATGTACCCTTCTGCTCGTACCATCAGCTCAGATACAGTATCCACGAGATCGATTTCCAAAGAAGACATAAGGGGGCCCGACCTGAGCCCGCTCGGGTAAGCCATCAACGCCATAGAGTCCTCTAGGTTAGGGATTCGGAGGGACTCTTCATTGAATCTGGTTGTATAAGCCCTCAAACTCTCCCCTCTATGTTGCTTCACCAGCAGTAATGTAGAAGTGTGGCGGGTGGCGCGCCGGTTCCCTGCGAAGCGGGAGAGGAAAGCCTCAGCCAGTTGATGAAAACTTGCAATTGAACCGGGATGAAGTTTCTGGAACCAATCCAATGCATTGCCAACTAGGGTGGTTGGGAATGTCTTCGTCTTCATGAGGTCAGACATGTCATGCAGAGTCATGTGGTGATCAAAGTTGAACAGGTGGCTGGCTGGGTCTCCATCTCCATTATTGACGGCCAGGTTGGGCATCCAGTTGTCGGTCAGCAGTGGCGTGGCTAGTACCTCGGGTGAGAGTGGGCTTACACCGAGCTGGTTGATGACCTTGGCTATGGCAGTCGCGGTCTTAGCCTGCTCGGGGTCGGCTTGAGCCGCCCTTTGACATCTCGCCTCTCCGGGTCTCGCCACCGGCTCTAGGAAGCCCTCTTCGTCCTGCGTCCGCTTTGGCCTTGGGTCTGGGATGCGGAACTGTGGACGTGAGGGCCGCAGCGTAGCTTCTCACAAAGCCAGGGAGCCTTCAGCTAGCCGGCCTACCTACTCCTTAAGTTCTTCAAACATCCTCAGCATCATCCTTATCTCCGGTGACAGGCTGGAGTTGAGGTCTCCGTATACCGCAGGATTTGTTTGACTGGCTAAGTGTATACGTTGGCTCGTCCCAATGTCGGCTGGGGTTGGATTTTGGCTAGGCACCTGCGTGGTTTCGAGGTCCCCATCTGGGTTAGGCGAATCCTCTACCGGTGCGCTGTGGCTTCTCGTTTGTACCATAATGGTTTCTCAGTGAGTGGTGAAGGAGAGTGATAGGAAGAACTTGCTTTCCTACAGACGGCGCCAAACTGTCGAGGTCGGATTCTCGTAGTTGAGTTGGTCGGCTACGCTTGCCTAGTTGAACTTTCAGGTTGGCCTCCGAGTTGAAAGTTTCAAGTCGGCTACCTAACCTGCACAAGGAAAAGGAAGGAAAAGGCGGGGTGATGACCCAGATTTTCCCCTCGGGTGTGCGAATGATTAGTATGTCCGAGCTGGTAAGGTAGCTGAGAGCATTTAATGACGAGTTACCTCCAAAATGAAGAGGGTGGAGCTCTATTTATACTAAATTCAGGTCTGACAGCATTTAATGCGGTGCAACTTTATGTCTCATCAATACTTTATGTCCCATCGGAACAGCTGGCACTGAGGTCGGGGTTTTCCGGGGTCGAATCAACATCCAGGTTGGGCATTTAGCTGAACGCGCTGGGCTTGGCTATGATTAACCCGTCTCAACTCGTCATGGGTAACTCACCTCAGCTCGGGGACCCCTCGTCAATTACACTAAGAAGTCTTAGTGTCATGCCCCAACCCGGCCTATAAGGTTAGACTAGGGTGTGATCTAAACATTCAAGTCATGTCTCGTACTCAATCGTTCATGAAAGTTAACACTTAACATTTAGCCTAGACTCTACAATTTTTCTGAAAAACCGGCAGCATAACGGCTGTAATTGGGCTCTTTAGTTTGACCTAGTTCTCTAAACGCCTCAAATTTCACTTCCAACTAAGATTACTATTTACCATCAATTGAAACGCCTACTAGTTATCTTGATGTCTCGTTTGATTAATAACCTAGCATGACACTATGTCTCGTTTGTTTGTTAATCCTCGTTACAAAAGTACCTGTTGATTTTAGCTTAACAATAAGTACCTGCTTAAGATTGGATATGTTCATTTTACTTAGTCCTTACCTAATACTTCATAATCCTATGATAGATACTAGCCAGAACCGAAAGCAAAACGACCATAGTAGTGTTTGTCTAGTTATTATCAGTACAAGCCAAAATTAGACCCCAAATTACAACGGGGGTCTTTTACATTACAAACATCAAGCAACATGAAAAGAAATAGTCTTCAAGCAGCATAGTGTTCACAAATGGCCATAATCAAGCAAAGCACATAGGACAGGCAATCATTCCAAGGAATCATCATTAGGCACGTCGTCCCCGGATAACTGTTCCTGATCTTCTTCACCTGAGATGATAAAAGAGGGTGAGTCCTTATGAACTCAGCGAGGGGGGACGAGAAATAAGTTTTGAAACTCATTTTCCGGTTCAACTTATGAAAACCCTTTTTGCAAGCATGAATATATCACAAATAAGTACACAACAATAATATAAAAGTAAAGGAACACAATTACCCGTTTTTCCTCCCCAAGGTCCTCTAGGAACCAAGCGAGAGTACTTATACACATAGTGAAAATGATACGGTGAGCTTTTGCTCTCAGTTCATTTCCAGGATCAGTTGTTGCGGCCGACTTCAAATCATCCCCTTATCACGCCAAATGGGTGTACTCCGGATGTACCACGAAATTCTACGACCCAACTCCCGAGGAAGTCTAGCCCCCAAGCGAGAGAGGAAGTTGGACAATGATAGTCACGGTTGCACCGGTAAGCCCGATGTCGCCCAGTGTGCGTGAACTTTACCACGCCAGAATGAAAGGTTGCAACCTTGTATGCAATGCACAGTTATGACATGTAATATATCACATTAGGAGGGCAACAAAGTAGGTTGCCTCCGAGCAGTCATAAGATTGCACATTGACAAGTAAACAAGCGAGGCACGATATGACAGGCAATTTCACTTATAAAGCACATGGAGTTATATGAATATTAAATGGGCAGCCATGTAACGCATGTAAATCAAGTCATATAACTCATTTCAAAGTTCACGTAATCAAATAATAAGATTATTCGACATGCAACGACATCTACGTGGGTCCGGGTGCAAGATAGGCCTATTTATCAACATGTAATCATCGAAATAATATTTAGGGCTACAAGGGCAACTACGGGCAGCCTACTAAACACATAATCAAACGCAATATCTAAAGGATCAACACTTAGCAAGTTTACCTAGTGACTAGGGTTCCAATTCGCGCTTACCCGTGCGATTAAGCCCCAAGTCATCTCGCAATTAAGCTCAAGCCATATATTAATTAAATTAAACACCCTCAAGCACTCAAAACAGTCCACACAACATCCAATGCCACAATCTCAAGTATTTAATACAACAAGAGAACTACAATAATTTTTCTAAGCATGTCACTAAGGGAAATCCTCACTGCAATGGACTGTCTTCTCACAATCATTAAGACAATCAAACAATCTCCAATTCCAGTGAACAAGATGTCAAATTAAAGCTTAAGGAGTGAACTAAATTCAGAAACAAACCTCGCATCATTTGGAGTTCAGGTTCAATATTTATAGCCAAAACAGTGAGACTGCACAAAACTGTCCAGATTTGTACATGTTTCAATATTTGTCGTTTTTGAGGGCCTTAGGGTCAGATTTAGGCTTAGTCCATTTCTGACAAAAATGTCGAGAACTAAAACATCTAGCATAAAACCAAATTTCATGCATTTTGGATGTCATTTACTAAGTCAAAACTGGTTCGTTCTACAAGGTCAGTGAATCTGTCAAAACCTGCTTCATTTTTCCAGACTTTCCAGATTTGGGCACATTTTAATGATTTGCCATTTTGAGGATCTTAGAGTCAAAATTAGCTTTGGTCTATTTCTACGAAAAATGTTCAGACCTGGAAAAATAGTTACTTACTAAGTTTCACTCATTTTCAACATCATTTACCTAGCCAAACTCACCTCGCACCAACAAGACAGAAAGCTGTCACATGCACGATTTCATCTATCATCACATTCTAGCCAAGAATCTTACCATGCATGTTTATAAAAGCTCATGAATACACATATATCTCAACTACAGAAGCAAAGATAGACATATAAGGGCATGCATGTGGTTTTTTGAAATATTTTCAAGAAGTTTTAGCCCTCACCTTAGCAAAACAACAAGAAGATGCACAAGACTCTTGATGGTTGCACAAGATTGATTCTTTTCCTTGCTTAGCCGAGACACCACTCGATTTTTCTCAAATTTCCTAGCTTAGTAACCAAGTTCTTAGTAGCTGCATGTGGTTAGAACAAGAAGAAAAGAAATGGAAGCTAGCAAACTCACCTAAACTGAAATGGAAGTGCTAAAGGCTTACATGTGCATTTCTTTGCTCCTAGCTTTGCTTGGTCGAGTTCCTTGGTTGCTTGGAAGTCTTGAAGAGCCTTTGAGTGATGAAGCTAAGCTATGGCGTGTAGAAACTCAGCCATGGCCGAGAGGGAGAGAGAAGAATAAGAGGAAAATGAGAGAAATGAAAGAAAAATGAAAGCCTTGCAAATGTTGAAGCATGTGTCGGCCTTGGGCATACAAATTTCAGATTTTGTGTCTTCAAGAAGCATCATTTGAAGTGTTTAGCATGGGCAAGGAGCTTATGTCGAGATTGGGAGCTTTGAGGAGGGTTTTGAGCTAATTTTTTATTGCTTTGTGTCATTAAATTGTCATAGAATTGTCTAGGTTCAATTTGAATTATGCAAAGCAAGCACAAAGCACACAAGGTGGTCAGCCAAAGAGGTGTTCAAATCTTAATTTTTTATCTTGTTCAAGTCTTATTTTATTGTGTGTTTGGGATATGCAAAGAATAAAGAATAAAGAATGTCTAGCTTTTGGTGCAATTTCGTCTTCTAGTGGGTTGAATTAGTAATTTAATATTAGTTAGTGGAATTTGTTGGATTAATTAATGATCTAGTGCTTCGTGTAAGATGCTTTCTTGATTAACGTGTGGGCACGCTTTCTTAGGTTTAGGGCACGCACTACAAGATAAGACACGAACTACGAGACGAATGCACGTTTCCTAAGTAAATGCACGCAACCCTAAATGAATGCTTGTAATTCAATGCAAGGCACACAAAACGAAACACGATTCTTAAATCTAGGTTAAGGTACGCAAATCTAGGTTAGGGCACACGAAACGAGGTACCGCACGCAAATCGAGGTCGGGCCTCACACTTAGTATCAAATTGGCGTGAGATCATAATTTTGGAGAAAGAGAATTAAATAAAATTTAAAGCTCGATCGAGGTAAGTTGGACAACCCTCTTACACTTGGACCCTTTAGAAGTCACCCTATAAAATTAGTTATCGCAATTATATAGTATTATGAGAATAGTGATAATATAGAAGAATATTATTTGTAAAGTATTTCTTTCTTGTAATAGATATTCAAAATTATTATTTAGTAAAATTAAGAGTTTTAGATGCTCTGATAAATGATTTTGTGGAATTTAGATTTTTGTACTATGGTATTAGAGCCTTGTGGGTTTATGAGGAATAATCTTTTTAGACTCGCGGCATCGCGTTTCAAAGTTTGACCTTGCCCAATTTTGTAGGCGTGACAGAGTATAATAGGCTTTGCTTGACGAATGGTTGTATGTGTTCTGTTAAATACATGAACTTGAATAATTTACTCTTGAAGAATGATGATAATGTTCGTTTCTACTTTGTGGGTATTCTCTTCTATGGAGAACCATGACATGATTCTTGCTGGAATGTTTCCCATTGTTATAGTGCAAAACTGCAAATCCTCATGACATGTATAGTGTTATGGAGAAGAACTACTTTACTTGTTAATTATTCCTCATACGACTGCTGTGTCATTCACCTGATAAAAAAAGATATGGATTTACCAGTATATAATGCTCGGTGAGTACTTTGAAGTTCAAATTTGAGTAAAGATGCTCAACAGAAAAGTATTTCCTTTGATGGTAGCTCTTGTGAAATTTACAGCCATGTGAATTACTCAGTTCATTGCTTGAGTTGTGAGTCAACAGTAGACTTGGCAAGGGTGAGAAGCTAACAAATGCTTCGGTTGCACATATACACTTATCCAAATACATACCATTTCTTTCGGTGTGTGTAAGGAGTTCTAATGGAATTTTAGGCTTTCTTATGAATTAAGTAGGAAGAATTGTTTAGATTGATGAAAATCATGAGATAGTTTAATGAAATGGGCATTCTTGGATGGTAGAATACTTGATTTTTTCCTTCCCAACTTGTTGACCAATTTATTGATCTCGGATTGTAAACAAATTTTTGCGTTTGGCCTGGCCTAGTAGGGGCTGAGAATACTTTCTAGTGATAGATATTATCATGATCTAACTCACTAATTCTTGTGTCAAATAACACTATATATATATACATCATGCTTGTGCCTTGTTTGCTTGGAGACTACTCTCCTTTGCACATGGCATTTCACTGGCAGACTTGGCGGTTTGGTCGGTTCGGGGCATGACAAGTTCCCTGTTGTGTAGTTGTGAGCAATCAAAGACATCGAGAATGAGGAAAATTTGCACTCCTCTCTTTCCTGTTTGTGGTGATACCACTATTGTTAGCTCAAAAAGAAGAAAATGTTTTCCTTCGGCATGAACTTTATCTAATCTGATTCTTTGTTGTGTAGTTGTAAGCAACCATAGACATTGAGAATGAGGAATATTTGCACTCATAGTGATGGAATATTTACTGCTGATTCAAACTAATGTTAGTCAACTCCATTTTCTAGCCTAAAAATAATCCAGTAGCATTATACTTGATTGTTTATGTTTTGACTTGTCCGATTCCATCTAGTAGGACAAGTTTGGGTTTGATTTGATTTAGTTATATTTTGACCCGTACAACTTAACTTCTTTGTTCATAAAATTCCCCTTCATATGTGATATTCTGTTTTGCGCTCAACTTCTACATTTGCAAAAAATATACAGGTTTCAGATTTGCGAGACACTCGCACCTGAGAATCATGTTGCTTATTACTCTCAGAGCACTAATCCTATATGGATCCCTCCCCCACATGGTGTGTTGAAGACAAATGTCAATGTTGCCTTCTCAGGCCCTGATAAAGCAGCCTCGTCAGCTATTTGCAGAAATCACAAAGGGGAGCTTGTTGCAGGCAACGTATGGGCTATTCACTGCAACTCTGCAGCAGAAGCTGAGGCACTCGCAATATGGAATGCATGCCAAGTTGCGAAGAACCTCAAATATCATAGCATCATAATTGAAAACGATGCATTAGTGATCTTTAGCGCGATCTCCATTCCTCATGCAACCATTCACTAGAAAGCGAGACAAATTGTGGATGATATTTACAAGATTGCAACTGATTATCCTAGTATTAAGTTTCAGTGTGTTAAAAGATCAGCCAATCATTGCGCAGAGTGAATTGCTAAGTGCTTTATTGGTGATAATATTCCTTTTGATTGGTGTGTAAATGTCCCCATTTGTCTTAGGGACCTTCTTTTGTATGACTTCCACCCTACAGGGCTACAGGGGTTAGTTGACTTGTTTTATGAATGAATGTTTTTCTTTACCCAAAAAAAAAAAGACTTGTGAGACATGGCACAATAAGAGCGGACTCAAATTTCTGGGTTCTCCGATGCCGAAGCAGAGGATGCGAACAGATAAGTAGTTGTGTACGTACAACAATCACTGCGCAGTTTATTCAGCTAGAACCGTAAGCCAAATGTAGTTAATACAAGCAGGGAAACTAGTTGTAAACGATGTAGGATCCCACTCATGATGGAAACTTGACATGAGATAGGTGCCATTCATATCATTGCTCAAGCTCAGCTTGCGTTGGGGAACATACACTTAAAAGAGTTGTCAATCTACACGTACGTCTACTCCCCCGTCTTCGCCGAGGGAGATTCAAACATAAAACCACCTGTTTGAACACAAATACACCATCCACATACTACAGCATTCAGCTGAATCAAAATGAAATGCAATCTCATCTCTAGCCACTTCTATCCAAGCATCATTTCATTATTGACAACAAAAAATGCAATAGGAGATCACTGACCAGTCCCATATTGATACAAAAAGGAACACTACTTGATGAACGGATACAAAAAAAAAGAATTCAATTACAGGCAACCACAATGAATTTGCAATAAGACAAGTACTTTCAGTTGATCTCTTCATGACTTGGCAATGGAGGGACTTGAGTTGGTCTAGGAATCAAAGTGTTCAAAGACAGTGGTGCACATAGAATACTAAAATCAATAGATTGTAGGCGAATCAATGGCATATAAAGAGAGTTACAGATTTGCATAGTGGAATGTAAAATGCACAAACATGCTGCTGTCTATTGAGAGTTGATGATGCACATTTTGGCTATGCTAATGTGGCCGATTCTTAGTTCAGGCAACACAAGAATCCAGTATGTCAAGGGAGGTTTTGCTTGCATGTTTTGAGGTTGACCAATAGATTCTGATAGATGCTTCCCAACAAAGACAGGAACGGTAAGTGGCGCCCAAGGTCTTTCTCAGATGGATACTCTAACGGTTAAGTAATTATGATTTATGTGTGTTTCAGTGAGCTTTAATAGAAGAAGATAATATAGTTCGAGTCTTAGTGCAAGGATTCAAGAACTAATGTTACCTGTAGAGTGGAGAGTGTCAACTTTATTGTTGCCTTGTAAGGCTTACCTGACAATAAGGGTCTCATCATTGGGTAAAAACTCATCATTACCAAGTGAGGACATCCGGGATTCATGAGATATGAGGCGACAGGATGAGGTGAAGTGATCTAAAATATGTTTTGCAGTGTAGATTCACCTGTTGTCATTCTCAACTTTAGGGATTTGATATCTACTTTACTCGGTAACGTGTATCATTTTTTTGCTGCCAGACTACCTTTTCCATTAAGTGACGCGTGACTTCATTTGATTGGTCGAACATTATTTTACCCACATCAATTGCTCTCTATTTCATAGCACAACCAAAAGTTGAGGTCGGGAAGTAGATCAGAGATTTTTACCATATGCGCTAGTAGGGGCACTTTGAATCAGCCTACCAAGTTCATTGTTTGAGTACGAGGCTTTTTGCCTTATGCCCCTAAGGCGGCATCCTTTAGCTCAATCACTAAGACCAGGTAGGCAAAGGGCAAGGTAAGGCACTGCAACATTATCCTTGACGTTTCCGTCCTTAAGAGGGCGGAGGAAACCTCATGGCAGAGTATACCTTCAACACCTTCTACCTCGAAAAAGAATCAGAGGATACGGTCGTACGACATGATTTAGCCTTGACACCTTTGCCCTTAAGATAGGAGAGCAGGACAACACTATGGCCTTCTATTTCTGGGCATGGATGCCACTAGGTAGTTGCCGGTTCTTAATGCATACACTCACAAGACCGACACTGTTAGCTCAATACTAGCTTTAAAGTCTTTTAAAGAACTGAAACCGTTATTCTAAGCCCTTGAAGGAGGCAAAGGAGAGGTTAGGCACCACAACAAGATCCTCTAGATTCTATTCTCTACATCTCAAACAAACTGGGTGAGTGGACCTAAACCAACTTGAATAGAGGGGACGTCCGCAACTCTCTAACCTACTTTCTGATATCAACGATCAGCTGAAAACAGAAATGAAGGCAATTGATGATGGTGAAATTGGAAGTGATCTCTCAACCACAAAAAGCACGCGTTACCACAAAGCAAATGTGAAATCTCATAGTTTAAGGAATGATGATAGGTGGCTCAAGGAAGACTTCTGCAGAGCAGAAGTTAGATCACCTCACCCTGCCACCCTTATCCCACAATTCTGACAATGACTCACTTGGTAATAATGATTCCTTACCCAATAAAGAACTACCCTCCTCGGGTAAGCCTGACAAGACTCCTATTAGATGACTCTCCACACACTAATACTTGAACAAATCTTCAATAAGAGTTTACTAAAGTTCACATGAACTAACTCAATTATTGAAGTGTCTACCCTGAGAAAAGAGCTTGAGCGCCACTTATAACATAGTTGTTTTGCAAGAAATCATTCGTCATGCACTACTAGCCTACCTCAAAAACTTAACCAAAAATCCATCTACGCTCATTGGAATCTTTGGCCAATCGAGCTAGGATCCGACCACATCAATAAAGCCAAAATTTGCATCATGAAGAATAAGTAATGTAAATAGCATAAGAAAGATACACATACTTTTGTTCTTTTTCTACTTTTTGTTGGGCATGATGGGCCTAGAGGAACATATATCTCTATCTCTGCTCTTTATATGTTTGTCTGTTAATTTTTGTATCTCGTTCCATTTGACGAAATAAGTCTTGGACAGGTGGCGGAATGGAAGAGAGGGAGTAGAGAAACTTTTGCTGCAAAAAAGAAATAATATACATGAATCTATCTACGTGGATTTGAGTGTTTATATGTGTGAAGCAATGCCGATAACAACTTCACATCCAATGCAAGTTATCATAAGGAAATAGGAATCTGCAACTACTAAAGAGATCCATCTTTTAAGTTTCAATTTCAGTAAGTAGTGTAACATATAAATAATTGTACATCAAATGAGATTAACATGACTATTCAGAACTTGAAAAGGATCATCACAAAAGCACATTTCACAACGTAGACTATTAAATATGCTAGTGTTATTACCTAACAGCTCATTGTGGAGTCCCAAGCTACGATAAAGATTAAAGGTAATTTCAATTTTTAAATTTATTAGGTGCTTCCATTTGCTCACTTGTCCACGTACATTAGACATTTGCATTCATCCTCTGACAGTAAGATTTAGTTTATTCCAGGATTTGCAAAGAACAAAGCAAGCCTTCAAAAAGGATTGAGCAAAGTTCTTTCTATTCCATTGGATACCCAAAATGACTAACCATGAAGATTGGAAAAGGATATAATGTATCTAACTTAGGTGCTAGATGGTAAGACAAAGATATCTAGACTCACAATCATCTCCATCATCTGAGATAAACAATATTCCTGCCTTGAACTCTTCATTTCATCGATGATTCACGTATCTGAAGCTATTTCTTCAAATCATCTGTGTCACGCACAATCTTATTTGACGGAAGGACCACAGCAGCTATGGGATTATTCTCTAGTCCACCACCTTGATCTATTATCAGTCTAAGACCTTCCAGGTGAAGCTTCCCATGGTGACCGCTCACCACGATGGTTGGAGTTTTAGTTAGTTCCTATCAGTTATGAATATAATTAAATATTCAATATACAATTCATATCCAGAATATGCTAAATCAAAATTACCAGCTCTTTGAGAGCATAAAGATAGTAAAATAGACAAGGAAAAGTGAAGGCCAGAAACAGTATGATATGGAAGTCTCACTAATGTAGATAAAGGAGCATGAAACCAACATAAAGATAGTATAATAGACAAGGAAAATAGAAGGTTAGAAACGGTATGATATGAAAGCTTCAGTAATGTAGATAAAGGAGCACGAAACCAGTCACCTCTGGGGTTTCCCACACACTTTTCCTCCCACTGAGAGCTTCCACCTTAGGTATCCTTGTGTCCTTAGCTTTCAGAGTTTTCAGCTGCTCTTCGACCCCTTTACCTTTCTCTAGACCACCATGCACAGCAATCAATTTACAAGTTTTAATCCCTTCCTCGGTCTCTATGCAGACATTATCCTGGAAATGTTAGACATAAGCAAGAGGTACACGTTTCATTCCGCACTCCATACTCATGCAGTTAAAAAGTTTATGCAATCAAGTGTGGAGTTCTTTCCACAGAATAGATACTGGACAAGAACCCAGATAATGTATTTCATTTAAAGGTAAGAGATAAGAACCCATAATACTGTAACTCCAGATAGATCAAGCTCTACCTCTTCATGTACCCAAACCAAATCAGCAAGAAACTTTTTATGTTCATCGGGAACTGCCTTCATCAAATCTGCATACAATACAGCCACACCTTTCAAAACAATTGCAGCAAACTACCATGAAGAGAAACCCAGGGCCTCAAAAGGAAGAAATTTACCAGTGAAGTGATCAGAGACATACATAATTCTCATATATTTAATGACTAAAATCTCTCTCACCTTTGCAGAAATAGATTTCGTCAGCCTAAAAAGATATCATGAAGACATTTATGACAGAATCAATAATTCACTGAACAAGGAGAAGCTCCTTTAATTAAAAAAATCTGGAATAAAAGCTCCTGTAAGCACCCATCAGTATAAGAGATGCAAGAGGGTAATTTATTTGACCTTAAATAGGCTAGACCAAATAAAATAAAAATAAAAATAAAAAAAGCCGCAGAAAAATCCTCATCTGAGAAACTATGACTTTTGCTATGAACACTTATAGAATTCAAAAACAAATAACCATACACTCAATAAACATTACTTAATATAGTCGCAACAATAAGAATCTGCATTTTTAAATAAGTTTTCTGTTCTCACGACAGAGTACTGTACTTGTTTTCTTTTCATTTTCTGTTCCAGAACCATTGCAGGCTGGAAGGCTTTTAATGTAGTGCAAGGAAGAATACTTTTAGAACATAAATGCCCGGAAATATAACTGCAGGCACTTTCACTAGTGTTGCTATTTGATTCCGAATGAAGGGACTGGAATATCCACCAAAATACATAATTTGCCCAATCATGAGGTCTGTTAAGTGGAAAAATCCCTTAAAAAAATTATAATCAAATCTAACAAACCAAATCAATCATGCAAAGGAAACTCGGTTCAAAACTACATAATCAAAGACAAACTAACAGACTCACTAACACATCTCATAGAATCAAATAAATCATCCTTCAACAATCAAGAACCAAAGAATCAAGTAGTAATCAGTCAAAGAAGGCTAAGAATTTTATACCAGCAGAACCATGTGGGACCCCATACGACTCGAATGTGGGCCCGGCATCGTAAATGGAGCCCTTATACTCAGTCCCCTTAGCAGCATTGAACTTAACAGTGATTTTCCCAGCCCACCTCCTCCCTTGCAAATGCATATTCTCATATCCTTCATCTCTGTACCATCCTTCCCTCTCCTCATTCATCTCAAACTCCTTCCAAGTCTCCCGAAACGGCGAACCATCCGGAGGGTTTGGAAGAACGCCCAAGAATGCACCAAATGCAAGATCATGGTTTCCACAGAGGAAAACACGGGACTGTTTTGGGTATTTTGAGGGCAAAGAGATCAAAAAGTCCAGAACTTTACAAGTATCGGGGCCTCTATCGCAGTAATCACCCAAGAAAATTATCAAAGCAGACTCAAAATCAGAAGGGTCAATTAGGGATTCAAGATTTGACCAGAGATTTTGAAGCTTGTTGAGGTAGCCATGGATATCTCCTATGCAACATACCACTCTTGGCTTGCTTTCCATCTAGAGCTCAAATTGTATATGTGTGTGTTGTTTTTGGGTTGATGAAGAATCTGAAAAGGAAGTTATTGGTTGATTTTTGTGCTTTTGGGTCACTTATAGTATTGGATTTGGCAGTTGATAGAAAATTATTTCAATTTGGTCTTACATTTTTAAACCTTTGCTTTTGCTGCCGTATTATTTTTGGTTATTTACTTTTTGTTGCTTCTTCGGAATCTACTTTTTTTTTTAATTTATGGACATTAGAGTTACGAAATTTTGTTTTAAACGTTGAACGTTTGGACACGTTTAGAAGAGATATGAGGTGGAGCTAAGTGGGATTTAAAATCTGATCCTAGAATTATAATTTTAATTGATTTAAAATAAAATAAAAAATCAAGTGTTATAGTGTCGTACTTGAATTGGTAATGACAATTAGTAGATCACAATTGGTGGCACGAAATTTGCGGATTCGCAAAGGGATAAAGAAAGAAGAAGCCTTTAGTATGCTCAAATATGACACTCTTTTCCTATTGATAATTTAATAAAGTTAATGAAAATAGAGCATAAATGATATTTTAAACGCAAAGGGAAAAAGAAAGTTTTAGTATGCTGAAATTCAACTCTCCCTTTCTATTGATAATTTAGTAAAGTTAATGAAAAGAGAGTAGAAATCAAGAAATGATATTCTAACTCTAAATGGTTAGCTAAGTGATGAAACGTTTCAAGTATAGATAATAGATTGTTTATTTCTCGATTCGAATAAATTATAATTATTCTCATTAATACAAGTCCCGATAAACCTTTGCGTCTATTCAGACGGAGTCATGTGTTTCGGAGTTTAAACTCTTATATGAGTTCGAATAACTTTTTAGGAGTGCTTCTTGTCATAAAAAGAAAAAATAAAATGACATTTTTTGAAACTAATGTGTTTGTTTTTAACATTATGTTTCAATTTGGGAAAAAAGTTTAAACTACCTACCTTCTGTAGACTTAGTCTTCCAGAACTGACAATGAGGCTTATTAGGTGAAAATGCAGTGCAGGGATCACTTCAGCTGATTAAAACTGTTACTTTCAAGGAGGAGTTTTAAAATTGTACTACTTGCTACAAAATCGTGTGAACTTCTAATATTTAGTTGTAATCAAGGAACTTCTTACAAACACGCAAAAAAAAAAAGTCTTATGAGCCCTACAAAAAGTATGTGAACTCTACTAAAAGTGACACGTATCATCATCAGATACCATTTAAAATCATTGAACTCGACCTTTTTGAGAAATTTCCTTTAGTCAATTCTATGGTGAAGGCTAGATTCATTCCTTTTAATTGAATATTGAACAATGCCACAATGACTATATCAATTCAGGGTTGTTGCCTGAGATCTACTGGCTAATTAATTTCATGCATGAGATTTGCTCTATTTTGGTTAAGCATACTACTTGCAAGTCACATAATACGTCTCAGTTTTAACTGCTTCAAGGTCTATCACACACTTTTAACATCTTTCAGCAAACATTGAACTATATCAAATCGCATTTTGCTTCAGTATGTAAATTATTACCAAACAAGAATGAGTAATGTCTTCAGATACTATAGAATCAATACAGTTTCATTTGAAGTAGATAAGTGCAGCCATTACCAAGTACGGAGTACTTTTTTGCCTACTGATAAAAGTTTGCTTTAGCTATGGAGTAATCTAGGTTCCTGGTGAATAATCAAGGACTGTTGCATCCATTCCTGCATAACCAACATAACTTAAAATGGTGAACAAAACCGGATCCGAACTTTTCGTTTGACATTTATGTTTTACTTTAGTATCCTACTGTCAATTCGCAACCTCAGCATCTTCTGAACTAGTGTATTTTTTTTTTTCGGCTAAGTCAGAGAACGAATTTCATTAAAAAATGAACGGTTACAATAGGGGGGTTACATGACCAACTACAACCCAAAAAAAGGAAAACCAAACAGAAAAATCAAAGCTCGATTGATCAACAAAGGTGGAAAGATCAATCGGCAAGCAACAATAGACAATATCAGCCAGCATCTGTTTATCCAAACGATTGGTGACACTGAACCAGTGCAGAAATTGGGCAAAGGTCTAGTAATAGAAGATTGGATGCTGTTTTGACTAATTGCACGACAACTAAGTTGTTAACCTCTTCACAGTCGAACACTAGCTTCTCAGATGCAAAACTATCGCTTCTGGTAGTTCAAGAACTTGATACCATACGCAAAGACAAAAAGGAATAGAAGGACCCAACCAAGATGGACTACACCAACAACTGGAAGGAAGTCATAGTCAAAACCATAACCATCTTTAAGAAATTCCTTTACTGTCATATTACCAGCTCCAGGTACCACGAGTGCAGAATCTTTGTCACCAACTTGTGAGGTCACCAGGCCATAGATCGTCCAAGCCACAGGCGAAGCCCAGTAGTACCACCTCCACCATATTGGAATTTGCTGCAACCACGGAAAGATGTGAATCGATCAATAGGTTCAAAACAGTAAAATATCCTGTTTTGACTTGGTTCATTGATGCCAAAGTTAACTTACCGTCCTTGGAATTAGGAAACCGGAGAATAAATTCCAGAAACTCGTGAAGAAAGACATCACAATTGAGGCAAACTGGAGGCCTGGAGTCAGTGCAACAAGCAACATCCCGTACAGTGTGAAGTAGATGAAGCACATCAACATGAAGTAGTAGAACCAAAAGAACTTTCCAGCTTTCCACTCAAATCCGATCATTGAGTAGAGAATGAGAGAATAGAAGAAGGTCTGGACTGCAACATAGATTGTTTCTATAGCCACCTGCAGAATATGAGATATCTGCTTAGTGGTTGATAACAGATTAAGTTAAAAAGTTCGTGATAATTTTGAATGGTGATCTTCTGTCTTTCTTTCTTTTATTTTTACGTGACCGGAGCATTTCCACTTTCCTAATTATCACTTAGAATTCTATATGGAGAAGTTCTGAACCGTTTGACGTGTGGGGATATAATGATGTTACGAAAGTGAAAGCATCCTGTTACCTGAGCAAATGCATATGGAATTGCTGAATACATCACAGCTGCTCGTTCACGATAGTGTACCGTTCTCTCTATAGAAACAACACCTTGCACTGAAGAAGTGTTGGTGGCTCCAAGGAAAAAAACAGCCGCATAGATAGCTCCCAGAAGGTTCAGCAGATCTTGCTGTCCTTGCCTGTGAATAGAATTTTTCGTCAACTCTACATAAAATACTTTCTTCAGAGAAAAAACATAAATGTCTATAAGTAGTTCATCTAGTGAAGAAATCTCCCTTTCACTCAAAATCAATGAATGAGACATGTAAGCTCCCAACTTCCAATTTCATCTGCAGTGAGCCTAGAGACACAATTGTCTTGAACATGGAAGATATGCACTTCTCTACTTGTCTCTCTTTTTGCAGTGAATAACTCGTGCAATTTTAATTTTGTATGTATGAGAAGAGAACATTGACTTACATTTTATCTCCCTTGTTCCAAAATATTACACCAAATATAACACCAATGATAATAGTCATGAAGAATCGGATGGCATTGTATTGGGGATTCCTCCAGTAAGACAAATGCTGTTTCCAGAAACAAGCTTTGCACTGAGTGAGGAATGGTTGAGAGTATTTTGTGGGAAAGTATAGGTCCTGCGAACCTGGCGATGGAGTACTTAGTTCTTTTATAAGTTCTTGATTTCTCCTAAATAGGGTCAAGAAACGCAAAAGAAATTGTTAACACTTTAATCACCTGAAAGCATAACTGAAACAAATATTCAGCAAACCAAGACTTTCATAGTTTTCTTACTGATAAAGGGATGAATTGGCATAAATCTCAGAAAAATCAACTTGCAATTGAGCTTCAACTGCTGGAGTACTAATTTCCAACATCCATGTTGCTGGATTGTACCCATCTTTAATCTTGGGGACCCCTGGGGTAGCCTGCGGCAGGAGAAACAGTATATGTTAGCTGAATTCCAAATTGCTGACAAGAATAGCCCATAAACGTAATTAAGTAACAGATTTGAATTTTTATCATCTCAGTAACTATGTACTATTTGACAAGAAGAAACAAGCATGGAAGGTTACAAGAGTTACTCACTTCAAAATATTCTATCAGCTTGTGAGAATTGCGACCAAGTGGTCCTGCATAGATGACCTTTCCTCCTCTCTTCATCAGAAGTAACTGCAACAACAGCTCAATTGAGATTATGATGAATAAAAGTGACTTCAACAAACATACGATGAAGCATTTAATTGTACCTCATCAAAAGCTTCGAAAATGTCTATGCTTGGTTGGTGAATGGTGCACACAACAGTTCTCCCTGTGTCCACTGTGTTTCTCACAGCACGCATGACAATAGCAGCAGCTCTAGCATCAAGACCAGATGTTGGTTCATCCATGAAGATGATCGATGGGTTGGCAACCAACTCGACAGCTATTGTCAGCCTCTTTCTTTGTTCTGTTGACAGACCATCAACTCCAGGGAGACCAACTAAGGAATTCCTTATAGGATTAAGCTCAACCAGTTCCATAATTTCTTCCACAAACATCTATAGTGAAATAATGATAAAATGTTAATTTAGTCAACAACAGAAATCAAAATGTTGGAATAGTAAGTGGATATTAATGAGGTTCCAAAATGGGAGAATTGCAAACAGCCAGAAGGATATACCTTTCTAGTCTTGGTTTTTACATCTGCAGAAAGGCGGAGCCAAGCAGAGAATAACATAGATTCATAAACAGTTACATTTGGTGAATGAATATCATTTTGCTCACAGTATCCACTAACTCGAGCAAATGTGGCCTGATTCTTTGGGTAACCAGAAATACTGATAGTTCCTTCAATGTATCCACCAGTCTTTCTTCCAGCTAAGACATCCATCAGGGTGGTCTTTCCAGCACCACTAATGCCAACAAGTGCTGTTAATATTCCTGGTCTGAAAGCACCACTTACATCTCGTAGTAGTTGTAGACGATCTTCTCCAACTCCTTGAATCTTCATTTCCTGGTAAAAGAAGTGCAGATCTCATCTATATGATCCTTTCGTTTTACACATTAAATTCCAGTAGAAAAAAGAACTTTTACATTTCTAAAATCAAGATAACATAGGGGCTTCAAAACGCTTAATGGCTGTTCAGGAAAATATATGGCAATGTATATTCTTATACTTTATCAGGTGAATTCACTAGGAGATCAGTAATTCTCTTCAAATGATTGTTGATTAAATGTGGAAAGGACAGGACATCTGCTTGTTTAAAAACTTTTGCTCATTAGGAAAGTCCCAAAAAGAGAACTAGAGTTCTCCCTAATCTCAATATTTTGTTGAGGATATTGGAAACATAGGTGCTTATTGCCTACAAATCATGATAGTTGAATTTATGATCGGGAAGTGACGAAAAAATAAAAATATCAGTTCATAATATTTAATAAGGATGAGAAGCTTGAAAAAGAAATCTTACAGTAGGCGTATCAACATAGTAGTTGATATGATTGAAAGCAAGGGAAAGAGGTTGGAATGGCAATACCATCCCCTTTGTGGTTGCACGCTTTGAACTGACATCGGTCGATCCAGCCTCCATAAACACATTTTTCACTTGCATACTAATCCCTGTGAATTTTTGACAGACGTCAGGTGAATAATGGCTACACATTCCATATGTTTACAGCGTCTTTCTTTGACAAGGTCAATTAGAAGATACATACTTCTGTATGTATATATTTAAACAAAAAAAAAAATTAATGGCTTCAGCTAAAACCATGTTTTAGTAAAGATAAATAGGGTTTGCAACTTTATGGTAAAATAAAAAAGAGACAATAATAACAACATATGTAAGAATTTAATTACTTTGAATACAAGCCTTATATTTGCTTTTCTTAAAAATTTTCAAAAAGAACAATAGAAAGTGGAGAAACCAATCTCTGAAGCATTCTGGATGTGAATCCAGTGCAAGCAACTGTTTTAGAAAACTAGTGTCTTCTTATGATACATCCTTCTGGATAAGATCATGTGATACATATCGGTTTCTCTGCATTTCATTGAAACAATTTTCTTCATCTAATTATCTACTACAGATGATGGAAGGGATAGTTAGAGCGTAATGGTTAGGAATCAGCAAAATAGATAAGGGAGTATCTCACTCCAATGCTCAATTCTATCTCGATCAATATAACTTGAAAAGAACTTATACCTTGGGATTGCTCGGAGGATGTCTTCTTCTTTCCCTTGTCCTCAGCTTCATCCACAACTATAGCTTTCGAATTACCCAAAGCTGATATGAAGTTCGAAAACAAAAATGGTTTAGAAAGTCGGATTCTGTATGAAGAATAAATTATAAACAGCTATGATGAAAAGGAAACTTACGCTTCAAATAAGTCAATGCTGCAATGAAGAGAAAGTTAAATAAAAGTGAAAATCCAAAAAGCGCTCCAATGCAAATCCAAAACCAATAGTCATCTGTGAAAAAGCCCCTTGACTTGAGAAGGACTTTCCCTACCGTTGGTGCATCAATCCGGGGGTCAGCATTTGGCTGCAAGACATGAAATGTTCAAGATTTTCAGAGGGCTTCTATTGTTGTGGAAATGAACACGTAATAGTCGGAATTTCAGCAGAACTGTACAGTAAGTGTATAGACAAGTTACTTAGAGAACTTACAGCGCTCCATCTCTTGTCAAGAAATTCATTAATGACTATGGCATTCTGTCCATAACTCATAGGAGAAACATAATAGGCCCACTTCATCCATGGCTCAAGATCATCTGTAGGAGACAAGAAAGTTGAATTATTTCGAGTCTTTTGATACTTAGAGACTACTGAGTTACTCCACCATTCTAGATTCGTAATCAAATATCAAACAATAATCGAACACGCCATACATAAGCATCAATTCACTGTTCAATGACAAAAGAGATCGGCAGCTTACCCTTGGCAACAATGAACCCTCCAAGCAGAAAGACTACTAGCAAGGTGAAGGTACCTAATATCGTGGCAACTACCTGTGTTCGTCCAACTGCAGCTATGAAACGAAACAGAGAGAGAGCCATCTGATGTACACCAAAGAACGTCAAGAACTGCCGGAAGAACCTAAAACATAACAAGCAGAAAAACTAATTAATGAAGATCAAGGAAAAACACTATAAATCTTTAGGAAGCAAAGTACCGACAAATGAATGGGAGGTAAGAAAACTTGGAGAAAATCTGGCTATGGATAAGTGCATTATCACCTGGAAGCGGAAGGAGCAAACCCAATAGAGTAATATGTAAGAATGATCCATATTGCTGATTCCATGAGTGATAGAGGTATCCTAAGGACCCAAATTGGCAAACCGAAAGCCCAAGCTGGATAGAATAAGAAATCCCTTTGTTTGTAGAAGACGGGAAGTCTGAAGACTGTCATTGAAAGTTCAGCCATCCCATTAAACATCACATTTGTAAGACTGAAGAAAAGAGCTCCAAAGTATTTCCCTCCATCTTGCAGCCTTCCATATGGCATTTCAGTTCTCAAGAACATGGTAAAGGCTACAATAGACATGATGGTTATTTGGGCAGTCTTGAAGATATATACAAAAGAATTGCGCTTCATTAGCAGCCACTCCCTTGAAAAGCATGCTCTAAATAATTCCCAGTTCGAGACACCATACTTTTCCCTCACCAGTGCAGCTAGGTGAGTTCTGGTCTTATCGAAAGGAACACTGAGCTCTGCAGCAACCTGTTGGCCAACATGAAAAGAATTGAAGGCTTCTACAAACTTACTAACTGAAATATATCTGTATGGTCGATCTTTCCTGAACCAATATTGTTCTTGGTCCTTCTTGGAAGTAACTTCTTGAAGAAAATCAGCAGCTCCTTTCCGTTCAGGGCATTTGAATCCCACATGCTCAAAGAACTCAAGGACATTCTCCCGCGGACCTTGATAGACAATTTGACCTTCTGAAAGCAAGATAATGTCATCAAAAAGTTCATACGTCTCAGGGGCTGGTTGCAGCAGAGAAATGATCGTGGTTACATCCATAATGTGAACCATTTGCCTCATGTACTTGACAATCTGGAAAGTAGTGGAACTGTCCAATCCAGTTGATATTTCATCCATAAGAACCACTTTTGCCGGTCCAACCAACATTTCTCCTACATCCAGTGGAACAAAGATTTTACTATTTTGTCATGACTAGAAACTTTTATATCGCAAGAAGCTGATGAAGTGATGATACATAGACAATAAATTACTTGAAGAAAACATAATAATCAGCACAGGACATTCTAATGACTAGTATAGCCAGAATACTTATGGAGGGCTGTTCTTTCAATGCTAAAAGATGTACCGGTAGTGACTCGCTTCTTTTGTCCACCAGAGATGCCCCTTCTCATATCATCACCTACCATGACATCCGCGCAAATATCTAATCCAAGTATCTGGCAACAATTTACAAAATGGTAAGATATTGTGAACCTATGTTCCAGATATGAGGAAAAGGAACTAAGTAGAAGTGAGAAGGAAAAACCTTGAGAACATAATCCGTGACCAAACTGGTCTTTTGGCCTGAGACTGCAATGGCTTTCATGAATGCATCAATCTCAGGGTCAGGTTTTATTCCTGCTTCTTTCTCACGCCGTGAGAGTTCAGCCAGCATTTCATATCTTGCACCAACACCCAGACATTGTCCTGAGAAATCCAATGTCTCTCTCACTGTCATCTCCCCATGATGGAGATCATGTTGACTAATAAAAGCACATGTCCTTTGAGGAACAAATTCATGAAATTCATGGCCGCAGTATGTTATTTTCCCTGACGACTGTTTGAAACTCTTATTTATTAGTGGGCTGAGAATTCAATACCATAAAAATGTCATGCTTCAAATAGATACAGAGCCCAATAAGCATACCCTTAGCTCATGATTAAGCTTCCCGGCAAGTGCCAACATCAATGTTGTTTTCCCTGCACCAGGTGGACCTAAGAGCAGAGTCATCCTGAAATTTGAGTTAGTTTTCAGTACATAACTGCTCTGAGCGCAGACAGAATTCATTATAGAAAACTTCATCTTGGAAGCCAACAATTTGGCTCCTGCCACGTACTCTCTTCAAATTGAAAAGAAAATGTACAATGAAGAGAAGCATACCTTGAGGGCTTGACTATACCATTAATGTCTCTCAGAATCTTGATTTTTCTCCTTTTCGAAGGGGCAAGCCAAACTACTCTCAGAATGCTCTGGTAAGCCAGAAAAGATAGAAAATCCAGTCATCAGTAAGAGCGTGAGACCACAAGTCATGCTGCTTCTAAGTGATAAAAAAAATATGTCAAAAGATTCCGTACGTAAGAAGTTGAATATGATGAAATAGAATGTAGGATCTAATTATTCTAATTTAAGATTCAATGAACTTTCTCTTCTGACAACTATTTGTAACCCAATTTGAGCTACTTTGGCAGCATCAAGTGCAGCCTGCAACTGAAATCTGCAGGAGAGGTATTATTCATTGAAGGAATTTTCCAAACACACTCCAATAACAGACCCCAACGCCATGCAGCCAAGACATGCCTAAAAACTAACCAATTAATATATGGAAACACTGTTGATTTCCAAGACTCAACCAAATGTAAAACAAGAAGTATCACCACGACCCGGCTTAGGTTTTCATATAGCAATAATTCCCAAACAAGCCTCTTTTTTTTTTGCTTTTTTTTTTTTCATCAATACTCTTGGGAGGGAGGCTGAATCTCGTATTACAGTACTACAACCATTCTCAGGATAGATTCACCCCTTCTATCCTTTTCAATCAGCAACTGTAAAGGTCCCGAAGGCTGCCGTAACTCATGGCTAGCGTATTAAACAAGCCTCTTTAAACATGATACTGCTAAATCAAGCAATTAGACTTGTTTAATGAAAGAACAACCAAATTAAACCCTTAAACATATTTAAGCATGATCAATTACCTCAACTGCATTCATGGTGGAATTAACCAAAGTGGGCAGAGCTCTACCCCCAACATACACCTCCCCCTCCACTGACAAGTGCTCATACCTTATTTCTACTTTAGGTATTTCAATTCCAACCCTGCAAAATCAAAACATAAATAGTGAAATAAACATCAACAATGAGAATCACCATCAAAATAAAATCAAAAGGAAAAAGAGAAAAAAAAAAAAGACACATACCAAAATGGGGTATTTTTTATCTAGACCCCCTTTGTCAACCAAAAATGTGACTCATTAATGAAAAGTGTGAGACAGAATTCGTCCCTTGCTGGCCCCTCTCTTTCTTCTTTTTCTGGTCAAATTTAATTTTTTGTTAAGACGGCTAAGATAAAAAACTTACTTGTCAACGCGTTCTCGTAATCTTGTAAGAAACATTGCATTGTCATCCTCAACAACCTTTAGTATACTCTCCATCAACTGCTTTTTATCTAGTATTCCAAGCTTAGTAACATCAACTTCATGAGTAACCACCTTGCCATTGTCCACCACATGGCTCAACATGCCTCTCTTGAGCCTATCATACGTCGGCAGCCTCTCGATGGCGGCCCACCGGAGCTCCTCCTCCTCCTCCTCATCATCATCTTGCCGTCCACGCCTGCCGAACACGTCCGGTGAGCCCTGCAAGACCTCCTTGATACTTCTACTGCTTACTGATCTTGCAAGATCATCACCCGCTAACGCCATTGCCATTTTCAATTATAAAATCTGAAAATCAAAAACAAAACAAAAAAGTAATTAGACTTATGTACTATAACTTAGCCTAGTGTTTAACATGGCATGTAAATGAGCATAGAAAGAATAGTTTGTATAGTATGATATGATACATGATATGATACGTGCATGTGAATTTGTTTTTACGTACATATATTACGTAAAAACAGTTGATATTTGATTCGAGACAGTTATATTTTTCGTGCTGAAAGGAAACAATTAGCTCTGTTTGTAGATAGAAATAGAGAGAAAAGCAGATGAAAGGGTGCAATATATATAGGGTGGTGAAAAAAAAATCATAGTTTGTTAAACAAGTTAGTTAAGTTAAAAGTGCTACACTTCTATGTAAAAGTAATTTGAATAATGATCAACTTCTTTTATATATATATATATATATATATTTTTTTTACTTTATCTATTTTGTTGATAATATTGGAAGCTTCTATTAGTGATGGTGATGTAATGGACCATGCAGAGTCCCTTGTTCTTTTAAGGAACCAACGTTTGCATTTGTTCATTTATTTATATATATGTTTTCTTTGTTTTACTTATTTTTCTCTTTTTAGTGTTAGTGGGATTTTTGAAGTGGACTTTGCCTTGACGAGTTGACTTAAAATTAGTTTCTTCTTAGGAATTGTCGAATATTTATCATCATGTTGTTTTGGTTATCATATGTGGACTTTTGTTGTTGGACAAGATATCATACTATTAAAGATAATATTTGTATACTATTATTACAATTTGCTGAAAAACAATAAATTATAAATTTTCATTTACCTTTAATTAGGTTAGAGAAGAGAGAATTTTTTCGTGGTACATATTATTGATATGTCATAAATAATTCGTAATTGTGAAATTTCATAGATTTAAAGACACTATTTTTCGAGTGTTTCAAAACTCTAAATTGTATGATATGAGTTTTTTTTTTTTCCCCTCCAAAAACTGCGAAATAGAGTACCATTATCATGGCATAGCAGCAAAATTTCCTACGAATTTGATGGATTACTTCTAGAAGCAGACAGATTTTTAGTGAAATCTTTAGCAACTATCCATGTACCAGCAAATTAAAATTTCTTCCATGTTTAACGTAAAACTTCTAGAAGTAGAGAAGTTTCTAGACATGGCCTCTATGGTTTTTTTTTTCAAAAAAAGAAAATTATTATAACTATGATAACACCCCAAAATTTATTTTACTGAAATAATTGCAGTTGGATAAAATTTTACAGGACCTAGACCATATAGCAGCAAAATTTCCTCCATGTTTAATGGATAGCTTCTAGAAGTAAACAGATTTTTAGACAATGTTTTCTTTTTCTTTTCAACTATAGTAAAAACCCACAAATTTCTTTTAATTAAATGCTAATAATTGTATGGAAAAACTTATTAGTAAATTGAAAATATCAATTACTATATTATTTATTAACTTTTGAGTTAATTAACAACTAGTGATCAAAGACCGACAAAAACTTACTATAATGTGACAAGTAAAAAAAATCTTAGTATTTTGTAAAAATTACAGATTATACCTTGTACGATTGCAATAGATTTAAAAGTCATGGGAGATTTTCTTACCATTTTAAGACCATTGTAGCTTGTCAAACTATTATAACATATAAGATTTAGTGTACAACTTGAACAAAACAGATAGCTATTTTCTATAGTTTATGACAAAGCAAATGATTGTTTTTTGTAGGTTACACGCAAATCCAGCGGTAGTGAAAGTAAAATCATTACTGTGAGATTGCAAATTCAACAATTCTCACTATTCTAGAGTTCTGCCCTTAACTGACCTAAGACAAATGTAAAGGCAAACTACTGCATTCAAGAATTTACTACTTGAATTCTTCGTCATCCAAGAAAAATTGTCGCATTGACTCTGATTTCAATGTACACATGCTTATATAAGATGAAACGTACTGAATGATTTCTATTCAATGCCATATGCATAGAATTGTATCATTGTATTAGTTCCATTGTTTAAAACTGAATAGAAATCGATTGCAACAATCAGGTGGATATGACAACTCGAAAATCAGTAAACTGGAAGTGTCTTTTTTCAGTCTCCACTTGCACAACCCCTGCAACCGCAGTGCACACATTCTATCACCTTCTCCTCCCTCAAATGCTTAGGTACTCGGCAGACGCACGTCGTTTGGAAGTTATGATCCCGAGGTTGCATGCACCTCAAGCAGCAGAGTCGTTCGTAACCAGGCTGCAAATGAAACCACATTGATTACAGAAAAGCTTGTAACAGAGTATACACAAACACACACACACGCACACATTCCAATTCATGCTCAAACTATTGAATTGATTTGCTATACATTTTTCACATTTTACACATTCCCATTTTGATCTAGTATCATATTTAAACGATTTATAATCTCTCTCTTTACAAAAAGGTACATGTGTACTTCAACATTAATCACAAGTAGTGCATCTCATTGGTTTATGAAACTCTTGATTTATAGTCTTTCCAACTCAAATTAATATTCGAAGTACTGCCAAAGTTTCAAAGAAGTATAGACACTAAATTGAGATACCCTCCCCCCTTCTCTCTCTCTCTCCGCCTCTATCCATCTCTCAGATACCATGAATACGGGAAACTAGCACATAGGGTGCACAGATGTATCACAAAACTCGTAGCACCACAGTTCTTGACATCACGAGACTAACCTTTTTCCATTTTGCAATTAAATTACGATCTGCATAACCCTGATCCAAGCAGAACTCATACAATTCCTTGGAGATCTCTTTCCTCCTGTGATAGAGGTCAAATATGTAGCGACTCTTTTGATGGGCAATTTTGAAAATTGGCCACAATGCCTCGCATTTTCTTTTACCATCGTGTGGATCATTCTCAGCTGAAAAGTATCAAAAATGCATTACCACAACATTAGTTTCAGAGAGTGAAGAATGGAAAAACAATGCACAGGGAAGGGGAATGGTTGTAAAATTAACATCATAATACCTTCTCTCATCTTCGCTTGTAGTTCGCGAAGAGTTGGTTCAATCAACTCCCAGCCTTCTGTGTATTTGACACGGTTAGTCTTCACCTTGGGCATGATTAACTGCAGGCGAGTTGCATATAGATCAGATAACTGAGGAACTAAAGTACTCAAAGAAATAGAGCCAAGTTTCACGATAAAATTCCTCATCTGGCAATAGCACAAGCCCCACAGTGCTTTGCTTGCCAATTATTCTACCTATTCTGATAAAATATAAAGTGTAGTGGATTCCTACATAGACTATCATATAGTAAGAGTTAGTGATCAAACTTGAATGAAAGCAAACAAATTAAAGGGACCACAGAACTCCTAAAGCTACAGGTTGCGAGTACATTAATTTCTGATAAGAGAGAAACCTTACAACTTCAAAATTGAAAAGCCTGACTAAACTGTTATAGACGTTGCAATGAGAATCAAGAATGAGGAAGGTTTTCAAACATGGAGCAAAAAGCTGAACTGGCAGGTATCAAATGCCGAAAGTATATAAAAGCTAAGAAACTCAAACCACAATTCTAGTCAGCGAGGCTTAGTTTAATTGAATCTAAGGCTCCGTTTGTTTGCCGGAAAATATTTTCCCAATTACCAAACACCGGAAAATTGATTAACTGGAATATGTTTTTCAGTCAAAAATGGTGGCTACTTTTTCCTAATTTTCCAGTGTTGGGTCAACTGGAAAATGTTTTCCAGTCAAATATTACGGCTAGTACAAAGTTTGAGAAAATATTTTCATGTCCTTTGGGAAAAAAAAACATTTTTTGGAACTCAACCATCCCTACCCCCCACCCCCCACCCCCCTACCCCACCCAACCCTCACCTACCCCACCCTTACGATTAACATATATATTATGTGTATATTTTTTTTTTTATAAAATCTCATTTCATAAAATATTTTTCACTGTACATCCAAACACCATAAAATATTTTACAGTACTCTATTTTCTAGGTAAACATTTTCCTCCAATAAGTTATTTTACGGCAAACAAACGGAGTTCACGAAAATATTTTCCACAAGCAAGTTATTTTATGACAAACAAACGGAGCCTAAGACACCAAAGGAGAAAAAAGATTCAATTAACCTTTAGAAAGCAAGGAATGAAAGAAGTTTGACTTGGTTGCACTTAGATTTCAATACACATCCATTATGTTATCAAAAAGCCTTCAAGTGATTAGACATTAGGACAAAAAGCAGCCTAAACATGAGAAAGGGGAAAGAGATTTTTCTTTCCCAACTCTTTTGCCACAATTCTAGTAGGAAGTCTCACATTACGGCTTGATTCACCTTAAAAAAATATGTTCTTTCCAACCAAAAACTAGAAAGTAGAAAAGAAATCCCTAATTCTAGCCACTATTGCTTATTGACAGCTCAAGTTAACCACAGAGATCTGACTCACCTTCATATTTAGGAGTAAGAGTCAGACAGATTTTGATGTGGTAAGCCCTGATAATCCGAGAACAAACGGGGGCCTTAACACAAGTATAGAACTCAACTATTGACACAAAAGCTTAACCTATACAGTCTTGAGCACACAAATGTTTATTAATAGCTCATTCTTCTCCTAATCTTCCAATTTGGGAGAAATGTTTCTCCTTGCTCTTTAGCTCTCCATGTGAAATTCCTAACAGATTGAGGTTTCATGACATCTTTCACTTGATACCTACATGCCAGATAACCAACCAACTTTTATAAAGAATTCTCATGCCTAGGCCCAAAACCCCAAAGCCGCAAGCGAGACCCAAGTAGTAGGCTTAAGATAACTGTATTGGTCCAATATCAACTATGCTCAAAATGAATAACCCGAGTTATTATAAAAGATAAACCCACAACACTAACTTATAAACCAAATTGTTATCATGTCTCCCACCAATATCAAACATTACACAACTCGATGGAAGAATATAATACTTTCCAATAAAAGGAAACGAAACAGAATTAGAAAATTCTTTTATCTTAAAAACAGCAGGACAACTAAAATTCACAAGCAGAGAATAGTGCATATGAAACCCGAATAAGCATCTAGAAATTAAAGGACAAGCAACATCAAAAAACATATAAACTCGCTTTGAGGATGCCCGTATCATAGACACCAGCATCGTATCATTATTGATATGTTTATGATGGCCATAGCTGTAAATAATACTGACATAAAACCTCACGAAAATTATCTATTTAACTTTCGAAAAAAGTGACGTTAAGTTCTCAACCCTAGGTCCCAAGGTATACAAGGGGAAAGCTTATCAAAGCGAGGCACAACTTACACCATATGAGCAAAATTTTATTAATTGTCTTTAAATTAGAGAGCACTTTTTTTTCCCCTTCTTTTTGTTTTTTATGCTAAGTAGAAAGAAAGAAAAATTCTAGGGCTCAATTGATAAATTAATCAAAATAGCACGGAAAACCCTAATTAACCCAAATTAACTCTCAAGAGAGTATGAAAACCATTCAAAAAAGCTACTTCTGTATATGCTATGTGAAATAGATAATTAAATACTCAAATAATTAAAAAAAAAATTAACCAATTATGCACATATAAGTATTGGGTGATATTTTAAGGAAGAAAATGAATCGTTACCGAAGCAAATTAATCGGCTCTAACGGCGGCGGCGGAGGCGGCGGCGTAGGTGGAGGTGAAGCGGAGTTGTATCTATAGTGAGAGAAGCGAGGAGGACTCCGGAGACTTCGATTTGGGAGAGACGTTGGAGGTGAGAGGGTTTGAAATGGCTTAATAATATACGGGTCCATGTCGGTGCGGGTGGGTATGATTCGACCCGCAACTACGCAGTTTCTTTTTCTTTTTTTCTCTCTTTTTTTTAAAAAAGATTTAGGTGCAAAATGGGCTTTGTGGCAACATTTATGTAGACCCAAATGAGCGTTTAGTAAGAGAAAATGTTGTGAATGATCTTTATTGTTACACCAAACTTTAAAATTTGTTTTTATTATTTAAAATTAATTAATTTAATTTTTATTATTTTTTAAAAAGATTTAAATTTAAATTTATTGTTCAAATTATCAATTTAGTCTCTATTATTTTTTTAAAAAATTCAATTTGATTTCGATTATTTCTATAAAAAATTCAAATTAATTCTCAATATTTAAAAAATATTGTGAGTAAATTGAAATTTTTGAAAAATAATATAAACTAAATTGATTAATTTTGAATAATAAGAAAGAATTTAAAATTTTAAAAAAATAATAGAGACTAAATGAACTAATTTTAAATAATAAAGACAAATTTATAATTTCAGAGAAACAATAACGATTATTTGTGCAATTTTCCCTTTCATTAACATAAATGTATGGAATTGCATATCAATTTGGAGGGAGTTACTTTGTTATTTGACGACCAAAAAAATAAAAAATTACTTTGTGAATACATATAACTATTTAATATTTTCTGAACTCTTACTTATTCGTCATATTCCTTACTCAGCTTAATATTAAAAAATGAGGTAACTCTGACTCGAATTCTTTACATTTTTGTATAAACGAGAGTTTTTTTATTTTTGGTCAAAATAAACGAGAGTTGAATCCCACACTTTTTACAACATAAGAATGGGACTCAACTCTTAACTTTTTTCATAAAAAATAAGGATAATTTTATTTGACACTCTTTGCACTTTTGATAAATATGATCTAAATCTCACACTTTTTAATATATAAGAATCACACCCCTGTCACTAGTGATTTGTCAGTTTTTCTGTTAAAAATTTGATAAAAGATATTTTCACCCTTACTATGTGAGCTAATCAATAAATATCCAAAAGATTTTCATCTAACTACTTTTTTTCTCTTTCTTTTTTTGTGTTCATGTCATTTAATTATGCAAATAGGTATTTCTATTCTAATTTTATCAACATTGCATAATGGAATTCATGTCTCGAGTTATGGAGATATCAACTTTTTTGAATTTTTTTTTTCTTATTATGAACCGTACTTGGATTTAACTTCAATACTCGAATGAAATTAGTAATAACACTTGACATAGTCAAATGTGAACAATTCATCAACACGCAATAAAATTATTACCCATACAATAACCACCATTTCTCATTATGAAGCAAAGTAGAGAACCAAGTAACATTCAACTTCATTACACCATTGGCATATAAGCAACACTCTCTAGTCTCTACCATAGTAGAACATATAATTTAGTTGGAATTAAATCTGATTCAAGTGAATGTTTTAACCATACAATAATTCTAAGCCCACTATAAGTATTTTTAAAACCCAAAATTGAAGCAACCAACAATTAAGCGCAAGACCCAGGTGAGATTTGAAGCTAAACAAGTATATTCAACACATAAATTCACTACAAGCATTTTTAAGAAAAATATATGTGTATCATAAGGAATATAAGACTAAATCCAACTAGATCTAAATATTCAACAAGAACAAACTCATCTAAATATCCAAATCTAGATCTCATATATAAGTTGTATACAAAATGTGAAAGAGCTTTCCCCAACCACTACAAAGTGTGGTTCATACTTGAAACAAAACTAAAAACATGAAAAAGTTGAGAAGATAGCTTCCCCCATGTAAATAGCTTTATTTATGGGTATTTTCGACTCACACCTCTTGCACTTTTATGAAGTGGGACTCAGACCTTAAACTTTTGAAAATATGTGACACACACCCCTTCTGTCAAGGATGTGTCACTTTTTCCGTTAAAATCCTTTCAAATTTCCTTTTTACCCTCTTCTTGTGTACATTTCATACCCTGCACCAAAAATATTGAATCAAACAAGTACAATGTACAACATCAAGCTTGACACCTTCAACTTCCATTCCATACGAGATTTTTCGAATCGTTGAAGTGTTTCCGTTCGACAAAAAAAAAAAAAAAAAAAAAAGAGAACAAGAAGGAAATTGAAGAGGTTCCCTGCCTAGCTAGATGCTGTAGAAAGGATCGTGTAGGAGAGAAGATGATACAGACCCCATTTGATGCCCAATGCATGCGATCAAAAAACTCCAAAGCTTCTTCAGTTCTTTATCCATGAAAATTATTTTCGAAATTGTGTTGTGCAACACATTAATTGGTCTAAAACTAATCCGGACCATATTCTTCATCATGGTAATTCTTATGCTTCAAGTGATATATGGTAACAACATAAAGTACAAAAACACATTATAAACCACAACATTCACCAGGAAGCCCCTTTGAATGACATCAAACAATAATGTATTGTAGTTTTTATCTTGCCCCTTACGAAGAAACTAAATAAACACAGATTAGTTTTAACTCTTACTTCACTTTTGCTTCTCTTACATCAAGTTTCCAGCAATTTAGTCAACAACTGCTTTATATTGTTTTTTTAAAATATTATTTTTAAAGACTTATGGCACTTACGCTCATACTACGCTCAACCCCTAACATACACTCACATCACACACAAACTCATACACCAGCGCGTACGTGCAGGATCGAGAGGCTGAGAGAGATTGAACGCCTTTCATGAAATTGAGAGAAGAAATATCGAGGCCTGAAAGAAAAAGAGAGGGAAAAGGAAAGAAAAGCTTAAAGTGAAAAGTGGAAAATACAACAAAACTATATTGACACGTTTACCATTTTTTTAACAAAAACATTGACAGATGCTTAACAGAAGGGATGTATGTCTCATATTGAAAAAGGTTTGGAGTCTAAGTCCCACTTTCTAAAAATGTAAGGAGTCTAAATCAAAAATACCCATTTATTTATTGCTAAAAAAATGTTTTGAATCCAATCTCCAAAGTGCGGATCAACCTTGGATTTGCTGGTAGATTAAACTTTAAAGTGGTTTTGATGGATTTGGATGTTGATTGAGATGGGTAAATGTTTTGGAGAGAGAGTGTGTGTGTTTAGGGTTTAGGGTTTAGTGTTGCACTATCTTTTTCGTGCCATCCAGCTCTTTTCTCCCCCTTTTTCTTGCTTTTTTTCACCTACAATATAAAAAGTAGCACCCATCAACCATTTACGCCCATTTTATGTACAATGATCATTCAATTTAGAATATATTCTAAATGGATGATAAATGCACAAAATTAAGTTTTTTCACACTCAAAAATGCATTCAAACACAATATTAAATGACACCCTATTTTTTATTGTGCTCAACGAAACCACAGCCGAGAGTTATAATACTCTCTCACGAGTACTGCATGGCTTTGAAGAAGTTTACAAGCCCAAACAATGCGGTTTTAGATAATTCCTACAGAATTTCATTTTCACATCCAAAATCTGTTCTTGCTTATAAGACAATAAATACACACATAGGAACTGGAAGAGAACCAGTTTCCGTTACGTCTATAAGAAAAAATTACACAAAAGTATTTTCTGAAATCTATCATATAAACTATTTTCTACACGTACGCCATAGCTGAGGACGAGTCTTGAGCAACCATGCTCTGAACCATACATAATTAAATATTCATCTGCTTCATTGGACCATGGATTAGGTTGCCATTTCAATGAGATACCACGATCATGTCCTTCAAATGCTATAACCTTTCTTTCACCACTGTTCTTGTCAGTCTTTTGCTGTCCCATACCAGTACCAAAGTTTCTTTATGCACTGGGGTCTTGCGAGCTCCTAAGTTGTGGAGATCTAAAGTGGATCTATGCAACTTGCATCTGGAGATCTTGAGGTTGCTTAAAAAGTACCTGTCAGCAAACTGACACAAATTCATGACAATCAGACGACTATAGGCAACTTAGATACAAATAGATGGAAACAAAATGCTGAGTTATTCCAAGGCATAAAGCTTGAACAGAACTACGAGGATAAGCACAGAAGCCACAGATTAATGACGTTTTTTATTAGTATGTATTGGCTAAACCATAATTTAATGTGGCAGATCTAACTGGAGGAGGCAATGACGAGGGCGCACCAGTTGTACACACCAATGAATAGATGCACTTGCAACATGTTAGACAAAACGAGTTGGACTACCATGGAACATGTTACCCTTGAACAAAGTTACACACTTGAAGGAAAAAAAAGTCTTCCATGAAAAGCCAAAATAGACACAAAGCTGAAAATTAGATTTTTATAACTTACATCTGGGATATCAAAATCACCATCCCTCGCATCACACGTATCAAGAGACATTTTTCGAAGCATTGGCAACTGTGATCATGGTTAGACCAATTGTTAAAGAAAATATTTTAGAAGAGATTTTGCTTGAAGAATGCAACCTACACTTACCTTTGAAGCAGCATGCTTAACAAAATCTCTCTGAAGTCCAGGGCCCTACATTTTTAAGGTCAAAACTTAGCTTCATGATCAGAAATGTGTAGGTAGGACTACAACTTCAATAAATTAATGTATGTAGCTTCACTCAAAGTTTTAAATCGTTGATGCAATACCTAATATGACAATCTTAATATCAAAAATGAATCACATGAAACTGGCAACAAAATGTCATAATTTATCATGAAAGATGAAAAAGACGGAGGCCAGTATCACTCTGCTCATGTGTGCTCAAAATGAAAGGGAGGGTAAGAAGGAGAAAAGAAAAGAACTAATCTGTATTATGACCAACATAAACATCTGATGAACCCCTTTTTCATATCTCCATCAACATGGACATAGGATTTCTTCCCGATCCATCTCCAAAGGGCATGACCAATTGAGCTACCACTCACGTATTAGTTACTTTTCTTCTCTAGCAGGGTATGTCATGAACAGTTGTGTCATTGTGGGTATCAGGTTATAAACCTAGAGTAGAAAATCATGCTGTCTTCTATCAATCACAGTTGAGTTCAAGTCCAGTCCCAGCCCAGGGGCCTGCTCCCCAATCAACAAAACACAAAACTAGAATAGAAGACCTGAAGGCTGATCTTCCAAAGTTTTCTCTACTAAATGTCCTTTACCCATCTACGATTTCAGGGTACCAATAAATGAAGTGCGGTATTGAGACAAACATGACACAACTTAAGTAGAATTCAGAACAAAAACTTCTGCATGAAATCTACATGCAATCAAACTGTGATATCACGTGTCCTATAGATTTATAGCTTGAACATGGTTGGCTCCTATTCTCCTGCCTCTCCAAGTGATCCCGAAGTACATGCAAACAAAAAAAATTCCAACTTTCTCATATTCCACAAGTCAGAAGAAAATCCAGTATTTTCTGAGATAATTACCAAGCAAATATATTTTATCACTCACTTGAAAGTCCTAAATGTTCTGAAGGAAGACAGAAAGATTTTGATCTAACCACAACCAGATTAACAGACGAGGCATACAAGGAAAAAGCAGTTACGAGAACTCACGTTGTGACGTAGTAACAGATCTTCAAGGGCTACACAGTTAAAAAGAGATGAAACACCATCAGCCGTCACTTGTCCACAATCCTAAATAGAAACACCACATCTTGAATATGTGAAAATGCAGAATGGACTACTTCAGATCTGGGAATAAAAGTATGAAATATTTGCTCATGGAAGGATAATTGCAACTGAACTTTAAAAGGGCAGGTAATGCAATAATCGAAGTACTAAGAGCATGAGAAATGACCATTGAGTGGTAATAAATACATGAAGCATGACCACTGCATGAAGTAATGAATTTAAGCATTTTGACAGTTGACTAGGCATACTTGGTTTGCTTTGAAAACAAGTGTCACAGAAGCACAAACAATTATTAGATATTTGCCTGCTGCAGCTGTCAAAAAAATGTTGAAACGTAAATGAAATAATGAACATGAAATGAAGCGGGAAGGCCATACTAAGAGAACACGTCACATTTGCACTAAAATTTAACCAAACCGAACTTTATCCAGTAGGTGGCGTTTGTCAATACTAAGAGAACACATCACATTTGCACTAAAATTTAACCAAACCAAACCTTATCCCAATAGGTGGCGTTTGTCATATTTGGAATGACAGGAAAAAAAATTGATCTTGAAAGTGAGAGTCTCTAACAGAAGACTTGTGTCTCCTATACAGGTTCGACCTAGATCTCCCTAATATTTGTACATGACATGGCAATAGAAAGGTCCGTCCTTAGCCATGTTCTGTACACTAGAAGGATGTTTAGCTGTAACATATGCACATAATGATGATCATGTTCTAGCATTTGATTCCCCTGTTACAGGTAATATAAGTCAATAAAAGCAGTTTAATGGAGAGTGGATCTCATCTAAAATTCCAGGCCTGGTTAGTTTGATTATCATCTTCTCGGAATCAAAAACTAGTATCACCTAAATAAGATAGAATCTTGAAATATGACGGCAGCATACCTCTAGATGGATAGAAACTAATCCAGGCCAACCACTTGAAATGACATACTGAGCTCCTACGATGGTACAACAACAAACAGGAAAAGGTTAAACTATAGTTTGCACCAGAATCCCATCTCAAGTCAGCTCTTTAAGTAATATTCCAGTATTCGGTACACAGATATAAAGAAAACACAAACAAAAAGACAAGGAAATTGACATAACTCAAAAGTAGCCTAAAGTGAAGCAGTAACAAGTATACACTATATTTATCAGCTTAATCTAAATTTGGAAAGATATCAGGATACAATTCACTGACCAGAATCAAGAAGTGTACATCCTAGCAATGACAGCTCTATCAGATTTTCACAATTCTGAGTCAAAATAACCAAGTCATCATTTGTCATCCATCCTGCTACCCTTTCAAGTTTCAATATCCTCAAGTTAGGCATGCTGAACTTTAAGCTTAATGAGGAAATATCACCAAAGCAATAGCAGAGAGCCAAAACCCGCAAGTGTGTCAATGTTTCCACAAGATTTCTTATAAAAGAATCAGATATTGCCTGTTGATAACAAATAAAATAATAATTAATGATGTCAGCACCCGATAGAAAAGGTTCTAACAATAAAATGGGAGACCCCACTATCTCATGGCAGTTTCATCACAGAGTAAACTTACAGTAGCTGACTGTCCGCAGAAAAGGACAAAAGATACACACCCACCCACATAGAGAGGGGATGCCAGCACATTTATTCAGTTTCTTTAACCACTAGTGGCCAGAGAAAGGGATAAAAAGGTTGAACTTTATAGTTTTAAAGCTCACTTATCATTCATGAGTAATAAGTGAGAAGATAAGCTTCATCTACCTCTATAAAGTGTAGATAAGTTTCATCATAAATAAATTTACTAAGAGTAGCTTATTCTTTCTGTAAAGCGGGGAAATGAGAGAGGATATAAGCGTATTTTAATTAGCTTCTTTCATGAAAGTAGAGAAGGTGTTTGAAATGATTGGAATATATAATTTTGAAGCTCACTTATTATACTTAGAATTCATCTGTCTCTTATTTATCTTTTTATAGAATGGGAACTAGATGATCCTCTGGCAGCTAAGATTTGTTTCAGTCAATAAACACATATCTGAGACAAACGTATTACCTGAAAATAGAGGATCAATGTCTCAAGCAAAGGACAGATAATTGGTAGCAGCTCTAGTCCATCTTGGCCCAATGATCCACCTAAACCAACAACTAAAGACTTTAAAGTCCTGAGTGCTGGTCTCAAAGCTTCTAGAAGAAAGAATGAAAATCCCCATCCAAGTGCAAGTTCTTCCAATTTACTGGACTTGCCAAGTTCAGAATATAGCTCTTTGCAATTAGAAAAGGAGGCACAAAATTCTCCCCTTCCAGTCTCACTCCCCTCTTGTAACAAATGCCTACAGCCTCTCGCTTTAAAGGATTTTAGACCAGGATTTCTGCAGACAATATGAGCTAAAGCAGGGCCAGTAACCTGAAATTCCAGAAGGATATTTTTCCATTAGACAGTTATAGATTACCAATGAACATTAAGTCAGACCTCTAATAATTTGTATAACGGATCCTTATTCTATGTATTAGGCTATCATTATTTCCATTACTTTCCCTTAGTTCTATTCGATAAATACCCTCATGTCCACAGCCATGTCATATTACACAAAACCTTACAGAGGTCCTGATCTTCTAATACTATGAACCACATATCATGTATCTTACTAGAGAAAATGCATAAAGAATTAGTATTATTAGAATTTGCTCAAGTGGCATAAAAAACATAGACAGCTCCAAGAAAAACATTAATACGAACAGGTCTGAGGTTGCTTTTATCTTCTGTTCATGTACCTTTGTATCAGAAACATCGAGAATCTCCAGTGAAGATCCTGAAAAACTATAAAGAGCACTGTCGACAAGTTGAGTCTCCCTCAGACAGAGACTCCTCAGCTTATCTGTCTGAGACATGAGCTGACAAAGAGAAGCTTCATCCACACCTGCCATCAGTAATCATATTATACCAGTACATTAAGTGAATCATGAGAAGACTTATTACCCCGAAGGAGTAAAATGCGATCAATAGAATTGGAGATAAATAAATTGTTGTGAGAAAACAAAAACGGAGATGAAATTGGAAAAAACACAGTAAAGAAAGAAGAGTGAAGGATGTCACATGTATCTTTGTTATCTTTTTTTTTTTTTTCCCCGTGTTCCAAGGAAAGAAGTCATAAAATAAACCCCAGTGGCTTCATAAAGCTTTACTGCAGCAAACTTAGAGACATACTTTCAGCCTCCACTTTTGCAGTAGCGAAAACTGTAATTGCTTTTTCTCCCTATTAGACTTCTCATGAAATTTGTATCTAATGCATCAATAGTCAATAGAAGCCAAAAGCTTCAAAACATATATTAACTTTGTTAATTATTAGGTTAATTAGCAATCATATCCTAACTCTTCCCTCAGAGACATGACTTTTAAAGACATTGTCGGAAGACTCTTTTAAGTGGTGACTACCATGTACAAAACATAAACAAACTCCAAGAGAAAAGAAGTTAAAATTTCATAGACACACACATTTAAATTCCTAGGGAGCAATATAAATTCCAGGGTGTGGTAAATGGAATAACAATTACCCATGCAGCCACCAATATGCAGAGTTTGAAGCTTATTAGCCAATGAGCAAAAGTTCCTTCCACTTTCGGGCACCAGAATTGGACTGGAGCAAAGAGATCGAACAGAACTTTGGCCGAAGGAAGTATGACAAGCCAATAGTGAATGAAGCTTCATACATTTTACTATTACCACTGAGAGGCCAGCATCCGTGATGGAAATGCACCCTTTAAGATTAAGGTAGGACAATGAAGGACAAATTTCTGAAATCTTATGAAGATCTAAATCTGGAAAGAATATAAAAATCATAGTTTAATGGGCTGAAGAAGTACAAGAGAAGGGACAAAGAATTAAAAATAAATCAGCACACATGTCATGCAATTTTAGCTTCCAAAATGAACGTTATAAAATGGTTGTATTTGTGCATTTGCTGTGTAAGTACGTCAGTTTAATCCAGAATAGTTCAAGAGATTGAAAAATTCATGCCATTAGCTAGTTAAAGAGCCAAAAGGAATGGCTCTTCCTCACCCCGAGAAAATAATGTGTTATGCTAAAGTTTTAAGCATTTAAATTGCATAGTTCAATTATAACAGGGAGGGAGAGGAGAGGAAAAGGAAGAGACCAGAGAGAAGTGAGAACTCTTACCTGTGATGTCAGTCCGGCCCTCCAACGCGAGTTTTGTAATATGTGAAAGCTGTGGTTTAGACAATTTAGTTGACGAGGCAGCCCAATGAGAAGCAGCATCATTAAAGGAGACTGTTGCTATTTCTGGTTTTAAAGCTGGGCATGAAGATACAACTGAGACTTGTGTTGGTATAACAGGAGAAACATCCACAGTTAGGTCAACATCACTGAGCAGTGGGCATTTCTGCACTAATTGATGCAACTTTGAAGTTCTGAAGTTTAAAAAGTAAGCTGCTTTCAGTAATCTTAATGATGGAAATGACTTCCCAAAGTACTCAATTGCCGCCTCAAGGTGTAGCATTGGACAGTTTGATATATCAACCTCCTGCACTACCTCAAATCGCAAGGTTTTATCCAACAACTCCCAGGAAATCTGAGAATTATTTTCATTAAGACGGTCAAGGCTAATTGATGACTGCTTATTGCCCTTCCTTAATATGGGGTCCAAAATTGATGAAGGAACCACAGATAGGAGGAGGACTGCTGGCTTCATCTGAGGACAACCTGCAAGGTCCACTTTCTGCGTGACAGGCGTGGGAAAGATACTCTTTTTAGATAGGTACTGAAAGCAAGGATAGGTTTGTAGCAATCAATTACCCAAAATGGACTTGTCATCAAGTATCCATTATTTCTCTCATATTTCAAGAAAGGTGGCCATGAAAATGAGTGCACATTTAATCAAGGCGATCAAGAACAGTAAGGTTTATAAGGGTGACAACTTCAGCAGTTATGAGTGCGATGGTCCTACTGAACCTGACTCTCAAAGAGTCTGTAAGTGGGAAGGACTCTATATATCCTTACAAAGTTTGCAAGCAATTAGTGTCACTAGAATTGTTCTAAAGTCAAACAATTTCCTGGTAAAGGAGAAATAAGATCAAAATCCTGTTCCAATATTTCACGGAAAGATTGTTGTATGGGTAGACTGTAAATGAGTCTTATGGACTTCATTATATTTATCTTTGATGGACTCAACTGCCCCCCAAAAGAATTCTGCATAATAAGAAACATGCCCGGCTTAAGCCAATCAAACTGAAAGACGCAAGTCTATATCTTTTCAGTAATTACATGAAATCAGTCAATTTGACCTTGTAGGGTGGCTCTGAATGGCTCATTTTATACCAGTGAAAATTTCCTTTCAACATCTTCCCAAAGCTCATAAATCTCTTTGTTCATCAGTTTCACTTCTAAATCTAAATATTATATTTTGAGAAGTAGAATTTTATGAATATGCACCATGGGGGTGCTACTCCAAAAATATATGACTAAAACAAACTTCAATTGAGCTCAGAGAACATGATATATGACTAAAGCGAACTTCAAAAGTCAAAAGTCAACCACAATATATGGGCAAAACATCAACAAGTCCCAGAAGCTTTACAAAACAAGATATCCCAAAAAAAAGGAATTAGATAAAGAAAATAAACAAGTGAGCTCAAAGAACTTAAATGCTTATATTTACGGGAACAACCTTAGTGTATTCTGTTAATCGGATTTTGAGAGGACTCAAGCCACCATCTCCAATATCTAGTGAGTTTATAGAAGGCTGCCTCGCCAGAGCAAGTATAGAGTGAGTGCTTTTCTCGGCATACTCAGAAAAGAAGCAGCATCTTCTTTTTCCTGATTTACAGAGAAAATCCTATTAGATTATGGACAAACTTCCAGAATAAATCATCATTGAAGTACTTGACAAAGAATATATGAGATAGGATACCAGCGGCAAACCACAATGGCAAAATGCTGGTGCGGATCTGTTCATGACAGAAAGAACATGTGAGGGATCAAGCTAGACAAGAATGGCCTGTTAACATTTGTAAAAGGTATATATCAATTCTGTGCAATCAGAATTCTTTGACATGAGCTCTAGCTCTGAGATTATGATAGTTCGAGAATTATAACTTTGGAACCATGACCGTTCAATCATTGATACAGGTCAATGATATGCAACTGACAGGATCCTGTACTTCACTAAGCTACAACTTAAAATAATTTTTTACTGACATATCTGCCCTGCACAAATCATTGACCTGTACCAGCGGGAAAAAACTAGTAGAACTGCAAGGTTTCGGCACCACATCACATGACTTTAGTATTGAGCAACTTCTGCATACCTGTTTTAACAGGTCGGCGATACCATCTTCGGTGCTGCTCTGGAGTTGCGATGGTTCATTATTAGCAGCAAGCCAAACTAAAATGGCATCACAAAGATCCTTCTCACTGTAAAATGACAATTACACATCAGGGTCGTAATCGACTTTATGGTGAGTCCATCAGGTAAGTCAAAAGTAATATTACAAACCTGTCAACAGTCATATCAGGATGCTTAATACAACAAATCAATAGCTCGAGGGGAATATCACAGAAAGAGTGACAGGAAATCGCCCACATCTGCAGAAATAGGCCATTTATATCACATTAAATCAATTGAACAACAACCAGACCACTCTTGTGCAACTTTCTATCATATTATTCAGATAATGCGAGACTATCTCTTCAGAAAACTATGATAAGATATTATTGACGACAATTCATATAATTCAAGCGTTGACATACTTATTCCTTTCTAAGAAGTTCGTACAATTGTCAGTATCTGTTTCATGGTTAATCTCTGATTCTATCCTCCTCTATAAAGTTTGTAGTAGTAAAACTAAAGCATTTAACTTGCAAAGCTCTGCAACGTTTACTTTAAGCGTGATGATAAGAACCCGAAGTATTAAGTTATTCTTCAAATGGAAAAGCAATAATTTCGTAAGGATAATATATAGGTGGCCACTCAACCTAAATAATTTGAACTATACATAATGACATAAACTAAGGCTATGGAGTGATGCACTTACAAAGTTCCTTGCTAAATAGCTTGTACATAGTTGAGGAATAAACTCATTTGCTGCAACATATTCCACCTCCATCTATAAGAGGAATGCCATAATGCTTGTGTCAAAATGTAACTCATCGCTATTCAATGAGTTTCAAATTCCCAACCACCATAGAAAATCCTTACCGCGCTCTACAGCATACTTCCAGATATTGATCAAATTGTCCAATTGTAACTGTGGCAGCTGAAACCCCATAAAAGAAGTTACTTCAGTCAACCAAGTTTGACACTTCGCGAGAAGCATCACTACACCAAAAAACAGAGCAGCCTGCATACATTGGCAAGAGACTGAACCAACAAAATAAAGTAGCATGTATTCTGTTATCATAATGTTATGAAAGCACATAAAAGGTTTAGCAGAAAGTTGAAACCACAGTCGAGCGGCTAGCTGTACGAGTTTTACCTCGTACAGGAGTACAAAATTATCAAGCGTGATCTCGACAGAATACCCAAAGATAAACCTCAGAACGCTCAAAATTGACTCCGCGTTCCAGTGAATTGATATGGTATTGCAGGATGATTCACTGCAACAATTATCCACCCGATAACCAACAATTACTCGATTAGAAACCATAGACTATCTCGAAATCACAAATTGAATTATCATTTCAACTATAATCAGACATATTTCCAAAACTTTCTATCACTGTTAATAATCCAAATATGCACCCAAATTCAAAAAAAATAACCAAAACAAACATTTCTGCAAAAAATAAATATTCATTACGTAAGCAACCAAATATACACTCAAATTCAACAAAACCAATGAAATCAAACATGTGTGCGAATATACACTTAAGTTCAACAAAAACAAACAAATTAAACATTTCTCTGAAAATATAAACTCAAATTCCACAAAATTTAATCATATCAAACATTTCTACGGACAAAGAAACGAGACATTAATTATGTAACCAACCAAATAAACACTCAAATTAAAAAAAAAAAAATCAAATTTAAACATTTTTGCATATTTAATATTAATTACGTAATGATAATACAAAGGTGACGTAATATTCTACCTAAAGCTTCCACTTAAGAGTCCACGAAAGTAAGACGAATGTTCCATGAGCCTGTAAAAACATATAAGAAATACAAAAAAAAAATGAAAAATTAACATTAATAATATCAATTATATCAAAATATAATAATGAAAATATTTATTAGAGCAGATGAGGCGTTTGCCTATCACGATTGGCTTTGATTTTGACCGTTCGATGATTAAGTATTGAAGACAAGTCCCATCGGTCGATCTCAGCCGTCGAAATGATCACTTCGTCTCCGTGATCTTCCTCCGGTTCCGTACGATTCGTGTCGATGCAGTTGAGGATAATGAAATCTTGATTGGTGTTGTCAGCGTTGCAGGCCATTACTATGGTGTTTCCGCTTTGAAGCTTCTGGTTGATTCACTGAGTTTTCGGTAAAACTGCAGTATAGGCATCTCTTAGTGAATAATTATCCCATTTAGTCCCCTTAATTTTGGGTATTTCTACAGTTAGTCCCTATAAAACTCGGAATTACAGAAATTTCCTTTTTAATCCACGAACTATACAATTGTACGAAGGCAAAAAGAAAGAAGAGTGAAATTGTCAAATGCTACGCAAAAAGGAAAAAAGAAAAAAAAGTGACCTCCCTACGCCCTTAATAATGAGATTTCAGAGCACTTTGCACTTGTGGATAAGTACACGAGATTACGTGCGAAGCATAGGAAATTTAAGTTTGAACATGTATATAGGGAGGTTAATATATGTGCTGACAAACTTGTGAAATTTGCACTTGGATAACAATGGAGAGCTCATGAATTACGGCAGCCTCCGGACTTGTTGCTATCACTAATTGTTAGTACTAAAAAGGTGAGTCCCATTTCGTTAGATTGTGTAATCTTCAACTTCAGCTTCCAATATAAGGGGAAAAAATGAGATTTCAAATGTTGGATGGAATATACAAAAATGGGTGCCTGTCCTCTTTAGACCTTTAGCAAGGAGATATCGCAAGGAAAGTCGAAGCAGTTAGGTAGTAAATTCATCCTGCTTTTTAATGAATACTTAGGTATCTTTTGGACCTTTTGCCCGCTTAGAAATGCTTTCACAATAAGCCATGTGGTTTCCACTAAAGATTTATTAGCTTTACCTTGTTGAGAAAGGTACTCCAAGCATGAGGGAACTATTTAGTTATTTGTTTTATTTAGTGTGATATTTAAAATTTTATTCTAGTATTATTGTTTTCACTTTCTTAACTTAATTATGCTGATAAAGAAGAGATTTTTTTTTTATATATATATTTTAGTTATAAATTGTCATTCATTCTCATCGTTCTTTTTCTGATGATCGATGAAGAAGAGTGATAAAAGTGGTAAAACTCTTCTATATTCTTTCATTAACTTTTTGCTAAGGGAATGCTAAATGTGATGTTATTATTGCTAAGCATAGATATAGATATTCATAGTAAGTAGTATATACACGATGGGTTGTGAACAATGATCAATTCAATCTCCAAAGAATATTGTGACACATACTACCTCAAAGATATCATATTTGATTTTAGAACTCCTTTATCTGGAATTTGAACTATTCTTGTTGCATGATACTGCCTTCATATAATTTATGTTATGCAACATTTGTATCTATTTGTTTTGATTTTATAATTTTATTGCATGATGCTACAATAGATTTTTTTTCATCATATAAATAGATTTTGCTTATTTTTCTCTCATAACGTGTCTAGCTATTAGGTTCCGACTCATGCATCTACCGGTAAAGCGTGTCCAAAGTGATGTGCCCCCATAGAAAGAGGCACGTATCAACAAAGACCTCCTTTCGAAAAACGGAATTGATTTTTGTCATCATTCTTTATGAGTTCATATAAAACTGGTGACCAAGTCTTTTCTTTCTGCCTTTACTACTGACGCCTTCTAAAGAATTTCATCCTTAAGTTGGGTAGCCTTTAGGCTTAGTTAGTCAAGAGTAATTCCCCCTTGCCTTTGAGAGCAATCCAATACTGTCTTCATCCCAGGCTAATCGAGAACTGTCTCTTGTTGACTAAGATTCCTTGAACTCTTTCAGAGATTCTCACTGCTCATTGAAGGATCATGGATGGTATCCAAGATCTGTGTAGAGAGCTACACACTGGGGTTCTAGGCGGCTTCCAAGCGGAGTGTCTTCACGGAATTTTATTTTTACTGTTTGTATTACCTATTATTCATTATTTCTTTTACTTTTTTATTAGACTCATTTTAGTCTCCTGAGAATGAATTTTGTCAGCGATTTGATCATTTATTGTGGCCTACCACACACATGGTTATGTTATTAAATCTCTTACCTATTTTTTTATTTCTAATTCTTTAGTCAGTTTTGAATTTATAAACATGTGTTTTCGTTTATTTGTGTTGAACTATTTTACACAAAAAAAAAAAAAAATTGTCTTTTTATTTCCCTTTCTTGAATTTTATTTTGGACTAATCATTGATCACTCGTACATAAAACATTCATGAAGATAAATTCGTGCATGCAAGTTTCAAAAAAAGCTTATTAACACGCAAGTAATATTTTATGTCTGTTCTTTACCACTTCATTCATTTGTATGATAAAAATTTTAAACATTAAATGTCAAACCTCTTATATATATTATAAAAATTTAAGCAAGTAATGCTTGTAACATGTCACAATCATATGCAAGTATGTTAAGAGAATAAGAGATCGAAGAGCATAGAACACGAAGTAGAGGGTCTTTAGACAAAAGCCATGAGTACTCCATAGCCGAAGGGACAAACCACATCAAATTATGTGTGTCCTTTTTCTTTTCTTTTTTTGATTTAATGAGGTTTATGATTGTACAACACGTATGTAATTAGCGGGAATTGATCACGTGATCTCTCACAAATAAATTATGAGTATCCTTTTTATTTCTTTTATTTCATTGTATGTCTGTGCACGATTCATTCCCAATAGCTTCATGCCTCTTATTTGTTTTTCATGCCTCGTTTGTGTATATTGTAGAAATTATATAATAAGTGAAAATTTTCTTCATATAATAGGAAACTCATAATACATAAAGAGGAATAAAGCATCACCTATATGGTGTATAATAATGCTCGACATTATACTCATCCCTCGACTTCACAATGATGTTGTTCATGATATACCTTAAATATTCTCAATTGAGGCTAGCTAGCAGATATAATAGAGGATCATAAAAAGTGCTGAACATTTAATTTATCCATCTTTTACATGCAAGTAATTAACCGGATACTAAAAACTACAGTTCGTAAATCACGATATCTCCACGGAGGTGATAAGTAGTACGATGGACATGGCGATAGATGGTCTTTTCGAGCTTCCATCTGCAAAAACGATGTCGAACTTCACAAAACTGAAAAAGAAGTAAAAGAAACCAATTAAAAATAAGGGTAAATAGCGTATTACCCCCACTATTTTGTTAAAAATGCACAATACCCCTGTGTTTTAAAAATTAGCTAATTATCCCCTGTATTTTGCTAAAAGTGCACAATACCCCTTGTGTTTTAAAATTTAGCTGATTACCCCCATGTGATTTGCTAAAAGTAACTGATTACCCTATTGTATTTTATAAAAGTAGCTGATTACCACCTTATATTTTCTAACAAAAGCGCTAATTTTTAATAAGCACAGGGGTAATTAACTACTTTTATAAAACACAGGGGAGTAATCAGCTAATTTTTAAAATATAGGGGTATTGTCACTTTTAGTAAAACCAGGGGGGTAATTAACTAATTTTTAAAACACAGGGAGGTATTATGTATTTTTAACAAAATATAAGGGGGTAATATGCTATTTACTCTAAAAATAAACCCGTTTAGCCTAGCAGAAAAAAACCCATTTCAATGTTTGAAGCATATCTGACTAAAAATAAATCACAAGACAATATGAGCAAAGTCTTCAAACCTGTTTCAATGTTTGAAGGATATTTGACTAAAAATAATAATTGACTGTTTGGAAGTATTTGTGATGTGGAGTTCACTTGATTTATATATAAATTTTTTGAGACTTTGTATTTATAAAAGAATTTCATATTTGGAATTATAAAAGAGTATTAAGTCAATTTTATGGTTTGTAAATATATAATTGGAGGCTTTTTTTTTGGTCCCTCTATCTTAGAGCTATGCTTTTGAAACTTTGACATGAATATGTATTCGATCAGTAGCACTAATCATTTTTAAGATTAAACTTAATTAATTAGCATATGAATTACATTTCCAGTAATAGTAATAGAAGAAACCTACATATGAAAACTGTAAAAGCTAACAATTTGGTTCAAAAGGAATCAAAATCCAGTAGAAAAGTGATTTACTAGAATTAACAACAGGATTTGGTAGAGTCATCGAAATGCATTGATCTTCCAGGTCGCAGATGTACAAATTCCGATTCTTGTGTCGTGTAAAGTAGATGGTATTTCCTTTTATTCCGCATTGATCTGTAGCTGGTGAAGACACGCCTCTCCATTGATCGAGAAAAATTGCTCGATGATCACCTATACTTTGCAACTTCACCCATGATTTGGTAGAGAAATTGGCACGAAAAATTTGGAAATTTACCAGATTCGAGCCGAGGCAAGTTTTATGAATATACAAAAGTTCTCCGCAAGATTCAACCAGATAAAAAACATTTTCCTCCATGACTAATGAATACCACGCGAAAATTATTATCAGTTGGCGGTGAAGATATAACGCAAATAGGATGCCCAGTAAACTTTAGTTTTGGGAGCTCTACTTCTTCATCGACACAAGATCCAAAATGGAACAATCGTGATACTCATCATCAGTTTCATCCACTAACACCAACCATCCGCGATGACAACAGTTTATGAATGTGTTAGCCATGTCTGGTATGCTAGCTCTTAATGTACAAATGATAATCTTCTACTAAACTGAAAAAGATGTGGCTTTTTCTATTTTTTGATTGGAAAAGAGGCAAAGGCCGAAATTAGTTGATCACGAGTCTATGAGATATTCCCTTCCTTCTATCATATTCCAAAAGCGTATTGAGCCCATCAGGCGGATGATCCAAAGCTTGAACCCCCAGGCTTGGCGAAGACCAAAATTGGCCAACTAATCCGCACACCTGTTCGACTCCTTGAAGACATGCTTCAAACTATACTCCTTGTTATGCTGCAAAATGTATTGACAATCTTCAATGCAAGGTCTAAGCAGGCTCTGAATGGTGACCTTACATTACACGAGTTGAATAATCACCTGAGAGTCGGACTCGACATCCAAGTTGATAATACCCATGGCTTTCATGAGCCATGACAAGCCATGGGTATTGCTGACGTGTCAAGGGTGGACAAGCATTAAGATTTTCTTCTGTCTTATGTGTTGTTTCCATGACTCTGTATTGAGCTAGTTTAATTACCTGAGGAAAAGTGAGAACAAAATAATTTTTATATATTCAAATTAAGTTTAAAAAAGAAGACAAGCTAAAGCAAGAGCTATGAATCACAAGCTAATCTTGGCAGAAAAAAAAAATGTGGAGAAAACATATATAGATTGAAGACAATAAGAGACACCACCAGCGGTCGCTCTAAAAAAATAAAAAAAAAAGATAATAACTACATGTTGACCTGAACAACATATATGAATCCCTTCCACCCCTTTTCTCATTATTAATACACTATGAGAGTACTTATTTTATAGGCTTCATAACTTGGTGACCAATAATAAGAAATAGACTAATTAGGAATATGGTTCATAAGAAAATTTAAAATCTAGTCTCATAAGGAAACCAATTTCAATAACGACTAATTATAGATTATTACCTATACTAGAGCCATAAAATAAGAAATTATATTGAAATTTAAAATATATTTCAACATGATTGTATCCTAATTAATCCGCAGTGGGTGAGTAAAACTAGACATAATTCCTTGTACATTTACTTGAAATATAACAACTCCTTTAGGTTATCAATTCATGAAGTTGATAAATAAAACAGAAATAGTTATTAGCAAAAGAGAAAAGGAAAAGAAAAAAAGAAAAAAAAAAAACATATGGATGCACTCCTAACCACTCTCACCGTATGCATGCAAACCATGACCGTGGTGTCCTAATAACTTCGCACATGGTAGAATATGATCATAAAGCGAACAAAAGGAATAACGATTCTGGAAAAACATTAGTATCGATAGTATTAATTCACATGAACTATCTTGTAATGCAAAACACAACATGCAAATCCGTGTGCACTGATAGTTTACAAGAAAAAGGATCCTTCATATTTTCTTTCTATATTAGATAAGAAGCTGAAAACAAATTAAACAGATAGGAGTTAAGACAAACCTGTTTAACAGTGCTTAGATCTTGAGGTCCAAAATATAGGTGACTCCAAATCTAGAACATTAACCAGATTGTCCTTTTTTGTTTTTGTTTCCCAGATGGAAAAGGAATTAAGTGAATTAATTCCCCTTTCGTGTGTTCAGCAAAGCCATAAGGACCATTACTTCTTGCTATATTTAAAACTATGTTGCGATCATTACTGATGTGTGGACATCCAATATTAAAAATATAAAAGATTTTATGATAATAAATGTGTATCCAATAATACAAAGAAATATATTTTCTATTTTACATGTAGTTATCATATATAATGATTTTAGTTAATACGTGTTTTAGATGCTTGAAATCTGTTATAATAATGTGATTTTTGCTATATAGTTGGAGACACACAACTCAATATGTAATTCATACTTGACATTTATTTAACACCAATATATATTTATATCATTAATTATACTTAATTTATGTTTTGAAGTCCGATCTACCCTTAAAAAACTAGCTAATTCGTCCTGTGGTAGTCCTAACCCTAGATGGAACAGGAATCGGTATCTTAATTAATTGCCTATTAAAAAGTCAAACCTACCCTTTCAAAACATCCTTATATCTATATATAATATATATGTATCTTAATTGCCTATTAATTTCTTGATGCGTTCATTATGCAGCATGCAATATTTGACTCAAAATCCACGGCATGGAAGAAACAACAAGTACTTTATGGAGCAAAGCTGATCATGGTGGGATTAACGAATTAGAGCAAGAACGACAGTGGTCAGAACTTCCCTTTGATATTTTACATTTAATAGTTTCCAATAATCTTTTTGCTGGAGATCGTGTTGCTTTCCTTGCCGTTTGCAGATCATGGCGGCAATCAGTAGTGTCTCATGTTATTGCTCGGCCTCTTGCCGCCTTTCAAACTTTTCCTCAGTCGCTAAACCAAACTCCATGCCTGATAATTAATCTCCCTCGAAAGAAACTCTTCCACCCAATACTTAATGCATCTTAACTTATGATGTTGATAAAAACGAATGTTATTGGACATCGTCTTCCAAGGCCATCCAGGAGCTGCTACTTTCTGATCCAACTTGTGAAAGATACATGATGGAGGATGATGATGGAAATTTATTGGCTGTGTTTATGGCTTGTGATGGGAGATGGATTCAGGTCTATAAGTACTTATTGAATAAGGGGGGTTGCCAAGCAGTAAACCAACTCAAGGACAAAGCTTTGTACGTTAGTCATACCGGATCCTTCTGTGAACTCTCTCCCTCGAGAGGGACAAGTAACAAAGTCTACTTTCCAAGGTTCTGTGATAACAATAGTTTGTTCTATTCGCTTTCAACTAAAAAGTACCACACTTTTAATGGTGGTTCTTACGATAATTTTCTAAATTCCAAAATGCCGCTCTATACTACTTGGATTAAATTTGGGTGTGATCAAACTCACTGAATATATCTTGGGATTTTTTTTTTTTTTGTAGTTTGTTTATGATGATCACAGTTTTGTTACTTCACGTTCTTTCTATTTTGTTATCTGAGTTGACCATGAATGATATATATGTTAGTTTCGAACTATTGTGGGTCATTTATATGAGGATTGTATGTGATTTATTTGTGAGTGTTAGAGTGGGTTTAGGCGTGTGTTTGCATTTTAGAAGAACAAACATCCAGGGTGTACTCAGTTCAATCAGATTCGTGGTATGTTTTGAATCGTGATACGAGTTTCGGTACGGAGTATGATACTAGTAGTTTATAGGGCACATTAGATAGACTTCTTTAATACGCTAATTGAGTTCACAATATGATATGAAAAATTATTGAGTTTGTTTAAAATCCTTGAGCAGGTGGAGTTCAACGAAAGCTTGTGCAGGAACTACTCTCGAGTTCAGCTGACTTGCAACAGGAGTTTAGCAATTACTTTGTCATAAAATTTTGTGCAAGACGTGCAGGGAATTAAGTTAAATAAATATTACAGTTCTGAAAAATCAGGAACATAATATTTCCAAAAGGTATAAATAAGCTACTAAGTATAAGCATGTCGGAGGAGGTAACTAATTCAACCTTATCATAAAATTAATATATTTTGAAGGCAAAAACTTTACCTAACTTAAATATCGGAGTACTTACGCGGATGAGCACATTCTCTGTTTGTTGGTCTTGTGTGCAGATTTGGAAAACTCGTTCTTGACCAAAAAAAAAAAAAACTCGTTCACGTTACTTGCCAAATTCATAAAATTACCTTAACAAACATTAAGATATTATGATGAAAGGGTAATATGATGAAATTCAAGATATTCTTGGGCCGATTTGTTTCATCCCTTGTTTAGGCCATGACGGTTTTTGATTTTCTTGCTCTGGGCTCAGCTATTTGCTTTTTGGTCGTTTGTACTTCACTAGCATATCATTCATGGTCAACTCAGATAACAAAATAGAAAGAATGTGAATGGATAATTAATAGCAATCTAAAACAACCAAACAGATAATCTCAGATAGCGAATTTTCCGCAGATAATTAATTTATCGTAACATGAATTAGAACGCAAGAAATATTTATTAATCAATCACAATTCAAAAGAGCACACACGCACACACCATATCTGAGTATATAAATCAAAACTGGCAAAAACTATTTTAGTTCCTGAGATTTACTCTAAAGACTAAATTGGTCCCTCAAATTTGCAAAAAGGCCAAAGAGGTCCCTCCAGTTAACTTTTGTTAGCCAAATGTTAATAGTCAAAGGGTTGACTGAGTTAACAGACCATTATATCTTTAGGCAACATATATTATAAAAAAAATTATAATAAAAGTCTAAATCAGTCTAAAAAAACATAATTCACATCATTTGTGCAGGAAAAAAAAAACCAAAAACTAAAAAATATCCGTTCAAACAAAAACAAATTAAAGTCAGTAATATATCATTAAAAAATGAACAATCATCATCGACATAATTAGCAGCGATGGTACCGGCCAGAGAATAGGATGAATCATGATTGTTCATTTTTTAATGATATATTACTGACTTTAATTTGTTTATATTTGAACTGATATTTTTTAGTTTTTATTTTTTTTCCTGCGCGAATTATGTGAATTATGTTTTTTTTAGACTGATTTAGAGTTTTATTGTAATTTTCTTTTTTAATATATGTTGCCTAAGGATATAATGGTCTTTTAAATTGGTCAACCCTTTGACTGTTAATATTTGACTAACAAAAGTTAACTGGAGGGACTTCTTTGATTTTTTTACAAATTTGAGGGACCAATTTGGTCTTTAGAGCAAACCTGAGAGACTAAAATGATTTTTACCCTAAATCAAAACTAATAACATACCACACACACTATATTAGAGTATATAAATCAAAATTATAATATTAAAATCAAGAATTGAGAAAGAAGAGTCACCATAAGGATTGAAACATCGCTTATTCGATTTTGTTTATTATGTTGAACAAAAAACAATTTAAAAAAAATAAATTATTTCGTCTAGTTAGAATTAGTTTAGTTTAGTTGGGTCTGGACCTATCTTTTTGGCACACTGGCTTTGGATTTTTTGTTGGTTCCCTTCCCAGTTTGACTTCCTAACCTATGTTGTTGGGCCAAGTTTAAGCTATAGTCAGGTTGGGCTAGCTATTTCTTTTCTATTATTATTATTTCCTTTTGTTTTTTTTTTTTGTTGGGGTGGGGGAGGGGGGGAGGCTAATGCCTTGTACTAAACATTGACAATCTCAGGAGTGGATTCTCCTACTCTATCTTTTTCCATTAGGAGAAGGAGCTGATGCAGAAAGTAACTTAAAGTATAGCAGCCTAAACTTTGGTTAATTCCATAGTTGGCGAGCCAATCTGCGCATTTGTTTACTTTTCGAAAGACGTGGGAGAGCTTGTAGGACTTGTGACTTGAGAGAATAGCTTTGCAATCTTCCAAAAGAGGTGTGAGTGGGCTATTATAAACCACTGAACTTGTGATCAACTGAATCACAACTTGGGAGTCAGTCTCAATAAAGAGGTGTTGCGAGCCCATTCTTTATGCTCTTTTCAGTCCCTCCCAAAGTGTTATAAGTTCTGCAACGTTGTTGGTGGTGATTCCCAGATTCATGGTAAAACCATCGATCCACTTGTCATTCTCATTCCGAAAAATGCCTCCCGCACCTGCAAGTCCCGAATTTCCCTTCGCGCAACCATCGGTGTTAAGCTTAACTTCATGGGGGGGTTTACTTCAACTAATCTGTATTTCTTGCCTTGGATGTAGAGAGTCATGCAACTGGGATTCTTGTCGCTTTCAGGATTTGTGACGCAACGATAGTGAATATGACGGGAGGAAACGATACAGTTGACCAAGGGCTGCATAAGGGTAATGTTGGCCCCTCATCAATACAAAATTCAGAATCGGACTCAAAGAGTTAGCAAAAGTACCTCAACTGCTCCTCAAGTATATAGGGAAATGTCATCTCCCAATATTACTACTACTATTTAGGGATGGCAATGGGTAGCTACTGTAACCGAAATCAACGGATATCCACCCGATAAAAATTGATAACAAAAATCAAAGGGTAAACCGATAGGTTTTAGTTTTTATAAGTAGTAATTGACGGGTAAATCGATAGGTTTTACTTTTAGATTTTTAAAAAAATCAAAAATCGAAACTTGAAATCTGAAATCCGAAATCCGATTATTAATATATTATATAATATATAATGTATATATATCTACATATATAATATAATTTTTATAGTTGATGAAAATATAAAAATTATTTGTATACTAATGTCAATAGAGAATTAAAAATGGACTAAATTTTTAAAAAAAATAAGGCCCAATACAATTATTCAAAAAAAGTTATTGGGCTTAGCCCAAGTGCCCAACTAAAAAAATACTATTTAAATTAATAATTATGGATTTTGATTTATTGTATTTTTAATTTTTGTCACATTTAAATTAATATTTCTTTTCATATTTTTGGACTTTTTTTTCTATTTAAATTAATTTTTCTAAAATTAGCGGTTTCGGTTTAAGTTATCTGCGATTTTTTTTATACTTGTCAGTTTCGATTTTGGATAATGATTTTTAAAACTATCGATTTTTTGTTTCGGTTTCGGTTATGCTAAACAGTTTTGATTTCGATTTTTTCAAAAACCACGGTTAACCGAACTACTGTCATTCTTACTACTATTTGAGCATTGTCCAACCTCTAAAATTGCTCTTTTGATTTGGGCCTGAATTGGCTTAGATGCAGGTATTATAAGTACTCTATTTTTACGTTATTCAACATTTGAGTTGGAGTTGATCCAGAATAAGAATATTTGAAAAATTGGTTTAAAGCTATATCATATATGTAAAATTTACTAAATAATTAGTTTTCAGTATTTGAACTTTTTCAACCCTGAGATGTGATGATGTCGAGAGACTTATTCTTGCTCTCCTAACCACGAAAACGAAACTTGCCCGTTCCCCAGAATCTTAATGTATGTTATCTTATAATTTCGATCAAATAAATAAAGCTTTGATATCCTATATATGCTTTTCCTTTCCCTACAAAACAAATTCAAATAAGAAGATATCTATATAGAGAAGAAGTGACCATGGGCCACAATGAGTGCAAATAGTGGGCCATTGAAACGAGATCCAAGTTTGACAGCTGAAATGTGGATTTGAGCTAGCCTTTTTTTTTTTTTGGGGTCATAGATTTGAGCTAGCCCAACTAACAGTTTTTAACAGTTACAGAAGCATCGCGGGGAATAACACTATTTTATGGAGAGTGAGAAGGATCCAGTGGCACCCTACGTACGTGAATGCAAGAAGATAATGGAGAGTGAGACGGGATTCAATTATAAGACATATTTTTTGGGAGGTCAACATGTGAACGACTTTGGGGTTGAATGATACAATTGACCAAGGTCAATGCAATCTATGTAATTGATCAAGTTTTAAGAAACCCTAGCCGCCGCCCCCACCCTCCCCCCCCCCACCCCACCCCACCCCACCCCACCCCAACAGATACACGAGATGATGATGAAAGTTGTTCAATATTGAGATGATGATGATGCCAGACAACATAGCAACATATGCTTTCTATTGAAAGTTGGTATCTTTGATTCACGAGATGATGATGCTTTATATTGAAAGTTGTTCAACCTGCAACAGATAGCGCCCCCCCCCCCCCCCCCCTTGAATTTTTCAAATCTGTAGCTTTGTGCAGCATTTGAAAACGTAGAAACCAGAGATTTGTGAGATACAGATTTGCGGAGCACAATAGCAAGCGTCTCAGCGGCGCTTGGGATAGAAGCAAGTGTATTTCCTCTCTCTCACCAAGGCTGGAGCAAGATAGGTCTTACACAGGTTAAAAACGTTGTTGTTACAGCAGCCAAGTGAATTTGAAGCGTCTCAGCGGCGCTCCCCCTTTGAAAGAGCTCTCTAGCTTTTGCGGCTGCAAACCCTTTACTATATTAACTTTACTTAACAGATCTACCTTTAGCTCTGACCATGAAGACTACTTTCTTCATTTTCCTATTTCAACCATCTCCAAGTTCAGAGGATGGCTTGGACCAAGGAATAAATCATCATGAGTTCTCTAATGTTTATGAGATCTGTTCACCTCTGCGAGAGGATCTTAACCTTGTGAGGATTAAGAGCCTTATTTTGTTCTCTTGTGGCAGATCTGGTGATTTTAGGCCTGTCTTTTCTTTTTTTGTGTGTTTTGGTGCTTTGCTTTGGTGCAAGTGGAATTTCGTCCTGTTGCTTGAGTATGTGCAAGACTTTCTCATGTCCATTGTCATCCTTAGTCAAGATGAGGATTATACCTTGTGTTGCCGGCAGCCTTGTTTTCTTAGTGCTCTTGTTCCTGCATGTGTTCTTGTTCGTTGTAGAGGTGATAGGGTGATCTTTGTTGTCACTTGTTCAAGCCTGGGGCTCAGAGGGTCCGTCTCGGTTCTCGGAATGTCTAGACTATTTGGGTGTTAGAAATCCCTGGCCCATCCTCTATCCGGGTTGATGGGTCCCGCCGAACTCATCTTGGTTACTGATGTTTGTTTCTTTCGGACTGTTACTCTAACAGTCTTTTCAGCGGGATTTAGCGAGCTTTTAACCGGGTCAACAATGGAAGCCGATGGTATTTCTTCAGAGTTGACGGTGATGTCGTGGTCATTTTGGTTTATGACGAGATGGCTCAAGCCTTTGGTTGGACTTTTTTGCTTTGGACCAGACTTTTCTGTTCCGATCCTCTTGTTTGTGTTTGTTCTTGTTGTTCTTTTTCTTGTACTGGGCCATGACCCTCTCTATTTGCTCGGTCTATTTTGGACTGGAGCTTGTTTGTATGTTTAATTTGTTTATGACATGTTTTTGACCAAAAAAAAAACATGTGAACGAATTGACTTGTAAATTATATATTGACTCAATTAATTGGGGAGCATAGTATCAAAAGATTTTCGGGACCGCTATCCTCTCACTTAATTCCTTTTTAAGTTAATTCGGCTTTGCCTCCTTGTAACAAAAAAAAAAAAAAATAATAATAACATTTTTTTGTTTGTGCAAGACAATCACAATGAACTTGTTTATACAAAATTATGATACTGTGGGTTGTTGGGGGTGAATTGGCTGCTAGCCAAGCAATGCTATTTTGCATATCAAGTATCATGTTGTACAATGTGGCCATATCAGCCGGTGGTGCACTAGGTGAGGCTGTTTGGGTCGTCGTCAGTGCTAGTTATGTTATTGGGGGTGGTACAGGCAGGCTTGCTGTGTAAGTGGTTGTGGTGGGTTACCAGCTGCAGAAGGTCCTCGGAGAGTCGAATCCATCACAGTAGTCGGTGGTGGATCACCTTCGACATGACTGTTAGTCTCTGTGTTTATCATCGTATATGTTAGTGGAATTAAAAAAACAAGTTTTCATATACGGCACCAAACTATTAAGGTTCAAAATTAGATTGTTTGACCCAAATTGTTAAGGTTCAAAACTAGATTGTTTGACCTGAGCTTAGAACCTGCAAAACAAGAATGGAACAACAAGGTTATGTCCAGTGAACCACCTCCGACGATCAAGTTAGTAATAGGGTCCGAGCACTTAATAATGAACTATACGAACATAGCAGTTTTAGCTGTTTAAAATAAAGATATGAGTTATCTTTTTGTGACTATTCATATGCTATTTATACTATTAGGTAAGGAATCTTTTAAAGATATACGGTGGGTTCCAGAGAACTGGTAGATCTTTTGAATTTGCCACGTCAATAGGGAGAGTGCTAGGAGTTCCCGAGTGTTAAATGGTATATGCGTAATTTTACCCTTATCAGCCACATAAGGAGATAAAATATGCAAATAAGGAGGTCAAGATAGAATGATATAATTTGAATGATATATTAGTGTCTTAAAATAGTGGTAGACGGCACCCCAAAGGTTTTAATATTTTTCTTTATCTTGATTTCACTATTCATTTGTCTTTACATATGCTTTCTATTTTATTGATGGGTAAACATACACAAGAATTATAGAAGTTGGGAAAGAACTAGTAAGCAAGTCGAAGAAATTTAAGGCATGTCTTCATTTGAAGAAAATTGGTTCAGTACGGGATGAAATAAAACTTGTATGATTCAATTGGAGGGCAAATGCTTTAGTTTTGCTCAAGAATTTTTTATTTTTTATTTTTTGTTAAATAAGCAAGTATTCATTTCAGTTCAACCAAAACTATACACCAGAAATACAAATAGAAAGGAATATCACCTATTTTAACAAAAACTCAGACTCAAGAAATATCTTTTGATTGTATATATTTTGCTTTCCCTTTGGAAAGTTGACTTTGCATTCATATTTGTTTGAAAAATCTTGTGATTATGTTTCATGTCAATTGGAGGAAAGCACAAAATTTGATAAAAATTTCAAGGGCTAACTTTGACATAAGCATCTGAAGATTTTCAAAAATATCACATAAGTTCATGAGAATATGGAATACAACCACATAGGTACTTTCAATTATAATATTACCAAATAACAAAAAATTATGAAAATTATTTGAGAAAAAAATTATGACAAATAATTGGGAGCCTGAAACTTCAGTCGTCGATCAAAAAAAGTCTAGACACAAGCTATTGAGAAAATGAGTAGTCTTATTTGTTGGCGTTAATTTATTATACTTGAGAGAGCACATTCACTAGAAAAGGTCATACGGGAAAAAATAATCAGGATGCTTTATAACACTATGAAAACAGCATAAGTGTTTGCATTGGACTTAGTTGATATGAAGTAGCAAAGATTTTGCTTGAAAATGTTGACATTAAAAAATTTCCTCTCTATGATGTAGTTCTTATTAAAACCCACACACTAAAAACAAAACATGTGGAGCCTGTGGTAATTCCATCCCACATCGGAAGGAGAAACGCTGGGACTACTAGATATAAGAGATGTCCAGGACTATCCGTGCATGCGCGTTTTCCTGACAGTGGTTGGGAGACGACAAATTTGTGAGGGATATGGGCCTCAAAGCAGACAATACATGCATAGTGTGTTTCTGGGCCTGCTCGCCATGGCTTCGGTGCTCGCTTGGACCTATGTTCCAAGGGGTATCCTGTAGGCGTGAAAGTTGGGTTCAGGGCGTTACAGAGCCTATAATATTTTTAAGCCAAACCCGAGTAGCAAACATTTCGGAAAAAGAAAATCCTACATAAGAGTATATTAATCTTAGTTCTTCCTTAGGAAAATACTAAATTTGCTTGAACTAAATGTTTTTTTTTTTTTTTTGCTAAATAAGCAAAGTGTTTCATTGAAAGCAAACTCAAAAACGTGTATAAAGTCCTGTCAAAAAGACTACAAAAGTGTAACAATTACATACAGATATTCCCAAGGCACCAGTTTATGCATAGTACATTATTTACCAAATTTTGCCTAAACTTCCGACCACCACAAATCATCGATCTAACCAAGTGAACAATGTTGTTCTTGATCTGTTCTTCCAAATTGAATTGTTGCCTATGTAGCCTATGATTTCATTTCCTCCACAAATAATACACAGAAACACAAAATAAAACCTTAATAATTGAGGCCTGAAGGTCATCCCCCTTGCAAAAGCGTGATGTCCAGTTCCCAATATTATCCCATGACAGCATATGATTCTGAATGAGAGCTAACTGAAGTCCATGTTTCCAAATTCCCTTATTCATATCACATTAGAAGAAAAGATGATGACTATCTTCATTAGTAATACCACATAAAACACAGATACTATCATTAACAACTTCCCATTCAAGAAGTCTGACTTTCACAGGAAGTCTGTCAAGGATTACAACCCAAGTACCCAATACAAACAGCCAAGGGTCCTCAAACTTAATCTCAACAGTACTCAAGTCATCTTCTTGATTGTTGAAAAATTCTCCTAGTTTGATTTCCATCCACCCATTCGTTCTTCTCTGTGCGTATCCGCCTTCTTCGAGCCTTCAGCTGCCTTGTTATTAATTCCAGTACTACCATCAAACTGACATTTACTCCTAGGGGAACAACAGCTTCACCATTCTGATTAAATTTAAGTAATGTTTCACGAGGGCAATAAAGAAATCTAGAGTAATTTTTGAGTTGAAAGACGAGGTATACTGCATAAGTAGTCTTCATAACTTACAAGTAATAACTTAACAAATTTCGAAATTTCGGGGAATTTTCAAATGCCAACATTTTTAACCTTTCAATTTTTTTTTTTGAAAAGGACTGACACAAATGTCGCTGTATTAAAAATATGTTCTGTGATCTGAAGAAGAAATGAACTACTTACTTAGGCTCCGTTTGTTTGCCGTCAAGTATTTTCCTAATTTTTTGACATGTTTCGTCACTCAAAAAAATTGGTCAGTTGAAAAACACTTTTTGATTAAAGAAAAATGTTTAGTTGAAGTGATTTTCATGTCTTTTGAGAGAAGAAAACCAGGGATGATAATGGGTAGGGTTTAAATCCGAATTCGAAGGATATCTGAGTCGATTATAAACCCTTTTACGAAACTGATGGAGTATCCATTAAGGTTTAGTTTTTACAAATAGTTACCGACGGGTAGTTCGATGGGATTTGGTAATAGCAATTTAAAAAAATGCGAAACCCGAGAACCCGATTAGTAGTTTAGTAAAAATAAATTAATAAAAATATTTATATATTTACATATATATACAAATAATATATTATTTAAGAAAATATAATTTTTTAGTATTGGTCCAAGAATAATAGTTGTGGACTATACCCTAATTCTTATTATCAATTTTTAATCCTTATAATTTATGTTCACCTATTTTTTTATCTAATTCAAATAATAAAACACCTCATTTGTTGAATAATTCAAAAGAGAATGATAATTTATAATTGTGACATTATTTCATATTATTATGGAATGATGATAACTTCTCAACATAAAGATTTTGTTGAATATTTCTATTAAGTTTAAGTTTGTTTATAGATAAGAAATTTAATTTATTTTCTTAATCCATTGTGATTTTTCGTGATTTTAGGACTTCTTTTCATTTCTTTTAAAAACCTTTTAAGTTTTTCTTTTAATAAATTATTTTTTATTCATTAACTTGTCGGATTAGGTACCTGCAGGTTTTCAAATATTTAACGGGTTCGGATTTGGTAAGCAAAATCTAGACCAAACAAGTTTTTGTTGCGGATTTGGTAAAATATAATCTTAATGGGTTTGGTTTTAATTTTATAAATTTTAGCGAATATCCGACCCGTTGTCAATCCTAAAGAAAATATTTTTTGTTCATTCTACCCTACCTTCACCCTACCCAACCCCACCATTGACCCCCACCCCCACCCCACTTCAACCTCACTCCCATCACATTTTTAATTTAATTTATTTTATTATTGAAATAAAAATTAATTAATTTAGTAATAAAATTAATTAATTAAATAATAAAAAAATTATTATTTAATAATAAACTATTAATTAATTATTAACTTATTTAATTTATTTAAACAATTAATTAATTTTATTTTAATAACTAATAAATTAATTAAATTAATAATTAATAAAATTATACTTAATATTAAATAATAATAATTAATTAACTAACTAATTAATTATTTGTTTAATTTAATATTTTTTATTTAATAAATACTAATAAATTATTTATCTAATTTTATAAATTAGTAATAATTATTCGAAAAATCAATTAATTTAATAATAAAAATAATAAAATATTATTTATTTTAATTTAATGACTAATAAATTATTAAATAAATAATAAAAATATTTAATACTAATTAATAATAATAAATTAACTTATTATTTAGTTATTTAATAAATTTAATATTTTTATTTATTTATTAACTATTAATTAATTATTTATCTAGATTATTATTATTTTATGAAATTATGTATTAATTAAAATTTTTAGTAATTATTTTTTAAAATTATTTTAAAATTATCAATAAATTTATAGTTTTAGTTAATTAATTAATTAATAACTATTAATTATTAATAGTTTTTAAACAACTGATAAATTAATAGTTTTAGTCAATCTTTCCACTACTACATCCAAACAGCATAAAATATTTTTCAGTGTGACAACAAACACCAAAAAATATTTTATTTTCAAAAAAAATATTTTTCCATGAAAACTTTTTTCACCAGTAAATTATTTTACGGCAAACAGACTGTGCCTTAGAATAAAAATTTAGACCTTATTAGGAAAATTGCCCTTTCTACATATAAAAGGTAAAAAGTGACTTTAAACCGTTGAAATGATGGTGATAAATTGTTCAAAAATTATTTCTTTACAAATAAAGCACAACCTGAAGCTTCCGTTATTGATCAAAGATAGAAATATATTTTGGATAAAGTCTTGGTCTCAAGCATGTCATTATCACAAATTTAGAGTACTAATTCATTATATCCTACTAGATTGTCAACTTTAATTTGAATAAATTTTGTTTGCATAACTTCTCTTAATTCTATTTTTTACTCATAAAATCTTCATGAAAGTTCTTTCAAATTTATCATTCTTGATCTTATTTTTCATTTTTTATTTTATCATTGACTTGATCTTATTTTTCATTTTTTTATTTTATCATTGACTTGATCTTATTTTTCATTTTTTTTCTTTAAATTAATTTTTTTTAATGTTTTTTAAGTTTGTTTTTTATTTGAACTAGTTTTTTGTTTTTCTAATTAAACAATTACGATTACAAATAACCACGATAGCATTTTTAAGCCATTAGGTTTTGTTTATGAATTACTAAACAATTTCGATTTTTATATTTTTCGAGAACGCAATTACCCCAACCATTGCCATCTCCCAAATTTGTTTCTACTCATTGTAAAGTTGTGATGTGGACTTCTATGTAGGCACCCTTGGTTCCCCTGGAAGAGAATAGCAGTATTCGGTTGATGATATTAGAGCTATTATTAAAAAATCAATTGATTCCTCATTTTGTGGAGCTCTTACTTCGACAGTCACAGATGAGGAGATCAAGGACACTTTGTTTTCCATGAATGATGATAAAAGTCCAGGTCCTGATGGTTATACTGCCTTGTTTTATAAAAGAGCTTGGTCTATTGTGGGGCCCGATGTTATGAAGGTGATCAAATCTTTTTTCCAGTCAAGGAAACTTCTGGGAGAATGCAATTCAACTGTGTTGGCCCTAATTTCGAAGGTACGTAACCCATCCAGAATTGGTGAGTATAGGCATTGACGAGGGGGATCTCGAGCTGAGGTGAAATGCCCACGCCGAGCTGAGTTGGGCTTATCCGAGTCAAGCTCAACACATTCAGCTAATGCCCGACCTGGATGCTGGTCCAACCTCACCTCGACCCCGGAGAATCCCGACCTCAGCAAATAGTTGTTCTGATGGGACATAAAGCTGCAACGCATTAAATGCTGTCAGGTCCGAATTTAGTATAAATAGAGCACCACTCCCTTCATTTCAAGGGTGACTGATCATTCTATGCTTTCAGCTAATTTGCCAGCTCGGACATACTAATCATTCGCACGCTTGAGGGAAAAATTCGGGTCATCACCCCGCCTTTTCCTTATTTTTCCTTGTACAGGTCAAGTGGCCAACCTGAATCTTCAACTTGGAGGCCAACCTGAAAGTCCACCTCGGAGGCCGACCTCAAGGTCCAGCTTGGCAAAGCGTAGAAGCCCAACCTCAACTGCGAGGTTTCCAACCTCGACAGTTTGGCGCCGTCTGTGGGAACGAGTTTTTTTTATCACTCTTCTCACCACTCATTGAGAAACCATCATGGTACAAACTAGAAGCCACAGCGCACCGGTAGAGGACTCGCCCAACCCAGACGAGGACCTCGAAACCACGCAGGTGCCTAGCCAAGATCCAACCCAGACCGACGTTAGAATGAGTTAGCGTATGTACCTAGCCTCGGAAACCAACCCCTTTACAAATGGAGACCTCAACTCCAGCCTGTCACCGGAGATGAGGATGATACTTACGATGTTCCAGGAGCTAAAGGATCAGGTAGCCCGGCTAGCTGCGGAACCCCCAGTTCTACAAGCAGCTACGCCGTGGTCCGCGCATCCACAGTTCCGCATTCCAGCCCCGGGACGAACTCGAGCATAAGACGGAGAAGGCTCCCAAGAGCCGGAGGCGAGAGGCAAAAGGGTGGCCCAAGCCGACCTCGAGCAGGCTAAGACCGCGGCCGCCACAGCCAAGGTCATTAACCAGCTCGGCGTAAGCCCACTCTCGCCCGAGGTGCTGGCAACGCCATTGCCCACCGGCAACCGGATGCCCAACCTGGCTATCCAACGTGGGATTGGTGGCCAAGTCCTCAGGCGGATGGAGATTGTGCATCGACTTCACCGACCTCAACAAGGTTTGCCCCAAGGACTGCTTTCCCCTACCTCGGATTGATCATATGGTGGATGCCACCTCCGGATTTGAGTTACTCTCTTTCATGGACACCTTTAAAGGCTATAACCAGATTAAGATGGCTCCCGGAGACAGAGAGAAGACTGCCTTCACCACCGATAAAGGTCTCTACTACTATGAGATCATGCCTTTTGGCCTCAAGAATGCTGGAGCTACCTACACTCGGATGGTGAACAAGGCTTTCAAAAATCAGATTGGCCGAAATATGGAGATCTATGTAGACGGCGTGTTGGTCAAGAGCAGAAGGGCAGAAGACCATGTAACCGACCTGGCTGAAGCCTTCGCCGTAATGGAGCACTTTGGGATAAAGTTGAACCCGAAAAAGTGCGCATTCGGTGTCAAGGCGGGAAAGTTCCTCGGTTTCATGGTTACAGCCCGCGGAATTGAAGCCAACCCGGAGAAGGTTCAGGCGATACTTGACCTGGCGCCGCCGACCTGCGTGAAGGACGTCCAGGTGCTCGCGGGCAAAGTCGCGGCGCTGAGCAGATTCATGTCCAGGTCGGCCGACAAATGTGCTCCTCTGTTCAAAATATTGAGAAATCCTAAGAATTTCAAATGGACTAGAGAATGCCAGGACGCCTTCCAGGAGCTGAAAGTGTACTTAGCTTCGCCACCCCTGCTGTCCCGACCTGAGGTGGGGGAGGAGCTAGTATTATACTTGGCATGCTCTGGCACAGCAGTGGCGGCAGCACTGGTCCATGAAGAAGGGAAGGAGCAGAAGCCGGTCTACTATGTCAGCAAAACATTGCAGGGGGCCAAGGCGAGGTATTCCTCCTTGGAAAAACTCGCCCTCGTGCTCGTCACGGCGGCAAGAAAGTTGAAGCCATACTTTGATGCTCATCCAATCAAGGTCATGACTGATGCTCCGCTTAAGTCCATCATTCACAAGCCGGAGGCGTCGGGTAGGCTACTAAAATGGGCAGTTGAGCTGAGCCAATTTGACATCACCTACCATCCCAGAACAGCCATCAAAGCCCAAGCCATCGCAGACTTTGTGGTGGAACGCACTGGCTGAGCCGAACATGACCCGAAGGATGCGTGGAAAGTCCATGTGGATGGGGCGTCCAGGAACATGACCCGACCCGGCATGAGCACCAATATTCCTTCAAGTTCGCCTTCCCGGCTTCCAACAATGAAGCTGAGTACAAAGCAGTTATCGCGGGGCTGAAAATTGCAACTCAGCTCGGGGCACAAATAGTTGACCTGAGCACCAACTCTCAATTGGTTACTAGCTAGATATTAGGAGAGTTCGAAGCTAAGGATAATGCCATGCTGGCCTACCTCAACAGAGTCAAGGACTTGACCTCAGGGCTTAAGAGGTTCACGATACAACAAATCCCAAGGGAGGAGAATATGAAGGCTGACGCTCTATTCAGGTTGGCCTTGGGTGAGAGCCGACCTGCCCTAGTCCATGTGGAGGAAGTGTCTGAACCTAGTATCCAATTGGGAATACCAGCTGTATCCGAGCTCAATTTAAGCCCAGATTGGACCAAACCAATCATGGACTACTTGGAGGGGGTATGACCCCGGAGGATGAAAAAGCAGCTTGAAAGCTCATGAAACAGGCCTCAAGGTTTGTCATAATGGCCGGGCAACTCTACAAAAGAGCCTACACTTGGCCTCTCTTGAAATGTGTCGGGCCCGAAGAGGGAAACTATGTACTCCGAGAGATCCATGAAGGAGTATGTGGAAACCACTTGGGAGGTAAGGCTCTAGCTCGGAAGGCATTGAGGCAAGGCTATTTTTGGCCAACCTTGGAACAAGATGTGAAAGAGTATGTGAGAAAGTGCGACACCTGCCAAAGGTTCGCCAATATACAGAGAAAGCCAGCAGTGGACCTCACAGTGATGATTAGCCCGTGGCCATTCTATCAGTGGGGTTTAGATATCATCGGCCCATTGCCAACCAGTGTTGGCCAAAAGAAGCATGCCTTCGTAGCTGTAGACTATTTCACCAAGTGGCCCGAGACTGAAAGTGTTGCTAGAATAACAAAAAAGACAGCTTGGGATTTTGTATGGAAAAACATCATTTGCCGATTTGGAGTGCCCAAGGGCCTGATAACCAAGCTGGAAGAAGCAGAGGGCCAGTGGGCATCGATTCTTCCCGAGGTGCTGTGGGCTCAACGGACCACCACCAGCTCGGCAACGGGAGAATCGCCCTTCGAGCTGACCTTCGGTACTCAAGCGGTGCTGCCAGTGGAGATCGGGTCTCCGACCAGTAGAACCCTCCACCATGATCCAGAAATAAATGGAGCCCTAATCCGTGAAGAGCTTGACCTCCCCGAAGAGCTCCGAGCTAAAGCTCAAATCAGAATGCTGGCCAGCAAAGCTGCTATGCAAAGATTCTTTGCCAAGTAGGTCAAGCCTAAGCCTATTAAGGTTGGTGACCTCATACTCCGAAAGGCTATCTTTTTGTCGAGCTCAAGTAACAAGCTCTCCCCGACCTGGGAGGGACCATACGAAGTCGTGAAGGAAGTCCGACCTGGGACCTTCTACTTCCGCGACAAGAACGGGAGACTAGTGAAGAATGCATGGCACTATGAACACCTGAAGCGATATTTTGTCTAAAGGCCCCGAGCCAAAATCTTTTGTAAAGGCCACTGAGCCGAAATACAAAGCAACAACCCCGAGCCAAAATTTTGTAACGGCCTCCGAGCCGAAGTCTCCTGAGATGGCCCCGAGCCAAAATCTCATGTAAACGGCCCCCGAGCTGAAATACAATAAAATGGCCCCCGAGCCAGAATATTTTGTTAAGGCCCCAAGCCAAAACATTGTCTGTAATCGGCCCCCGAGCCCAAGCACCTATTCAGCACAATGCCCGACCCGGGCCCAAGCGCCTCAGCTACAAAGCTGCTACCAACTCGGGTTAACGCGGTAGCCACGCTTAATTATGAGCTAACGGTTAAGTAAACCAGCTCGGACTACGCTCCAGCTCGGGTATAATCAATAATAAATTGATTAGCTTTGCCAGTTCGGATTAAGGTCCAACTTGGTCTAATCCGGCTTCAGGTCGGCATGTTAGTTTGGGTCTAAACTCGACCTCAACATTTGTCAACATTAGTTTGACCAATTTTAAATCGGACTGACGAGTCCAGGTCGGCGACGATTATGTAGTTGCCCAGTTAACCAGCTCGGATTAGGATGATAATTCATTAATCGCATCCAGCTCGGTTCATTACGCTTAAGTTTGAATGGTCCATTAAATTGGTCAAACCCCACTTACTTGAGAAAAATTTGCGAAGAGAAACGTACACAAGTACGAACTCGAATAAAACGCAGATAAAAGGAGAACATTCATTTTATTAAATGGAAATACAATTACAAAAGCCCAACCTGGACAAATTTACAAAAAGCCCAACCTGGGCGAAACTACAAAAGCCCGACCCGGGCGACTTTACAAAATTTACTTAGGAGCGGTGGCGGTGGTCGCGTCGGCCTCGTCCCTGACCTAGTCCATGCTCTCCTGGACAAATTTGATCACCTCTTTAGCCTGGGACGTCAGGTCGGCAGGGAGCTCAAGAATCTCCCAAAATTCCGGTGACGGAGCCTCCAAGATTTCGATGTAATCATTCTTGGAGGCGGGGAAGAAGGTCTTCGCTCTCTCCCGAGCTGCGACTTGGCCCCGGAAGTAGTACTCCAGCTCGGCGTACTTGGCCATTGCACCACCTTCCGTGGCCAACCATTCCACAGCAGCCTCGCTGGACTTGAAGGTTTCCACCGCCTTCTCCCCTTGAGGGCCGACCCAATCTAGCAGATCCTGGAGCTTCGCCTCGGCTTCGCGCCTCTCTAGCTTGTAGCGCGCGACATCCTTCGCTGCGGCCTCACGTCGGGATTTCTCAACCTCGAGTTCCTTGCTCAGCCGGTCGATCTCCAACATGTCCGCCTTGTGCCTCTGGGCGGCCTCCTCCCTCAAAGCCTCAAGCTCAGCTCGGGCATCGATGTACCTCTGCTCGATCTCGACGCAATGAGCCTGGGCCCTCGCCAGAAAGCTGGGAGCTGAAAGGATGTGGGACTCGGCCTGCACAAAAAGATAGTGAAGCGATCAGCCGAGCTGAAAAACATAACCAAATCAACACGGTAACAAATGCCTCACCGTGACTATGGCGGTCCTCAGGTCAAGCGACAGCTGCTCCGCCAGGACCATCGCCAGCTTGGGATCGCGAGTCATCTTGGTGGCCTCCACAAAATCTTTGTTGGGAGGGCTCACCTCTGTGACCTTGCCTTTCCTAGAGTATTCGGCCCGAGGCCGCTTCTTGCTATCAGGGCGGGACGCTGAGCACTCCGGGATCGCCACTCCCGACCCTGATCTCTTGGGCAACGGAGATCCCGATGTCCCCTTGGAGGTGGTCTCGGTCCCGACCTCCCGTACTTGGCCGTTAGGCCGTTGCCTCTGCCCCTGCGCAGACCGAGATGAGACCTCGCCACTCGCTTCCTCCTTCTTCTTCTTCATCTGGGCATACGCGAGTCTTCTCATTTCTGCCATACTTGAAAAAAGTAGATGAAAGAAGTGAAAAAGAGCCGATGGCCGACCTAAAAAGACTGGCATTCAAGATATGTGGGGAGGTCGAGCGCTGATCTGTCGAACTGACCCTCTTCTGAACTCGACTTTGCGTCCTCCTCGGACTCGGGAAGTAAGCTGGGATGATCCTTCGTGAGGTCAAGCTCCCTGCCAAATAGCTTGGAGTCCCAGATCCGATCCCATTTGAGCACACTATCGATGTCGATCAACGTCCTCGGCTCGGGCCTCAGAACCCTGACCTCAGCGAGTTCCGCCTTTGAGAGCTTGGGATCGTCGTTCACATCCTTCTTCAAGCCCGAGCTCCAGTCTGACCTGCACCCCGAGTTCACAGCCGGCTCCACCCAGTAATAGTCATTGTGCCAGCCCTTGTTGGAAGAATGCCACTTGGTGAATATGCAATTCCCGACCCGAGCTGCAAAATGAAACCACCCTGGCTGCTTAGGGTTGGGCTTGCACATAAAAAATTGCCTGAACTTGTGCAGGGTCGGCTCAACTTCCTTCTCGAGGCAAAACACATAGAACGCCACCAACACGGCCCAACCATTCGGCGACATTTGACCTGGATTGAGCTCAAAGTAATTCAAAATGGTGGTGATGAAGCTGGGGAGTGGGAGCTGAATAACATCGAATGCCAGGTCATAAATGGTGAAGTGGTTGGGAGGAGGATAACAAGCCGATTCGCGCCGAGCTGGAACTTTCAGCTTGTGGTATTGATCCACCAACCAGTTCCTCAGACTAGCATTGGCCATCTGTACCGTGGAATGGCACTCACGCTTGCAACAAGCGAATAACTGCTCGATTTTCTTTCCCCGAGCCGACGACCCACTGACTGTAGTTGAGCTCCGAGGTCGGACAGCCCTAACTGGTACTGCTTCGATCGGCTCTGCCGTGAAGGCTTCGGCTAAGTACTCATGAGGAATCTCAACCCCCTCCAGCTGATTCAGCGGCTCATCGTCTTCTCTATCTCCTAAGTATTCCAGGTTGACCAAAGGATCCGCCTCGGCCTCCTCTCGCACCTGCCTGACCTCAACGACTTGGCAATCGTCATCACTCTCCCTGGGCTCGGACCGTCTAACTGACCCTGGAGATTCATCGGTGCTGTCGCCGTCTTGGCCTCCATCAGAGGTGGAGCTCGAGCTCGACGGACTCTCGTCCCCACCATACGACCTCACTTCAATTGCTTGGGAATATTCCGACTCCGACCTCCCCATCATGTCTACAAATTGAAAATATATGTACAGGAATAACTAAAGGGAGTCGGGACGTACCTATGGCTCTAGCTGAGAAAAATGACCCGACCTAACTGGCTCCGAGCTACTGGATTCCGAGCTGAATACCCCGAGAAGATGTGTGCCGAGCTAAAAGTGTCCGACCACTCCGGTATCTGACCTGAAAGCTCCGAACCTTGTATGCAAGTGTGAAATGAATCTCGGATGTCAATGCCCTATTTATAGGCAACTTCTGTAACTACCTCGGGAATCCCAAACGTCGCTTCTCGTCATAACTGCCAGGTGATGTGTCAGCCGTCCGAAGGGTATGCGTCGCTGACGTGGCCAACCCCACTCATCCGGGGTCGGGTACCTCCAGCTCGGGAAAACTCCCAAATCCAGATCTCACCCTCTCGATCTCGACTTGGGGGGGGGGATTGACGAGGGGGATCCCGAGCTAAGGTGAAATGCCCACGCCGAGCTGAGTTGGGCTTATCCGAGTCAAGCTCAGCACATTCAGCTAATGCCCGACCTGGATGCTGGTCCAACCTCACCCCGACCCCGGAGAATCCCGACCTCAGCAAACAGCTGTTCTGATGGGACATAAAGCCTTGATGGGACATAAAACTATAACGCATTAAATGCTGTCAGATCCGAATTTAGTATAAATAGAGCACCACTCCCTTCATTTCAAGGGTGACTGATCATTCTATGTTTTCAGCTAATTTGCCAGCTCGGACATATTAATCATTCACATGCTCGAGGGAAAAATTCGGGTCATCACCCTGCCTTTTCCTTCTTTTTCCTTGTGCAGGTCAAGTGGCCGACCTGAATCTTCAACTCGGAGGCCAACCTGAAAGTTCACCTCGGAGGCCAACCTGAAAGTTCACCTCGGAGGCCAACCTGAAAGTTCACCTCGGAGGCCGACCTCAAGGTCCAGCTTGACAAAGCGTAGAAGCCCAACCTCAGCTGCGAGGTTTCCAACCTCGACAGGCATATTTCCCGTTGTAATGTGATTTAAAAATGTAATTCCAAGATTCTGGCTAATAGATTGAAAGGGTGTCTTGAGGGGATTGTTTCGGTGTGCCAAGCTGCTTTTGTTCCAAGCAGATCTATTGCATCTAATATTCTCCTGGGTCAAGAACTAATCTGTGGTTATAGTAGAAAAATGACAACTCCTTGTTGCGCCATTACGCTTGACATTAGAAAAGCTTATGATTCTGTGAATTGGTCCTTTGTACTGCATGTTCTTGAGGCCTTTAATTTCCCGTTGGTGTTCATTGATTGGGTCAGAGCCTGTATTTGTTCTACTAGATTCTCTATCTCCATTAATGGCTGCTTGGAGGGGTACTTTAAATGGGCCAAAGGATTGCGGCAAGGGGACCCTATTTCCCCTTATTTGTTTGTGTTGGTTATGGAGGTTTTCACGTGCTTGGTGAACAAAGCTTCTTCTCACAAAGATTTATCTTTTCACCCCAAATGTGCTAAACGAAGAATCTCTCATTTGTGTTTCATTGATGATATCCTTATTTTTGCTAGAGCAGATACAAATTCTATTAAATCCATTGTGAATATACTTATGTCTTTGGGAGATTGTCGGGTCTTAGGATCAATTCTGACAAAAACAGTATTTATTTTGGTGGCTGTCGTCAGGATGTCAAGGAGAGAATTCTAAATTTGGTTGGCTTTCAGGATGGGGATATGCCTTTCAATTACCTTGGGATTCCGCTTTCTTCTTCTCGTATCAGCAAGGGTTCCTTTCATCCGCTGCTTGACAAAATTTGTGCGCGCATTGGTCATTGGTCGACTAGGTGGCTTTCGTTTGCTGGATGTGTTGTTCTTATTAAATCAGTTCTCATGGGGATGCAGTCATATTGGTCAGGTATGCTCTTCTTCCCTAAGACTGTTTTACTGGAGATCGAGAGGAAGTTTGCTAGATTTTTATAGAAAGAAGAAGATGAGATGGCGAAGGGTGCTAAAGTTTGCTGGAAAGATATCTGCAAGCCTATTAAGGAGGGAGGCTTGGGGTTAAGGAACCTTGAAAATGTTAATGTTGCTTCTGTTTTAAAGCTTATCTGGTTGATCCTGAACTCTCACAATTTAATTTGGGTGAAATAGGTAAATGATTATTATCTCAATGGCCAATCTTTATGGGAATATTAGGTTGGGCAGTGTTCTTCCTGGCATTGAAGAAAATTGATGAAACTTCGAGATTTGGCCAAGCATCATTTTATCGCTAGAATCGGTAAAGGTGACAATATCTCCTTCTGGTTCGACCCGTGGCACCCTAGAGGCATTTTGTTTGATCAAGTTAGTTGTGATGATTTCTTGAGCAGCTCTATCAGTTGTAATTGTAAGGTTCCAAAGATTATTGCTGGGGAAGATTGGTGTGATATGGAGGATATTGTGATTCGAGAAATTATTCATCATATCAATTTCAAACCCATTACCAATTGTGATGATAAGTGGATGTGGAAGGGCCGGTCTAATGGTATTTTCTCTGTTTCTTCAGCTTGGGAGACAGTTAGAGAGAGGGGTGATTTGGTGTCTTGGTACCCATTAGTTTGGAGCAAGATTAGAATTCCAAAACATAGTTTCACTACATGGCTAGCAATACAAGATTGTCTTCCTACCAAGGTGCGTCTCCTCTCTTGGGGTGTTGTTGATATTTGTACATGCTTAGTATGTGGTCTTGCGCCTGAGGATAGGAATAATCTTTTTCTTGAATGTGGTATGACTAAAAGAATTTGGAGATGGGGCCTTCAGTTAGCTTTGATCCCGGAATATTTTTCGGATTGGGATAATATTGGGGATTGGGTGAAATCAAATTGCGGGGGTGAAGACCTTCAAGCTACTATTGTGAAATTGCTGTGTTGCAGCATTGTTTACTCAATGTGGAGAGAGATAAATTATAGAATCCATAGGCAAATTTTTAACCCTGAGGAGACCATTCAACAGAATATTATGCAAGCTATTAAGCTTAAATTGAGTGTTTGTAAGAAGTTTAAGAGGAGTGTTGCCAATATTGATCTTTGTAATTGTTGGAGACTGGATAAGGGATGCCTCACTAGTTAATTTTTTTTGGGTAGGATCTGTGTACATGTTTTTTGAGTTGAGTTTAATAAAAACACTTTGCTTTCTTAGCCAAAAAAAAAAAAAAAGTTGTGATCTTTTCACCCTATACACTTAGGCCACGTTGTTCACCCTTCATTAGACATGCCATGGCCGGCATCTATCATAATCAAGCTTTTTGTTTTGATCAACGGTTAGCATAATTAATGATGGTCGTCCAATATTATTATATGACAAATTTCAGATTTTCATTTTTCCAGTGGACATCATGACAATAGAAATTAACACTCGTACGATTTATGTTTTCTTTAGTGAAAGATATAATCAATTTGTCCAATTAAATATGCCTAAGAAAATCAATATACTTTATAAGAAAAAGAAAAAAAAATTAAAGTGGCTCACATATGTACTTGCCCTTGCACAAAGACGATATTTTTTTTTTCATTTTTGGTTTAATAACTAAGCCTATAGCAATAAAGAGAACATGATATAGTAGCACTGATGACTCTAATAGAGAAGGACAAAGAGAGAAAAATATTTCCCTCAGATAATTTTTGATTCGTGATTATTGGCTAAGCCTCCCATCAAATCCAAAATAATAAAAAATAAAAACAAAAATAAAAAGAGTAACTGAGATGCCAGATGCCAAAAGTGAGATAATAATGCAAAGAGGTCAAGGCATGTCAAGAAGAGTGATATCATCATCGAAAGAAGAAGGAACAATTGTATGAAGGCAGACTACAAGAAAACGAAAGAACCTCATATATATGAAAGAGCCTCATAGGGCATCATTTGACTCCTAAAATTTAAATACATACAAAATATAATTTAGTAGTCTTACAAGCCCATTATTGGGGTCAATAAGTCTAACCAGAATTCCAATCCAATAACAGGAACACAAAAAAGAAGTTCAAAATAATACCAAGAAAGAAAGTTCAATATAAACAAGTGTTTCATTTTTTCTCTCTTTGAAGCCAAAAACAAAAAAGAAATTCATCTTTTGTCTGAACAATGTCTGGAAGCAAAATTGGTGATTGAAGAGCATACAGCCTACTGCAATGGACAAGTTTGTTATATTGAAAACCCTAATCTTAATTCAATTCAAGAGTAAGGTTTGTCACTTGAATAAATTTATCAATAGATATGAAGCATGTCTGTTAGTACATTCATTCTTAATACACTCTTGTTTAGTAACTGCTGCAATGGATATGTTTGTATATCTTGAAAACCCTTAGGTTTTTAAAAAAAATCTTGAATCAATTCACCAGTTAATCTAGATACTGTATCAAGTCACTTGAATAACAAGTTACTCAATAGATAGATATGAATTCTTGTTTAGATTTAAATAAGTGAACTATTGAGAGAAATCAAATTTAAATAGAACAAATAAAGTACAACCCAAACGAAAAATAGAACAAGCAACCAAACACTCCAAAATGGTCCAAACTGAACAATATCAACAACATGGGTCATAGCCCAAAACGCAGAGCAAGAACCTAGAAACCCTAGCTCGTGGGAGATTATGCCTGTCTGTATTATTTTATAAGTAATGCAATATTTTTTTGACCGAAAAAAGGAAAAATAGCACATATAAACTCTATTATTTAAATTTAATCAATTTGGTACCTATAATTTTTCTAATAAGTTTCAAATTTATTTCCATTGTTCAAAATTAGTCAATTTAGTCCTTATTATTCTCAAAAAAAATTATTTAGTCCTTATTATTTCTCAGAAAATTTCAAGTTACCCAATTCAAGCATTAAATTTTCTTGAAAAATACTAGAGACTAAATTGAATTTTTTGAAAAACAATATAGACTAACTTTACTAATTTAAATAATAGAGAAAAATTTAAAGTTTTTAAGAAAATAATATGGACTAAATTAATTAATTTTGAATAATAAAAATAAAATTAAAATTTTAGTAACTAATAAAGACCATTTGCGCAAATTTCCCGATCGGAAAAATATCAAGTATGCCAAGGAATAAGTAAATTTACATACAAAGGGAAAGTTTTGTCATTTCCTTAAAAAAACTTATTAAGAAATGAAACTATTATGTGGGGACCTTTCATCATATAAGGATTGTCAAATTTTGGAATTATAATTTACCTTGTCCAAGAGACCAGGATAATGAAGGGGGTTTAAGATAGTTTTGATGTGGGCTGCTTGTGTGGGCTTTGAATAATCCTGTAAGGCAAGAATTCCTGATTTCATAAGTTTCGAAACCCTGATTTCATAACAAAATTTGTCCATTTCAATTGACCAAAACATGATATTGATAAATTTAAAAAGATTATAACTTTGTTTTCTTATAAAGCTCTTCTCTACTTTACAACTTTCTTTCTCCTCATAGGACCATTAGTTTTTGATTTTGGAATGAAATCATAAATGCTATAAAATTATGAGCTTCCATACTTGCTTTTGTTTACAATTTTTATAGTGGACAAATTTTGTTTATAAATAAATTTTATTTGGAGGGGTATATCCAGTTTCGTGATGTTGATGGTTCATATCAACATTTAATTGTACGTCATTTGAGCATGAAAAATTGACCGCAAGCAATGTTTCAAGTGACAGAGACATGCTCAAGCACATAGGTCGACCTTTTTTTTTTTGGTCGAAACACAATAAATTAATATTGCAAAAGAAAAAAGTACAAATGTTTAACCAACGCCTAAAGGTCTAAAATCCGATAGCAGAAAATGATACAAAGTGGGTGGGATATTAGAAACCCAATCAAGAGGCAAACTATTTCTAAGATAACATTTGACAACCCAATCGCACGCATAATTAGCTGCTCTTCTAATGCATTGAAGCCGAATTGAGTGGCTCGATACAACAATCTTTTGAATATCCTCCACCACCGGTTTTACTTTCCAAGGAGCAAGTAATGGAGAATTGATTGTTTTAAGAACCATTTCTGCATCACTTTGAGCTGCAAATTGGCAAGCAAATCTGATGGCCAAAGCTTCAGCTTTGAAACAGAGGAACAAATAGTAGAAAAGGCTTGCCCATTGATAAGATCTCCACGCCAATCTCTGCAAATGAATCCGTATGCTGCACTCAAGGAGAGCTCTCGGAAGGCCGCATCAACATTGAGTTTAAGACTGTTACAAGATGACAGGCTCCAAGTCGTTGGGATATTGGAGGTTTGTTGAGAGAATGCCCGATGAAATCCAAGCCTGGGCTGATTGTGAAAGGATCGTGCTTACAAGACGTGAATCACAACATATAGTGAGCTAGGTGGAAGCAAAAACTTGATTTCAAAAATTTTTCAGCAACACTTATCATTTGTATTCACCATAATACCTTATGTCTAGTCCATGTAATCAACATATCTACTACATATATAAACATATATATGAATGAACAAGAGTTATCAAGGTATACCTCTTGAAGATCTAGCCAAAGGAATGAAGAAGCACCACAAGAATGATGACCAAGTCTTTCACACGTGCAAAAGGTCTAGTTCGTCCACACGAGCATCCAAGAGCTTCTTCTCCACAAACCAAATCTTTGTACTAGCCATTTAGGTGGGTTAATGAGCTTACACAAGTGTTGAAAGCATGAGAAAAATTCTGCCCAAGCTTTCTAGCTATGGCTGAAAATATGAGAGAGAAAATAGAGAGTGAAGAGAAAAATTAATGTGCATAATTTTTTCACTCATCTTTTGTTATATCTCTCTTCATATTTTCTATGCATATATTTTTCCTATGCAAACTTTGTGTCTTGTGCATTGCATACATATATGTCTCCAATACATCCTAGTGTCTTGTGTATTCCCAACATATATGTTTCCAATGCATCTATGTGTCTTGTGCAACAATATAATACAAATATATTGGATAGTGGAAAATTATGGAATTATCCATTATTCTTGCCACAATAAATCATAGCCATAGATCTAGTCAAGATCAAATCTTGGCCTTAGATTATAATTAATCCTAATCAATATTAGATTAATTAATTGGAAACTAACTTTTCATATTTATACTTTGGCCCCAATACTTTTAATAGTTACACTTTTGGCCCATTACGTTTTAATGACCAAACACAATAACGTTAACTCTTTAATGTTTTCAAACTTATTGTAATATGTAGGCATATAATATATATATATATATATATATATATATATATATCTCCATATATATATATATATATATATATATATATATATATGGAGATATATATATATATATTTTGCGTTGTATACGTTAGTGGAACAATATATAATTCTCTACTAACTTGCCAATTAAATCTTAGCCATGGAATTTAAATAAGATCAAATCTTGGCTCTTGGATTATAATTAATCCTAATCAATATTAGATTAATTAATTGGAAACTAACTTTTCATATTTATACTTTGGCCCCAACACCTTCAATAATTACACTTTTGGTCCATTACAACTTAATGACCAAATATAACAACGTTAACTCTTTAACGTTTCCAAACTCATTGTAGAAACTCTATTCATGATACTCAAACGTGTGTGACTCTTTAGATTCACCACCGTATAGAAATGAAGGACAATTAAACCCTTTCAATCTATTCCAAAAATGTCTCCGTCATTCTCGGAATGCCCTCACGTTCTAGAGTGACGCCTAGTAACATATCAAGACAATATATACGGTAATGAAGTCAATTTCTTGTGAATCTATTTATAGTCGCCGATTATCGTGCAATCCAATCCTTCCATTAATTGTCTTGTCGAGCAAGAACCATGATACAATTAAGTTCATAAACTCGATACTATGCATAGATCTAATTGGTGTAATGAGAGATGACACATGGAAAACCCTTTCTTTATCATTCATACCTTGGCCAAGGATTTCCTCATTAAACAACTAAGCTTAGATCGCATAGGACATCGCCTCACGCCGGAGGTTAATGGATCCTCTCTTGACCACTACTTGTCAATCACTATACCAGATGAATGAAACTGCGAGAGGACGTATCTTATCTCGTTTGTCGAAACAATTATTGTCCAAACGCTAGAATCAAACCCTAATACATATGACAACCGTAATGTCTCAAGTCTAAGAATTACATGCACAATCGCAACGAATAACAAATTATTAATCCAAAGTCATGTAATTTGTTTATTCACGTCACATTCAATGATCTATTCAACTAATAGTCATTCACATGTTTGTTAGTCGCATCGCTATGCTGTTATGGCACGTGGCTCACCATCATTTATCATTAACATCCCTATGTTAATCAAAGGTAACAACACATGTGATAGTCCGTAATTGATTATTAAAGTCCCGATCAAATAATCTAAGGACTATGAACATTTTAAGTATTTATCATATTAAGGAAATATGCCAACATATTCTAAACGCTTTTAGAATACATTCCTCTAATGAAAATACTAGGGACTCATTCATATACGTAAATAAGGAGAATATGAATGTCCTAATTATGTCAATATGAAAACGGACATATAGACACAAATGCCATAATATACAAGTTAATGTCAAAATGCCCCAATATATGTCATCCAAATATATAGCATTAAGGCATATCTCTAACAATCTCCCACTTGCACTAATGCTATAAAACATAGTATTAGTACAACAAACAATGATATCGTATACTCATATTCTCAAAACGAGGACCTAACTGTGACTGATTCATAGCTACGGTAAGTGGGTCAGCTACATCAAGAGATGTGGCCGTTTTCTGCAAAGACATATCTCAATATGATTATTGGCTATAGATACAACACATGAAGATGGAAACACTTTTCCAAATGTTTGGATATACAGTGAGACCTGGGTTCCACAAGCTTGTGCAGTAGCTCCCTATAGTCATAACACAAAAGCATCACAACTTAACGGTAGGAACCATAAGTAACTCGTATGATTTTCTCGATCCAAACAACCTCTTTTCGTAATATTACATATCACAAAAAAAAAAACATGAGTTATGTAATGGAATCTACAATTTGTTTAGAACTTTTCTAACTTATTGAGCTCCCACTACAAATAAACGTGAACCCTAACATAGACATTCTCTTATAAGATTCAGATTAAGAATCCGAACTAGTAAATCCGTCACTACAGAATTTACCTCCTCCCTGAACTAAAATATATCTTTAATTCTTCCCAAGTACTTAAGAATATACTTCAATTCAATCCACCATTCCCAAACTTGGATTTGACTGATATTTACTTACTCGTAACACTTTACAGTTTAAACAATATCAAGTCTTGTACATAATATAACAAATATGAAGTTACTATAACTTTGAATACAAATTTGTCATGCAACTAGAGTTTCTTGAACACCTTCAAAAGCACTCTTATGTACAATCTAAGGAATATGTCGAGTAATCTATTTGTACTATCATTATAGCTACAAATTCACAAGATACGAACGACAAGTTCTAAATGGAGAGCATTTAATATGACTAGACTATAATTAATATCACAACACACATATCATCAACTATGATATTGAAGTCATCAATATTGCAATTATAGAAAAGTGGATGCGCTCCCAATATTCTTTTGCAATCACAAGGTTCATCTACATTTTAAATGAAATCTAACTCTTTAATCTCATTTGAAATGGGTGAAATATTTCCAAGGAATTCACTTAAAAATCCACAAGTGAATTTATCAAGTATGCACATATTACTCATATCAATATATCAAAATCATCAATATAGTAATACAATGTGCTATAATGACTAGCATAATACAACGAGACTAAAGCACAATAATTGGTAAAAGGATTTCATCATAGCTAACACTTTGGCTTTGATGATATCTTTTAGAAACCAATATAGCTATAAAAGGTCATTACCCTTTTCTATTAACTTCAACCTTTATCTCGGAGATCAATATCCAGATTAAGCTACAGTATATGAAGTCTCATTATTATGCTTTGCATTATATAGTTTCTTGGAGTCAATATCACATATACCATTTCTTTGTGAATCGTAGGATCAACTAATTGATCATTATCTCAAAAACACAAACAACTTTTGTGCATTCCAAAAAGATATTCTTATATTCTTTTAAAGAATGAGATACACTGCTAGATTTGCAAAGATCTTGTGTGATGACACATCTCGGACCTTATTGAATACATTCATTACTTTGGTCTAGGTGCTTTTATAGCTTTTGACGATACGTCCTCAATTTCTATTTTATTATAAAGTAACATCTTCTTGAACAAAACTTTTTCTTCAAGAAAGATTACAATATAATATATCAATAGACATTGATCATTAAATAGAAATTATATCCTACAAAACTAGGATATATTATAAAATTACCTTTAACCAAAACTCCTACTAGTCCTTTAAAAACTTTTCAATAAAAGTAGGACAAACCAAAATGTTACATTTAATCATTGGTTGCTATCCAACTTATATCAAATATAAAGTTATAGCAATAGTAGAAATTTACTATTCAACATAAAATTAAATTAAGGAAAGAATGACCCACAAATAAATATAATGATTAGTCAAACTAATCAACAATTGTACTATGTTCAACAAAGCACAGTTTCTTCACTAAGAAAAACCCTATTTAATTGTGGTACACCGGACATAATTAATTTCGATACTATATTAAAATTTTAGGATACTCAAACAAAATAGTACTTAAGTATTTTACCTTCATGATCTAATCATAAGGCACTAATACATTTTTCTATACGAGCCTAATCACAAATAGCTCTAAATACATCAACATGTACTAATCCAAATAGCCTAGTAGTTTTAATCCTTTATCAAACAAAGGATGACTTGGTTACAATTCTAATAAATATGATGTATAAGTTTATCAAACCAACCTAATCATCATCTTATTATTAGAAAAACCTAATCATGTAGAAACTATAATTAATTTGGATTATTTGAGTAATCTTAAAATTTGGTGGATGGTTATAACTGTTAACAATATGTTTGCAATAAATTCTTTCGTCTATATCAAGATAATAAAGATTACACCATAATGCGCTTTTATAAGCTTTAGGAATATACATTTTTATTCCTAATATCATTTAAGGTATAATCCTTAAAATACAAAACATGTCCAGAAGGCATCCAAAACAAATTGTCTTTAGCTAACGCAACAACCTTTGTTTCATTTGCTAACACTGAAAATATTCCACGCTTCCAAAACCGCACTACTGTGATTAAGATTCTATCATTGAACACATACACTAATGTTTCACTAGAATCAAAAACTCAAAGTAGTACCAATCATAATAAAAGAAGATCTATAATCCATAGTAGCTTTACAACCTTGACATTCAAGCTATAAAGATACTTTGGATTAAAACCTCTTTTAATGTCCGGTTTTAAGGCTATGAAAACACCTTTCACACATGCCTATACAATCCTTAATTTTCTTCTTAGATATGCTCCCACTAGCTAATAGAAATCATCTTTCTTTGCCTTTCTTCTTTGCATTACCACTAACCAAAGAGGAAATACAATTATGAGAATGAATTTCATTTATATCTAATATCATGACATTAAATATGCTTATCACACAAACATTTATTAGTTTAGAATTATATTCTTTACATATTGCATACCTATATGCAAACTATGAAAGAATACAAATCCTAAGCATATTTAACTTGTTTTACTTATCAACCATAAGTATTATAACTTTTCGCTTTGATACTTTATCAAGATGGAAAATAACGGACCATACAATTCTAAGAGTTGATTAAGTTTCTAAGAACCATTTTTAGACAAAATCGTTAATTCAAAAAATTTGGTCCGATTACGCGATATATAGTCTAGTTAATTAAAAACAGGTTCATAGTTGTAGCCATAAATGTATGCAGAAAATAAGATCGCGAGTTGATATAAACTTGTTAAAACATTTAATTTTGGCCTTTAATTAAATGATATCTCCCACTAATTTTATCGAGTCCCACACTTCCTAAATAAGATCGTAAATCTAATTAAAGATTCATTAGTAGGTGACCATAGTTCTCTTTAATATGAATACCCTTCAGCTTTAGTGCATTATTGGAATATAGATACAAAAAGTTAGCAACGATTACTATCTATATCACTATATAGGATATGGCCATTTTGCCCCTAAATCACCATAACCTCAGCTTTGGTGTATTATTGGAAACGTGATCTAGTTAGATTACACCCACCGTCACTGTGTTGCGACAATTTGAATCTCGACCTCAGCTTTAGTGCGTTATTGGCCTCTGGATATTGGCCCAACACAACATCACTATGTTTGCTAGGTAAATATAATACTTTCATGGAATATGTCTTCCTACCTTTGGGTTAGCCAAGGCATACCCAATCGAGCAAATATAACCTAGGATAGTGGAGGGCAATGATAAATACTTTTACCGCTTTACAATCTAATATGTTTGCACGTAGGAAGATTTTGAATTTTAATTAGGTCTCACTTTGCACATTAGTTCATTTACAAGCATACATCACATATAGGCAAATAAATAAACAAACATACAAAATCATACATCATGGTGGATCATGGACTTGGACTATGAATTAAATCAAGACAAAAATAAAACCTAAACAAGCACATCTTCATGTCTTCTTTGGTCTTGTCTTCTTGATTTTTCTCAATGATCCAAAGCACCTTCAACTCCTTGAAAGCCACCAATGGTCTTCTTGCAAACTTCTTGTAGAAATTACATACATTATGCCTTACTACAATTTTCTCTCAATTGCAAGAAAGTAAAACGAGACTTATGCCTCAATTACATACTAATGAATGGTAAAATTAGTTACAACACCATCTAACCATTCACTAACCAAGTCCATGATCAAATTCACCATCCAACATTAAACATCACAATGTAATATAAAGCTCATAAAGCTAAGTGAATGCATCATATACATAAACACAAAAAAGCTAAACAAGCAAGCTAACATAAACTAATGTATCCTATACATAAAATAAATGATAGCAAATTTGCAATAAGTTTCGTATCTTGACCTTTTAACATCTCATGTTAAACAACACACAAAAGAACTCAATAAAACCAATTTTAAACACATACTTGTTGATTAAGGCCCAACATAAATCCTTTGTTAATTTCATGGCCCAATTTGAGTTCTAAGGCTTATTTTTAATCTTCACTAAGAAAAAACTTCATCTAATCTTATTAGACTTAAACCCACTGATTTTTATGCCCATTAGTCTTAATCAAAATCCAATCATTTAGCCATGACATTCAAATTTATGACCCATCACAAACTTACTGCACATATACTAAATATATTGATTCTGTTCGCCTATCTACTGTTCTCCAAAAATTCTAAAATTTTACAGAGACGTATCTCTTCGAGTGTAGATAGATTTGGAATCAAACGGATCTCAATTTGGAGTTAAACTCACTGAGTTGTGCCTCTCGGAGCAGATACTGTGCAGTTTGTCCAGAAAAGCGCGAGAATCAGTGAACTTATTGATTTTGCTAAAAATGAAAATCTTAACCACGAAATTAGGAGATGCATATTAGAGGATGAAATGTTCTACTATCTCTATAGCATAACATATCCAAAAATCAGCCTCAAACAAAAACATTTGCTATGTCAAAAAAGTAACGCAAAAACAGTGTGCAGAAACATTTTTCAGAAAACTTCTAAGCATCAAACATGCAAGTATTGCGTTCTAGTTCTTTTGTGCTCAAAACTCTTGAAACATTAAGCATATATATGTGACTATATGGACTACACAAACAAGGCTCTGATACCACTTGAAAGGATCGTGCTTACAAGAGGTGAATCACAACATATAGTGAGCTAGGTGGAAGCAAAAACATGATTTCAAAAATTTTTCAGCAACACTTATCATTTGTATTCACCATAATACCTTATGTCTAGTCCATGTAATCAACATATCTACTACATATATAAACATATATATGAATGAACAAGAGTTATCAAGGTATACCTCTTGAAGATCTAGCCAAAGGAATGAAGAAGCACCACAAGAATGATGACCAAGTCTTTCACACGTGCAAAAGGTCTAGTTCGTCCACACGAGCATCCAAGAGCTTCTTCTCTACAAACCAAATCTTTGTACTAGCCATTTAGGTGGGTTAATGAGCTTACACAAGTGTTGAAAGCATGAGAAAAATTCTGCCCAAGCTCTCTAGCTATGGCTGAAAATATGAGAGAGAAAAGAGAGAGTGAAGAGGAAAAATAAAGTGCAGAATTTTTTCACTCATCTTTTGTTTTTTCTCTCTTCATATTTTCTATGCATATATTTTTCCTATGCAAACTTTGTGTCTTGTGCATTGCATACATATATGTCTCCAATACATCCTAGTGTCTTGTGTATTCCCAACATATATGTTTCCAATGCATCTATGTGTCTTGTGCAACAATATAATACAAATATATTGGATAGTGGAAAATTATGGAATTATCCATTATTCTTGCCACAATAAATCATAGCCATAGATCTAGTCAAGATCAAATCTTCGCCTTAGATTATAATTAATCCTAATCAATATTAGATTAATTAATTGGAAACTAACTTTTCATATTTATACTTTGGCCCCAATACTTTTAATAGTTACACTTTTGGCCCATTACGTTTTAATGACCAAACACAATAACGTTAACTCTTTAACGTTTTCAAACTTATTGTAATATGTAGGCATATAATATATATATATTTCTTATATATATATATATATATCTTCATATATATATATATATTTTGCGTTGTATACGTTAGTGGAACAATATATAATTCTCTACTAACTCGCCAATTAAATCTTAGCCATGGAATTCAAATAAGATCAAATCTTGGCTCTTGGATTATAATTAATCCTAATCAATATTAGATTAATTAATTGGAAACTAACTTTCCATATTTATACTTTGGCCCCAACACCTTCAATAATTACACTTTTGGTCCATTACAACTTAATGACCAAATATAACAACGTTAACTCTTTAACGTTTCCAAACTCATTGTAAGCTCATTGTAGAAACTCTATTCATGATACTCAAACGTGTGTGACTTTCTAGATTCACCACCGTATAGCAATGAGGGACGATTAAACCCTTTCAATCTATTCCGAAAATGTCTCCGTCATTCTCGGAATACCCTCACGTTCTAGAGTGACGCCTAGTAACATATCAAGACAATATATACGGTAATGAAGTCAATTTCTTGTGAATCTATTTATAGTCGCCGATTATCGTGCAATCCAATCCTTCCATTAATTGTCCCGTCGAGCAAGAACCATGATACGATTAAGTTCATAAACTCGATACTATGCATAGATCTAATTGGTGTAATGAGGGATGACACATGGAAAACCCTTTCTCCATCATTCATACCTTGGCCAAGGATTTCCTCATTAAACAACCAAGCTTAGATCGCATAGGACATCGCCTCACGCCGGAGGTTAATGGATCCTCTCTTGACTACTACTTGTCAATCACTATACCAGACGAATGAAACTGCGAGAGGACGTATCTTATCTCGTTTGTCGAAACAATTATTGTCCAAACGCTAGAATCAAACCCTAATACATATGACAACCGTAATGTCTCAAGTCTAAGAATTACATGCACAATCGCAACGAATAACAAATTATTAATCCAAAGTCATGTAATTTGTTTATTCACGTCACATTCAATGATCTATTCAACTAATAGTCATTCACATGTTTGTTAGTCGCATCGCTATGCTGTTATGGCACGTGGCTCACCATCATTTATCATTAACATCCCTATGTTAATCAAAGGTAACAACACATGTGATAGTCCGTAATTGATTATTAAAGTCCCGATCAAATAATCTAAGGACTATGAACATTTTAAGTATTTATCATATTAAGGAAATATGCCAACATATTCTAAACGCTTTTAGAATACATTCCTCTAATGAAAATACTAGGGACTCATTCATATACGTAAATAAGGAGAATATGAATGTCCTAATTATGTCAATATGAAAACGGACATATAGACACGAATGCCATAATATACAAGTTAATGTCAAAATGCCCCAATATATATCATCCAAATATATAGCATTAAGGCATATCTCTAACAGATTGATGTAGGACAGATCATGAATGTCAATTTGAGTCTGAGAGATTACTTGTTCAATATTAACCATTTTCCCTCGATACTAGCTTGATATCTTTGTTTCCGTATCTGCCAACAACACAAAGCAACAAGGGAGAATGCTTCGTTTCTGCTATACCCCGCTTGCACACATTGTTCAGTGATCTGGATGAGGCAAACATCCAATCTTGAAATACTGCACGGGTTGATGACATAGTGGAATAGTGATCCACACCAGAACCGGATCGTCCAAGGGCAGGTAAGCTTCACAAATTCAATGTCAGATTTACATATGCTATAGATAGGGGACGAAGAGCATTTGCGATTGAAAAGATTTTCAAGCTTGGGTAGACTATTTCTAACTGCTTTACAAAGGAAGATTTGAATCCTTGGTGGGATCTTTTTGGATCAAATGAGACACCAAACATCTGTATGGATAAAATGTGAAGAACTTGCACAGGATCTTGAATTTCTTGATGAAAGCGTATTCAACTCTTTAGCTACTCTATATCCTGACTTGACTGTGTAATATCCATTTGAAGTGAGTGGCCAAACAAGTTTATCACTGGCAAGTGAATAGCAAGGATGGCATCAACAATGGTACTTGGGAAGACGGAATTGAGGCAACTAATGTTCCACTTCCCCGACTCCGCATATAAAAGCTCACAAACTTTGGATAGACCATCAATTCTGTAACTTGAGAGGTTGGGGAAGCTTCTTATCCATGGGTCTTCCAAAATATTAACATTGGTTCCGCTCCCAATAGACCACAGGGCTTTGGAAATGATGATGTCTCTTCCTTTCAAGATGCTTTTCCATGACCAAGAAGCAATATGGTGACTTTTAACCTTCCAAAAGCATTCTTTAGTACAATAAATACCAAAGAGAATTTCAGCCACAAGACTCGATGGATTAGAGATAAGTTTCCAGGCTTGTTTCGCAACAAGAGCAAGATTGAAACAATATAAGTCTTTGAAGCCCAATCCCCCTCGGCATTTAGCTTCCGTCAAGTCACTCCACTTGATCCAATGAATCCTTTTCCTGCCTTCTTTATTCCACCAGAAATCTGCAACCAAGGATGAGAATTTCCTGTAAAAAGATTTAGGTCGACTTGATCATCTCCTTTCTTGATTTTCTTTGAAGGGATAAAATTACAAAGATAAGAGATTGTAGAATACCGACACGAAATCGACACATAAGCCAACAAAAATGCACTTGGTTTTAAAATATGTACATAATACCTCCTAGTACCATATAGGTCATGCAACAATTACAACCAAAACTTATGCATTGTCATTAACTTTTGGTAGTGAATGCAAAATTTTTTGCACATTTGAACATCAAAATTAGAATTTCCATGTATCACAAAGGGTAAATTTCACACTTAATCCCTATTGTTTGTAATTTTTTTAAGCTGGTTCTTAATGTTTAAAAAAAATCATATTAGTCCTTAATGTTTACAAAGTTATTCAAAATAGTTTCTATTGTTTAAAACTAGCCAATTTAGTCCCTATTATTTCCAAAAAAAATTCATTTAGTCCCCAAATAGGGATCACATGCATGGATTGAATTGAATTTTGTTAGAAAATAATAGCGACTACATTGAATTTTTTAAAAAATAATAAGGACTAAATTGGCTAAGTTTGAACAATAGGAACCATTTTGAATAACTTTTGTAAATATTAGGGACCTCTATGAATCTTTTAAAATATTAGGAAGTACGTTGAAAAACATGTAAACAATGGGGACTAAGTGTGAAATTTACCCTATCACAAACCAATGTCAAGGTGAATATGACTAAGGACATATTTGACTCAATTTTTAGACACTTAAAAACGTAATCTATGAGTTTAAAAGTAAAAACTAATTTGTTTGATCTCGTTTTTTAATGAGGTTTTAGGTAAAAGTCGAAGTTAAAAAACTTTAAAAAAATTAAAAGCTCCAAATCATGTGGCCTCAACCTTTACCCTACCTGCCACCCCAATAGCCCTCACCTACACCTTAACACCACCACATACCCCACCGTACCATGCTACCACCTCCAGCACACATATTATACACACCACATATACAACAACAAACCTACTCACAACAAATATACATACACAAATACCATGAGCAAACATACACCGCGAACACATATGCACACAACACATATTGGACACACCTATACACGCAATAGGGGTTTGCGATTTGGAGGTGAAGGCATTAAGGGTAGTGGGTGGCGATTTTAGGAGGGTGAGGGGATGGATAAGGGTGGGAGGATTTTTTAATTTGTGAACTAACCATTATATCCAATTAAAGATATTTTGGTCTATAAAATAGTTCATTCAAGTGGGTCACTTCGATATTCATGCTCATCGTGCATGAAGCATAAATTCAATTAACTTAGATAGATTTTCTAAATAATGGTGGTATTTTGCTCCATTTTATCAAACCATAGGGGTGTAAGTGCTAGTTTGGGCATCATAGGGAGTTTCATGAACTTTTACCTAATTATATTGTGACGCCCGAGGATTTTATCACACATATTTTAAATAACTGTTGCATAAACTACTTGTACATTTTACGTGCATTTCTTGTCTTCTTTAATTGTTTATTTCTGAGGTACTATTCATAAAAAAATTTACTGTCTCGGATATGCGATTCAATATTTTTCATAGGTCACATGACATTTAAAAATAGTCGGAATATGGTAGTTTTGAACTTTAAGGGTCGGGAGTATGTGTTTGAAAAATATTTTACCACTTCACATGAATAGTGTTACGTATGTAAAAACATTATTTTAAATTAGTTAGCATTACAATTGGAATTAAGCCCATTTGATCAAGACTTTTGTTAGTATTTGACATAACAAAAAATAACTTACACATATATTTACACAATATAACACCATTTATGCATACTACTCAAGAAAATAAAAGCCAAAATTGTAAAAATACCCCCTCCCCCTCCCCCTCCCCCCCCCCCCCCCCCCCTCCCCAAACCGTGAACCCTAGGAGAGGAAAAGGAAAAAAAATTTCTTCAATTTTGAGCAAGAATTGGTCCTTTGGCTTGGTCTAGGAGGAGATTGAAGCATTAGGGGGCATCTACAACTTGTCTTCATCTTCAATATTGTGAGGGAATTGCATATTTCATAATTTTAAAGTTGATGCATATATATTAAATTTATTGTCTTATTGAATTTAGCTATTTTGCTTGTTATAAATGCTTGTTATATGATCTTTGAAGCCTATAGAACTCTCTTTTGGAGCTTGGTTGCAATTGTAATGGTTTGATTTTGATAATTAAAGTTGTAGGAGAAGGTGAATAGTGCAGTAAATAGTGAAATCCGAAATTTTAAGGTTTTTGATATAATTTGTTAATTAGCTTAAATTGAGACTTCAAATAGATGCTCTAGGCCCTAGTGAAGCTAGTTGAAAAGCCACGTGAAGTTGAATCAACCAAAACCGAGCTAAATTGCGTAATTAGTCGACTTTAAAAAGAAGACTTTTCTCGTTGTGCAATCCGGGCACATTTGGGCTATGATTTGGGTATCCTCGGGGTATGGAAGCACTATTGGTGCTTTCGTTACGTGAAATTGGAGTTCGAATAGTATAGTTGTAGTTAAAACTCGCTTAGGGCCTTCCCGAACTTTTGTTTCTAAAACAGGGTTTTATAATCTTATTAGGTGCCTTCTGGCTTAACTAGGAATGTAGTAGGATTAAAATATGGGTTGGTAACCTTGATGCGCACTTAGGAGAAGAAAAGCTTGGTTAAAGAAAGGAAGAATCAACCTAGGCCTTTGCATTTTGCATGTTTTAGTCTTTGAAGGTGAGGGAATCATCTTATATGTATTTTATTTTGATTATATTGCTATATTTGTGCATGCTTTGTTAGTTTCACAAGTAGTTGTTGATTTGCTATCTATGAACCAAATTGTAGACTAGATGTTTGTTTAAAGCCTTCAATGAAGTATAAATGCTAAGTAATGGCAAAAAGTAGCTAGAAGTGTAGTATGCAAAATGAGCAAATATTTGGATAGCCTACTGCCCGTGAGTTCTAGAGCCATTTTGACATAGTAAACATACTCGAAACTTAACGAAATTTTTATAGCATCTAGATTATGCAGTTTAGAGAAAATGTTGATTTCTAAGGCTTAGGCTAATTCAAACGTTTTGATCATCCGATTTAGCAATTTCAGAAATGTGTCTGGAAATTCGCTGAAGTGGGGCAGTTTGCGCAGTTGCACGAGAAAGGTCCTAACTTGTGGAATTTAGATCGTAATTGAGTTCTGCTTGAGGCTAAAATTAACTACACTCGAAGAGCTTTGTTTTTATGTCAAAATCATAGGATTTAGAGATCAATAGATTACGTTACCGATTTGCTAAAATTAGCTTCTACTAAAAAACTTAGACTATTTTCATTAATTTGTTATTTGTATAGTCCATTGTTGTTGCTAAATAATTAAATTGTGAGTTTTGCCAAGGTATAATGTTATTTGGTGCACACTTAGGAAGGCTAATAAAGCTATTTGGGAGAATGTACTTAAAGCTTTTGAAACCTACATGCAAGGTTAATTGCAAAATGGATGATAAAGCATATTCTCGTGAAGTAAACTTGTCAGAATGCTAGATAAGTTAACCACGAAGATCTCGTATCAGTTGAACTGTAATTGATTCTAGGTTGTTCATAATTATAAATTCTAGTTAAATTGCTTCTAACTTGGACTGTTTACTTCATGTACGTGCTAAGTAATATTTTACTTGCTAGATTCTTGAATATGTCCTAAGGTGCTTTAAGTGGTTAATCGTTTAAGGGGCATTACAAATAGTGATGAAGTTTGTATAACATGCAATATTTGTGTTAATGTGATATTTAGATGTCGTACTATATGTAATTGTCGAATTGATTTAACTTTGGAAATAAAAGAATATATGAATTAATTACATGGTCATGTATTAGCTAAAGCTTAAATGAATTTAAGGGTAACTAACCTTAGATTACTCATTTAATGTTCATTCATGGTGTTATTAGAAAGATAAAGAATAAAAGTGTTAATTGAGCTTAACTTCCATTGGGCTATAAACTTCCACATGAAATGATTTTTGCCTAGAGTTATAAACTAATAATGTAGGAATATTAGTTAGCTAGTTAACTCGCTACCTTGCTCTCTTCTCCCTTAAGTGCAAAATAATGTGTTTACGTTTGATATAATGTTGTATGTGTTGACCATAATTTATAGTTATGGTTAATTTGCTCACATCTTGGTTTCTTAAGTGTAATGCTTTTATCTTTAAAATATTAACAAACTACAAGTTAAGTATGAGTTGAGCCACATCCTTGTGTAAACTATTAGTTAGTTAAAGAGAGAAGATGTACGAGTTAGAAGACCTATTGGCTGATTATGTTAACACGATAAAAGTGCTTTAGAATATTTGGATGGAATTGGTATAGCCAATTATTAAAGCGTTATCCTAGTTTACTTGCATTGTGTTATACTAGTTTAAAGGCTAAATGCTATATTTATATGAGTAGGCTAAGGTTGTACATTTGAGCTAATTCAAGGAGATTTGGAGTGAATCTAAGCGATTCTCTTACATAATTAGCCTAATCCAAGGTGAGGGAGTTACATTCTTTTGTGCATCTTAATTTGTTTTACTGGTCATGAATTGTATAGTTCAATATGATTGCTTATAATTACGTGTACTTTGATATGAATAGACTAAATATACACTTGTCTTTTATTTATATTGTTATATGGGTTTTTTATTGTAAACTACGTGCGAGGGCAACCTACTTTGTTGTCCCTCATTTATGTAATTCTTGAATTATATTGTCATTGCTTGAATTATTGTGATCGAATATCGGGTTGTGCAACCTTTTCGGACATGGTAGCATCGAGAAACACGGGCGGCGTCGGGCTTGCCGTACTCCCTCGACTACCATGGTGCCTATTCCCTTTTCGCTGAGACATACTCCACTACCCCAGAGGCGTGGTTCACCTGCTGGGCATGGACCTACCTCAGGAGAAAGGGTCGTAGGATCAGGATACATCCGGAGTATCCCAGCTTGTTAGAGTAAAGGGTTTGTCGGCACTTGCGTGAAGTTCGTGGTTCGTGGCTCGTGATTGAAGACTTGAAGTGGAACCGTATCCTTTTTAATGTGATTGACTACTTGTTACTTAAATCTTGTTCTTTATGTTATATGTATATGATTTCTTGTGTTTGCATATCATAATGCACGCCCGGTATGTTGCATCACCTCCCTCATTGAGTAACCTAGTTACTCATTCCTCTTTTCAACATATTTCAGGAAAAGCTAAAGATTGGATTGCCTCCTGTGCGACCTGCTTGCTCTATGAGTGTGTAAAACATGGAAAAATGTGATCATGATATACTTGTATTGTATTTGAGACTTTGTGTTCATGTATGTATTTATGTTATACCAAGGAATGTAATATTAAAGTTTTAGTTTGTTTGATGATTAGGTACTAGTGGGCTTGTAATATCTTCTATTTGCTTTACTTTATTACTTAGTAGTGCATGCTTGTGTGGACGATGAAAACTAGTTAGTTGGTTGGACACAAATTATAAGAAAGCTTGATTGATAGTAAAGAGTGGTATGATAAGTGGAATAAAAAGATAGAACTTCAATGGATTTAATTTTGCATGCTTGTGTGATATGATGTGGTGTTCCAAGGCTCAGATGACCTTGAGGAGCTGGTTGACTTTATGAATCTTGAAAGTTAGGTTGTATGAATGGTTGATTGTGATTCAGGACTTGTATGTGATTGTTGGCAGGTTTCTAGATAGACCTACATATAGGAAAAATTTCGTTCGTTTTCCCTAAAATTTTGTGCCCGGGTTTGGATTTGGGTTGAGAATAGCGTGATAAATAGGAGTCCCGGTCTCGTGAGGGATTGAGGCGTTACATATATTGGGTGTTTTGCTTTCAGTTAAAGAACAAGTTAATCGTTTACTTTATAAAATTCTTTTTGGTTATTTAATTTAACTTTATTAGTATGTTTCATTGACCAGAATCTTAAAGCCATATAATGATGCCACTTGGTGAGATCTCCCATTTAGTAGGACTATATATAGAAATCTCTTGATTTGTGATTCAAGTTGGGTCTATTATTACATGCATTCGAGTTAATCCAAATGTAATCTCTTTATTATTATATTTATTTATTTTGGAAGATAACATTTTTGCATTCACTCTACCCAACCCACCCCTCGCTGCAACCCCCTTTACCCACCTCAAGTTATATTATCTTATAAATATTTATTTTATTTTCTTTATTTATTTATTTTTAACTATGTTTTATTCTTAGTCTTTTAACTATTTATTTTCTATTTTTATCTTTATTTTTATTTTATATATATGTGTGTCCGAGAGTGTGTGGGTGTCTTTTCCATAAAAAAAAAATTGATTTCAAAGATATTTTTCACTATAAAATTAAGTGTGAAGATAAAGTTTCAATTTATAAAAAAAAAGGATGGACGCAATTCACTTTATTGGTTTATCAAATAACTAAAAGGAAATTGGGCTAAAACCAAATATAATAGGATGAAGCCTCTTACCATTACTCACCACATGTTAAAGAACATTAAGCAGACACAAGAGGAAATTCAGCAAGAGAACTCCTTACCACATGTGGAAGAAAGAACATTAAGCAGACACAAGAGGAATCAAGAAAGAAAATTTTAATTTTTTTTATTTCTCTAAAGCCAAAAGCACCTATTCAGCATTTATCTCTTGTCTGAACAATGTCTGGAAGCAAGACTGTGGTGATTGAAGAGCATACAGCCTACTGCAATGGATAGGTTTGTTATATAGAAAACCCTAATCTTGATTCAATTCAAGAGCAAATCTAGAATATGTATCAAGCCATTTGAATAAGTTTATCAATAGATTTGAAGCATATATGTTAGTACATTCATTCTTAATACATTCTTGTCTAGTGACTGCTGCAATGGATAGGTTTATATATCTTGAAAACCCTTAGTTTTTTTAGAAAAATATTGAATCAATTCACCAGTTAATCAATAGATATGAAGCATGTCTATTAATACATTCATTCTTAATACATTTTTGTTTAGTGACTGTTGCAATGTACATGTTTGTATAACTTGAAAACGATTTTACGTTTTTTAGAAAAATCTTGAATCAATTCACCAGTTAATCTAGATACTGTATCAAGTCACTTGAATAACAAGTTAATAGATAGATATGAATTCTTGTTTAGATTTAAATAAGTGAACTATTGAAAGAAATCAAATTTAAATAAAACAAATAAAAAACACCCAAACAGAAAAATAGAACAAGCACGCAAACACTCCAAAATGGTCCAAATTAAACAATATCAACAACAAGGGTCAAAGCCCAAAATGCAGAGCAAGAACCTAGAAACCCTAACTCATGGGAGATCCTACCTGTCTGCATAATTTTATAAGTAATGCAATGTTTTTTCGACAAAAAAAAGAAGAAAAAATAGAAGTTTCTATTATTTAAATTTAATCAATTTGGTCCTTATAATTTTTCTAAAAGTTTTAAATTTGTTCCCATTATTTAAAATTAGTCAATTTAGTCCCTATTATTCTCGAAAAAAATTTCATTTAGTCCTTATTATTTCTCAAAAAGTTTCAAGTTAGCCCATTCACGCAAAGAATAAATTAGATTTTTTTGAAAAATACTAGATACAAAATTAATTTTTTTGAAAAATAATATAGACTAACTTTACTAATTTGAACAATAGGGACAAATTTAATTTTTTTTATAAAAAATAATATGAATTAAATTAATTAATTTTGAATAATAAACATAAATTAAAAATTTTAGTAAATGACAAAGACCATTTGCGCAAATTTCCCATTGGGAGAAATATCAAGTATACCAAGCAATAAGTAAATTTACATACAAAGGGAAAGTGTTGGCATTTCCTTTAAAACATTTTTTATTAAGAAAGGAAACTATTATGTGGGGCCCTTTCTTCTTTTCTTTTTTTGTCGGACCGTGGGGACCTTTCATCATATGAGGATTGTCAAATTTCAAAATTTATAATTTTATATTTCAAATTTAAAATTAAGAATGCGGGTTAAAAATTCTCCCAAACTCTTTTTGTTAGGTGAGTACTTGTAATTTACCTTGTCTAGGAGACTAGGATAATGAAGGGGGCTTAGGATAGTTTTGATGTGGGAGGCTTGTGTGGGCTTTGCAAGAGTTCCTGATTTCATAAATTTTGAAACCTTGATTTCATAACAAAATTTGTCCATTTCTTTTTTTTTTTTGGTCAAAGGGAGAAATTCATTACTTAAACGGGGATACAAAAGAGTCCAAACCCAAAAGTGACCGGCCAAAAGGAGTGGGCCGTTGCCCATAACACAGAAACAACAAAACTTTAGGTCAAAGCCCAAACAACAATTTTAACATGATAGGCCCAAAACAAATTAACCCAAACAAAAGGTAAAACCTTAAGAACATATCCCGAGGGAAACAGTGCCACTGACGACCAACGGCCAAGTCCCGGCTGAAACCAAGAGAGCCACCACCACACCATCAAATCAGAAGCAACATCCATGGTCACCAAAACAGCACATGCTGGAAAATGCCCTTGTAAATCCGCTGAGAAAACTGTCAGATCGATAGTCCAAAGAGAACACAAAACACAAACCACCAAGATGAGTTCGGCGAGACTCATCAACCCGCATAGAGGATGGGTTTGAGATTTGCAAAACCCAAATGGTCTAAACATTCCGAACAAAGGAACAGACCCTTTGAGCCCCAAGCTTGAACATGTGGTGCCAAAAACTACCTTATCTCCTCCATAGCTAAAAAAGACAAATGCGGGGGCAAGAGCACAAGACCAACGGTGCTATCTGAAACTTAAGAATGAAGCATCAAAGTGACAAAAAATGGTAAGGGGCCAAAAGTGAGGAAACACATCTTCAAGGAAAGCCTCTAAGTCAACTACATTAACATAAGTGTTAAAACAAAGCCAACATGAGGACAAAGCAACCACAAGCAAAAAGAATCTGAAGATATGAGATGCAACCCAGGATCTTGTCTTAGATCTACTATCACTGAAGAGGATAACAACAAAAGGAAGAGACATTTGACAACAAACTCATGGACAGATCTAATAACAACAAATAAATCTTCATCATCATCCGAATCTAGGAGAAAAAGGAACAAGGAACAGGGGGAGGCCATGGCTAACTCAAAGATGTGTTGCTGTTTTAGCCCCACTAAAGGGGTGAAAACCAACAGGTTTTTGAAAGGGATGAAGGAAACCCAAAGTGGATTCCTTCAAATGGTAGGGAACTCTCGAAAGAGAGTTAAGAGAGAGAGAGAACATTTTGTTCACATATCCAAAACATGATATTGATAAATTTGTCCATTTCAATTGACCTAAACATGATATTGATAAATTTAAGGGTAAATATCTAATTTGGTTCCTTATTTTTAGGGATTGTGCCAACTTAATCTTTATCTTTCAAAATGTACCATTTTAGTCCTGTATCTTTACCATTTGTCCCTACTTAATCTGTATCTTTCAAAATGGTTGAGGACTAATGTAGATCATAATGATAAAGATAAGGACTAAGTTGGAACAAATGATAAAAATGCAGAACTAAAATGGTACATTTTAAAAAATAAGGACTAAGTTAGGACACATAGTAAAAATATTAGACTAAAAATGTATATTTTTAAAAATAAAGACTAAAATGACACAAAATCTAAAAATAAAAGATCAAATTAAATATTACCCTAAATCAAAAAGATTATAACTTTGTTATCTTATAAAGCTCTTTTGTACTCCACAACTTTCTTCTCCTCATAGACCATTAGTTTTTTTATTATTATTTTGGAATGAAATCATAATACCATAAAACAATGATCTTCCACACTTGCTTTTGTTTACAACTTTTATTATGGACAAATTTTGTTAATAAAGAAATTCTATTTACTGGGGTATATCGAGTTTCGTGATATTGATAGTTTAATCAACTTTTCATATTTTGCTACTGTCAATTAACATACTTTGGCGTCTTAACAATTATTTTAATCAACAAATTGCATAGAAAGTATTTTCTTAGGGAAAACTTTTCCGGTTTATACCAATGATATAAACCGGAAAAAAAAATACAATTATGAAAATTTGGAGTTTTAAGGCTCCGTTTGTTTGCCGTAAAAATTCTTCCGGAAAACATTTTCTTACTTTTATGGTGTTTGGTAACACCGGAAAATTGGTCAACCGAAAAACATTTTCTAGTCAAAAATGGTGGGCTACTTTTTGGAGATTTTCCGGTGTTTGGTAACACCGGAAAATTGGTCAACCGGAAAATATTTTCCGGTCAAAAATGGTAGGCTACTTTTTGGAGATTTTCCGGTGTTTGGTAACACCGGAAAATTGGTCAACTGTAAAATATTTTCCGGTCAAAAATGACGGCTAGTTCAAAATTTAGAAAAATATTTTCATTTCTTTGGGAGATGAAAACATTTTCCGGAACTTAACCACCCCTATTTTATGTGTATATATTTTTTTTTTATAAATCTCATGTCGGAAAATATTTTTTATTGTACATCCAAACACCAGAAAATATTTTTCAGTATTCTATTTTTCAGGAAAATATTTTCCTCTAACAAGTTATTTTACGGCAAACAAATGGAGTTCAGAAAAATATTTTCATCTGAAAACATTTTCTAAGAAAATATTTTTTACTAAAAATATTTTCCACAAGTAAGTTATTTTACGGTAAATAAACTAAAAAAAATATTTTATTTTTAAAAAAAATATTTTTCATTGAAAATATTTTTCACAAGCAAATTATTTTACGCAAACAAACGGAGCCTAAGTAAGTTAAATTTATGAGTCAAATGAGACTGCTTTTCTAATTGCTGACATATATTCCTTATTCTGTTTCTAATAAATATTTCTACATGTGTAATTGTTCGTTTGGGTTGAAACTGTTTCTTGGAATGATTTGCCTCTTTCTTCTTCGTTCTGTTCTTCGACTTTATTATGGATTAATTGTATGTCACTTGAGCATGAAAAATTGAACACAAGCGATGTTTCAAGTGGCAGAGACATGCTCAAGCACGAAGGTCAACTTGATCATCTCATTTCTTTATTTTCTCCGAAATGATAAGAATACAAAGATAAGAAGTTGTAGAATACCGGCACGGAGTCAACACATAAGCCACCAAAAATGCACTTGGTTTTAAAATATGTACATAATACCTCCTAGTACCATGGCATGCAACAATTACAACCAAAACTTATGCATTGTCATTAACTTCTGGTAGTGAATGCAACATTCTTTGCACATTTGAACATCCAAATCAAAGTCTCCACGTATCACAAACCAATGTCAAGGTGAATGTGACTAAGGACATATTTGACTCAATTTTTAGACACTTAAAAATGTAATTTATAAGTTTAAAAGTTGAAATTAATTTGTTTGATCCCTCTAAAAAGATTTTAAGTAAAAATTGAAGTTAGAAAATGTTAAAAAAATTAAAAGCTCCAAATCATGTGACCTCAACCTTTACCCTACCTGCTACCCCCAACAACCCTCACCCACACCTTGACACCACCACACACTCCACCGCACCATGCTACCACCACCATCACATAGGGATGATAACGAGTACTTGTTTTATCCGAAATCGACGGTTAACCGTTTGATAAAAACTCGATAACAAAAACTGATGGGGAATCCGTTAGGACTTGGATTTTATAAGAAGAAATCGACGGATAAACCAATAAGTTTTGGTTTTGACGTTTAAAAAAATCGAAACTCAAAACCTAAAATCCAATTATTAATTTATTATATAATATATCTCTATTAATAAATAAAATAATATGAAGGGACATAATTTTCCAATTTGGTATATTTGTAGGTCGTCAAAGGATAAAGGCTATTGTACAATGTGCAAAATGTTGTGCACGTTTGATATACTACAACCATAATAACCTTGGAAAAATCGTCAAGTCATGTATATTTGTAGGTTATCATGTGCATAAAAGTGCTTGTATGATGCGCTAACAAATTTGTACCTTTTCTTCTATGACGAAACTACCCTTAGTAGAATCTGACTCTAAATGTCTGAAGATAAAATTACTTTTTAACCCTTATACAAAAATTTCAAAATGTATTAATAGGAGACTATTATGGTCTTTTCAAACATTTTCTCTATCATCTTCCAATGTAGTCAGAAGATTATGTTTTCGTTTCTTTTTTTCATCTTTAAGCAGTGATTGGTGTGTGGGAATGAGTTATAAATGAAATGACATTCTCAATTCTATTTTAATTCTCATGTTTGGTATGAGGGATTAAACTTAGGAATCTCATTCCCAAGGGAATCTCATTCCCACATACATGAGAATAGTTATTCCAGACTAAATACATGAGAATAACTCATTCTCATGTGTTTAGAATAAATTTGACTATGATACCCCTATATAACATAACTTTTATAAATAATTTATTTACAATAATAATAATAATAATAATTAAAAAATATAATAATGAAAATAAAAATAAAAACAAAAAAAAAATAATAAACTATAATAATAATTATTATGAAAGTAAAAAAATAATGAAAATAAAAAAAAAAACAAAATAATAAAATAATAATAAAAACAAAAATAAAAAGTAATAATAGTGATTAAATAATAATAACTAAAAAATATAATAGTATTATTATGAAAATAAAAATAAAAACAATAATAATAATAAAAATAATAAAAATAATAATAATATAAAAAATACTAATAATAATAATAAAGTAAAATAATAATGATAAAAATAAAAACAAAAATAAAAATAATAATAATACCAATATAATAATAATAATAATTGTTGTTGTTGTTATTATTTTTATTTTATAATAATAATAATAATAATAATAATAATAATAATAATTGTTAGTATTATTATTATTATTATTATTATTATTATTATTATTATTATTTGTTGTTATTATTATTATTATTATTATTTATTATTTTGTTATTATTATTATTATTTATATTGTTTACAGTTATGTTTATATTCATTCTTATTTTTAACACTATAATAATAAAAGGGTAATACTGTCATATTATACAAGTCATTCACATTACTGCTTTTAATTCCTAGAGCATATCAAACATGTCATTCTCATTTCTAAGTTCATTCCATTTCTTGGCTCATCCATTCCTGTCCAAATTCATTATAGTGTACTAATCGCTACCTTAATCTTTAGGTTGTAACACAACTCTTCATTGTTTTTCAACTTCCACCATCTTTTCTTCTTCTTCTTCAACTTTCATCACTCTCTTTCTTTAATTATCAAGGGCTGGAACTTTTGGGAAGAAAAAACATGGTGATTATTCTTCCTACAATTTATGTAATTCACAAAATCTGCAAAGGTTGCATATATAGAAAAATGCATCGACTTCCCTTTCTAAAAACTTCGTGGAGAACGCAGGTTCCTTTAGAACTTGTGCACATTAACATTTGGGGACCATCACAAACTTCATCACTTAATGGCAAGAGATATTATATACTTTTTTTTATCGACGATTATACTAGAATGATGTGGCTGTATTTTTGAAGAGAAAATCAGAAGTTTCACCCTCTTTCTTCAATTCAAAGCTCTCGTAGAAAGACAAAGTGGCCATCACTTGAAGGCACTTAGATCAGATCACGGAGGAGAATTTATTTACAAGCCTTCCATGAAGTACTGCAAGAAAAATGGGATTCAGAGACAGCTAACCATCCACCACACTCAACAAAATAGAGTGGTTGAATGAAAGAACAGAACTATTGTAGAGATGCCGCGGAGCATGCTTAAAGGTAAAGGTCTTCCTAACTTCTTGTGGGCTGAACCTGTGAATACAACATTGTATATTCTTAATCGTTCATGTACTAAAGCAATTCGTACCAAGACTCCTCTTGCAGCTTGAAGTGGTCGGAAGGCCATAGTGGATTAATTTAAATTTTAGACAAAAAAAATAGATATTTATTTTCATTGGCTATAGTGATAAATCCAAAAGGTATCGTCTTCTTAATCCCAACACGAATCAACTACAAGTGTTTAGAGATCTCGTGTTTGATGAGATAGCCACATACAAATAGAAGGATGATAAATCTAAAGAGCTTGATAGGTATAAAGTTCTTGGACCAGCAAGGAATCATACAAAAGATAAACTTTGTCCAGATGAAAATGAAGCAGCTAGTTCTAATGAGCTAATTATTCCACCAAATACATTGGAAGTTGATCCTTTAGTCCTTGATACAAATTCACCACCAAGAAAGGTGCACTCTCTGACTGAAATTTATGAATCTTGTAATGTTGTATTTTTTCTCTTGTGAGCCAAAAAGTTTTGATAAAGCAGCAAAAGAAGACGTTTGGAGAAAAGCAATGAAGGAAGAAATGGCTAGCATTGAAAAGAACCACACATGGGAACTTGTGGACTTGGCTAAAGATAGAGACTTGATCAGGCTGGAATGGGTGTATAAAATTAAATTTAATTAAGATAGAAACATCCAAAAGTATAAAGCGTGACTGGTTGCAAAAGACTACTAAGAATAACATAGAATTGATTTTAATGAAACATTTGCTCCGGTTGCCCGTATAAAGACCATAAGAGTTATTCTTGCTATTGCTGCACAGTTAGAATTACAAATATTTTAACTAGATGTCAAATCTACCTTTTTAAACGGAGAATTTGAGGAAGAAGTTTATGTGAAACAACCACAAAATTTTATCATCAAGGGCAAAGAAGAGAAAGTCTATGGTCATGGCTTAAACTTAGCCCCATGTGCTTGGAATACTAAGATTAGTTCCTATTTCCAGCAAAATGGCTTTATCAGAGGTCAAAATAAGCCATCTCTTTATGTAAAGAAGGGAAACAACTGTGACTTTCTTGTGATGTGCTTGTATGTATATGATTTAATCTACACTAGCACAAATATGAAAATGATTGAAGATTTCAGGCAGGTGATGATGCAAAAATTTGAAATGACTAATCTTGGACTCACTGGCGGAGGCACATTGGAGCAGCCTCCACTGACTCAAAAAAATCGTTAAAATTTCTATGTATTTTTTTTAAAAAAATTAAATATCTATGCATTTTTAATTAAAAAAAATTAATTAGCCCCCACTGAAAAATAAAAGTACTAGTATAATTCAAAAATTATGAATTTTAGCCCCCACTGGCCCATAAAAACGTTAAAATTTCTATGTATTTTTTGAAAAAAAAAATTAGATATCTATGTATTTTTAGTTAAAAAAAATTAATTAGCCCCCACTAAAAAATAAAAATACTCGTATAGTTCAAAAATTATGAATTTTAGCCCCCATTAGCCCATAAAAACGTTAAAATTTTATGTATTTTTTGAAAAAAAATACTCATATAGTTCAAATATTATAAATTTTAGCCCCCACTGACAAAAATTACTGCCTCCGCCCCTGCTTGGACTCATGAAATATTTTCTTAGAATTCAGGTAAAGCAATCCTAGGGAGAGCTTTTCATATCACAAAAAAAGTATGTTCAAGATTTGCTGAAAAAAAAAGTTCATATGGAAAGTTGCAAGCCAATGTCCATTCCTTCGGCTATGAATGAGTAGTTACGAAATAATGATGGAGCAGAAAAGACAAATTCAAAAATGTTTAGAAGTCTTCTCGGATCGTTGATCTATCTTACAAACACAAGGCCCAATATTGTTCATGCAGTAAGTTATGTTTCCAGATTTATGAATGAGTCAAGCAAGCTTCATTTCAATGTTTTGAAGGAATGGACAACACTTTTCCCTTTGTATGTAAATTTACTTATTGCTTGGCATACTTGATATTTCTCCAGGCGGGAAATTTGTGCAAATGGTCTTTATTATTTACTAAAATTTTTAATATTTAAAATTAATTAATTTAGTCCATATTATTTTTAAAAAAAGTTTAAATTGGTCCCTATTATTCAAACTAGTAAAATTAGTCTCTATTGTTTTTGAAAAAATTCAATTTGGTCTCTAGTATTTTTCAAAAAAATCTAATTTAGCCTTGCCTGAATTGGCTAACTTGAAACTTTTGAAAAATAATAAGGACTAAATGGAATTTTTTCGAGAAAAATAGGGAGTAAATTGGCTAATTTTGAACAATGGGAACAAATTTGAAACTATTAAAAATATTATAAGGACCAAATTGATTAAATTTAAATATAAGGACTCTATGTGCTATTTTTCCTTTTTTTTGTCGTAAAAACATTGCATGTCTTATAAAATATGCGTCTTCTGAATTGTGATTGATTAATAAATATTTCTTGCGTTCTAATTCATGTTACGATGAAATAATTATTTGCTGAAAATTCGCTATCTGAGATTATATGTTTGGTTGTTTTAGATTGCTATTTATTATCCATTCACGTTCTTTCTATTTTGTTATCTGAGTTGACCATGAATGATGTGCTAGTGAAGTACAAACGACCAAAAAACAAACAGCTGAGCCCAGAGCAAGAAAATGAAAAACGGTCATGGCCTAAACAAGGGATGAAGCATATCGGCCCAAGAATCTCTTGAATTTCATCATATTATCCTTTCATCATAATATCTTAATGTTTGTTAAGGTAAGTTCCTGAATTTGGCAAGTAACTCGAACGAGTTTTCCAAATCTGCACACAAGAACAATAAACAGCAAAGGTGCTACTCCGTTTAAGTACTCCGATACTTAAACTAGCTAGAGTTTTTGCCTTTAAAATGTATTGAGTGTATGATAACGGTATATTGAATTAGTTACCTCCTCAGGCATGCTTAGTAGCTTATTTATACCTTTTGGGATTATTATGTTCCTGATTTTTTGGAATTGTAATGGTATTCTGTTAATAGTTCCGAACTATATGAGACTTCCTCAGGTCGGAAAAAATATCCCGACCGATTGGGATGTTGTAGGATCGAGATCCTCTAGATACTGTAGGTCCCGATCTTACATAATCCAAGGTATGTTGGATGTTGAAGGCAAGTTTGTCATTTACCCCATTCTTGTCTCTGTCACAATCCATCTCTCCAGGTGAAGTACACTGCTTTCTTGTTACCATGCTTCGTGACCTCTACACAGAGAGGTTTCTAGCATATATTTTTTGATCCGGAGAGCTTATGAGATTATTATTATCGAAACGAATAGAAATCCCGAAATCTTGATATCCCCTCTATTATTACTACATAAAATATGTCATTGAATCCTTGATGTAAGGATTTACTGAGAATATTGATTCTATACCATATGCAACTACAAGAAGAAATTTTAACTGCTGAGGATATAGCAACAGCTATTAAAAGACTCGTTAAGTCATATTTAATTAACTTAATTCCCTGCAAGTCTTGCACAAAATTTTATGACAAAGTAATTGCTAAACTCCTGTCGCAAGTCAGCTGAACTCGAGAGTAGTTCCTGCACAAGCTTTCGTTGAACTCCACCTGCTTAATGATTTTAAACAAACTTATTAATTTTTCATACTTAATTATCGTATTAAAGAAGTCTACCCAATGTACCCTATAAACTCCTAGTATTATACCCCGTATCAGAACTCCAACCACGACTTGAAACGTACCGTAAATCTAATAACTAGTTATGAACCGGGTACACCATGGATGTTTGTTCTTTTGTAATGCACAAACACACACCTAGACTCACTCTAACACTCACAAATAAGCCACATACAATCCTCATGTAAAAGACCCACAATAGTTCGAAACTAACATATATATCATTCATGGTGTCAACTCAGATAACAAAATAGAAAGAATGTGAAGTAACAAAACTGTGATCATCATAAACAAACTACAAAAAAAAAAAATCCCAAGATATATTCAGTGAGCTTGATCACACCTAAATTTAATCCAGGTAGTATAGAGCGGCATTTTGGAATTGAGAAAATTATCGTAAGAACCACCATTAAAAGTGTGGTACTTTTTAGTTGCAAGCGAATAGAACAAACTATTGTTATCACGGAACCTTGGAAAGTAGACTTTGTTACTTGTCCCTCTCAAGGGAGAGGGTTCACAGAAGGATCCGTGATGACTAACGTACAAAGCTTTGTCCTTGAGTTGGTTTACTGCTTGCCAACCTCCCTTATTCAATAAGTACTTATAGACCTGAATCCATCTCCCATCACAAGCCATAAACACTGCCAGTAAATTTCCATCATCATCCTCCATCATGTATCTTTCACAAGTTGGATCAAAAAGCAGCAGCTCCTGGATGGCCTTGGAAGAGGGTGTCCAATAACATTCGTTTTTATCAACATCATAAGTTAAAAGCTCCCCGAGAATACCCAAATGGTAGTAACACCTCCTCCTGCACGTGACGACGACAGGGTTACAATATGATAATTTAACATCAGGAATATTGTTCACATTAACTCCAATTTCCGTCCATCTATCTTCACCGACTTTTACCTTATAAAGAGTAATTATATCACAGATGTGTTCAAGGCCAATAACCACACAATTGGAAGAAGTTGGAGGTGATGAGAAAGTCATCCCATTGGACGACCCTGTGTTGTAATCAGGAAGATCTACTGTCATCTTGGTGAATGGATTGAAGAAAAATATCCGTCGCTCGCCTCGGGTCATAAGCAACCAATTGTACTTGGAAGCACGAATCACTACTGCATCAGACGACAATAATCCAGCAGCTTCAATGTGATCGTCCAGATTGAAAGATGCATTAAATATTGGGTGGAAGAGTTTCTTTCGAGGGAGATTAATCAAGCATGGAGATGGAGTTTGGTTTAGCGACTGAGGAAAATTAGTTTGAAAGGCAAGAGGCGGCCGAGGAATAACAGACGACACTGATTGCCATGATCTACAAACGGCAAGGAAAGCAACACGATCTCCAGCAAAAAGATGATTGGAAAGTATTAAATCTAATAGATCAGAGGGAAGTTCTGACCACTGTCGTTCTTGCTCTAATTCGTTAATCTCACCATGATCAGCTTTGCCCGATAAGCTACTTGTTGTTTCTTCCATGTCCTCGATTTTGAGAGATTGTTTTTTACAACTTGCTTTTGTCAAATATTGCATGCTGCATAATGAACGCATCAAGAAATTAATAGGCAATTAAGATACCTGTTCCTTTTCCATCTAGGGTTAGGACTACGACTCCATCTATTCCTAAGTCCTACCACAGAACGAATTAGCTAGTTTTTAAAAGGTAAATTGGGCTTCAAAACATAAATTAATTATAATTAATGATATAAATATATAGGTGTTACATAAATTTCAAGTATATGAATTATATATTGAGTTGTGTGTCTCTAATTAGATAGCAAATATCACATTATTATAACAGATTTGAAGCATCTAAAACACTTTCTTTTTTTTTCATTTTTCGGTCAAACCAGTTTGGCAAACACTATCGAGCAAGATTTGTAATATAAAAATTTTTTCCTGTGAAATAAGTTGATGTAAGTGCAAGAGATTGCGAAAGGGGTACAACTGACATTTTGAAAAAGGGAATTAATTCACTTAATTCCTTTTCCATCTGGGAAGAAGAATACAACTCCTACCATAAAGTCTCCACACAAATTATATATATATATATATGTATTTGCGGGAACATACGTGCGCTCACATCGACCAAAAAAAGGAAAAAAAGGACAATCAGTTTAATGTTCTAAATTTTGAGGACTCCAATCAAATTTTTGGTAGTACCAAGGACTGTTAAACAGGTTTGTCTTGACTCCTATCTGTTTTATTTGTTTTCAGCTTCTTATCTAATATAGAAAATCTGAAAGATCCTTTTTCTTGTAAACTATCTGTGCACAGGGATTTGCATGTTGTGTTTTGCATTATGAATTAATACTATCGATACTAATTATTTTACCAGAATGGTTAATTATGCCTTTTGTTCGCTTTTCCTGATGATCATATTCTACCATGTGCGAAATTAGGACACCACGATCATGGTTTGCATGCATACAGTGAGAGTGGTTAAGACTGCATTCATATAGTGATAGGAGTTTATTATGATTTTTTTTTCTTTTTTCTAATTGATGGTGTGCCTTGTCTATTTGCTCTAAATTATTTCGGGGATAATTTCATTCAACAATGACAATGATATAAACGCTACTGTATCAAAAAAGCAAGGTTGGCTCTAAATTATCATGTAATTAATTAGGTAGTTGCTATGCAAGAAACGGCCTTAGTTTCTTTATGAAATCTTGCCCTAAATTCTAACTTATCAACCTTACAAGCTTTTAGATTATATCATGTAGTAGTCAATCAACCTTTACACCGTGTTTGGATTGAGTGATTTGGGTGGGAGGTAATGGTTTTGGGGTGATTTTTTAATCAGGCATCTTGTTTGGATTGGGGGGTTATGGGTGGAAATGATTTGAGAAGATTTTGAAAATCATCCATGGCATTATATTTTAAATCAAGCAAAATTGGGTCAAAAGGAGGGAAGGGAAAATTTTGAAATGTTCAATGACAAAATTAACCTTAGCATATTTCAAAATTTTCAGCAGTACCACCATACAACCAATATATTATAAAAGGGCAAATTTGTCAATTTATTTATAAAACTTATCTTTTCCTTTCCTTTCATTTCCAATTCAAACAAAAAATACACAAAATCTTTTATGAACCTCTCTTTTATGTTTTTTTTTTTTTAAATCCAGACAAAAGTTAATCCTCTCTTTTTCTTTCCTTTATTATTAAATCATCTCCTTTCTTTTATTACTTTTTCCTCCCTCAATCCAAACAAACCCTTAGAGTTCAGGGACTAGCGATCAAGATTTTTGGGCTTTACGATTGCGCAGAAGTTCAACTGCGACGTAATTTGCTATCTAGGCCCAATGACATTTCCTGTTCCGTTTCTTTTTTCTTTCTTTTTTTTTCTTTTCCTTTTCTCTTTTGCTAATAACTATTTGTGTTTTATTTATCAACTTCATGAATTGATAACCTAAAGGAGTTGTTATTTTTGAAGTAAATCTACAAGGAATTATGTCTAGTTTTACTTACCCACTACGGATTAATTAGGATCCTATGATGTTGAAATATATTTTAAGTTTCAATATAATTTTTTATTTTATAGCTCTAGTTTCGGCAATAATTTGTACTTAATAGTTATTGAAATTAGTTTCCTTATGAACCATATTCTTAATTAGTTTAGTTCTTCGTTATCAAGTTATGAGGTCTATAAAATAGACACTTCCATATTGTTCATATCACATGTAGTTATTATCTCTTCTTTTCTTCTAGAACAACCGTTGGTGGTTTAATTCACATTCAGTTTCAAGACGTGAATTCCAGTACTCTTTATTTTAGAGGGCCAGGATTAGCTTGTGATTCATAGCTCCTCTTGCTTTAGCTTGTCTTCTTTTTTAAACCTCGAATTATATAAAAATTTTGTCCTCACTTTTCCTCAGGTAATTAAACAAACTAGCTCAATATAGAGTCATGGAAGCAACACATGAAACGACAGAAGAAAATCGTAATGCTTGTCCACCCTTGTCATGCCTGCAATACCCATGGCTTGTCATGGCTCATGAAAGCCACATCTTTTTCAGTTTAGTAGAAGATGGTTTGTACATTAAGAGCATACCAGACATGGCTAACAAATTCATAAACTGTTGCCATCGCGGATGGTTGGTGTTAGTGGATCAAACTGATCAGTATCACGATTGTTCCATTTTGGATCTTGTGTCGATGAAGAAAGTAGAGCTCCCAACACTAAAGTTTACTGGGCATCATATTTGCGTTATATCTTCACCGCCAACAGACACTAATTTTCGCGTGGTATTCATTAGACATGCAGGTGACTATTTTTTTTCCTACCAGTTGGGGGAACAGGAATTTCGCCAACAACAACTGATGATAACTGAAACTCATGAAGATGACAAAGGCATTATAGATGCAATAAACTTTGATGGTAAGGTGTATGGTATAACGTATCCTAGCTATACTTTAGTCTCAGCCGATTTTGCGGATCCTGATCTTCGTTTTAGGCGATTGATAAGAGATGAATCACTTCCTAACTTGTTGTCACACCCCTCGGCGAAGGATCTTTGTTGTCTGGTTGAATCTTGCGGAGAACTTCTGTATATTCATAACACTTACCTCGGCTCGCAGCTGGTAAATTTCCAGATTTTTCGTGCCGATTTCTCTACCAAATCATGGGTGAAGTTGCAAAGTATAGGTGATCGAGCAATTTTTCTCGATCAATGGAGAGGCGTGTCTTCACCAGCTACAGATCAATGCGGAATAAAAGGAAATACCATCTACCTTACAAGACACAAAGATCGGAATTTGTACATCTACGACCTGGAAGATCAATGCATTTCGATGACTGTACCAAATCCTGATGTTAATTCTAGTAAATCACTTTTCTATTGGGTTTTGATTCCTTTTGAACGAAACTCATAAATTTCCAAGATTGGTAATAAGATTTCCTTCATATCATATACTAATGTTCCAAGATTGGGGATTGTTAGCTTTTACAGTTATCATATGTAGGTTTCTTCTATTACTATTACTATTACTATTACTGGTAATGTAATTTACGGATTTGGCTCCTCTATAATTTATTTTTTTACAATTTCATGCAATACCCATTCCGATTGATGCCACATGTTACTAAATATGATCTACGGATTATATTAATCTTTCTAAACTAGATTTTCAACCATCAACCATGGTTATAAAGCATTAAATATCAAAATCTAACTACCATATTTAGATAGCAAAATCTAATCTAATCTCTTCTGCCATTAATGAATAGCTGCATTATGCTTTCCAACTCATACATTTTTTGTGCCAAGAAATTTTAGTTGTCCACTTTTTGTGGAAATTAGTTTAGTGTCTAGCGTGAAAAAAAATGAAGCCACGTTTGAAGTCACGTTTTAGGGCAATAGTTTTTAAAGTCTCAAGAAAGTTGGACAAAACAAAAAATGCAATCATTAGAATTTTGCTCCAACCGAAAAAAAAATAGACATATGATATTTGCTCCAACTTGTCTAATGAAGCTTCATAATGCCTTACGATTCTGACTCATCATTTCAGAGAGAAAGTAATAAAGACCAAAAAAAAATTATATTTATATATTGTTTAACCATTAACATTCTTTTTTATTTTTTTAATCAGAACACACTTAAACACTATAAAACAACTATTTTTGCTCTTGCTCTAGTGTTCTTTATAAAGTTTCAAACTCTTAGTTTATTTATTTTGCTTTTGTTTGAGCTAACTCATATTGGTGATGTAGAGTTAGTAACTTTAATTGTAATTATCTTAAATTTTAGTGTTTGAGCTAACTCTTTGAGTGTGTTGGCAGAACAGAAGGTAGTTGCCTAATTTTTATGCAAATAGATTGCTAAATGGAAGAGAAATTAGCTTAAGTTGTACTAAAGTGATATAGGAGAAGGTAAGATGCAATTTTTGTGTAAAGAAACAGAGGAAAACTTTGGTTTTAGATGGACATGCAGAGCAGCTGCTCCTACACGAATTTTGTTTAATTTTTTTCGCTTGCTTCATTACACTTACAGCCGTTACTCTTGGAAGTACAAGAGTAGAGGACTCATGCTCCAAGATACATTGATTTAATTAACATTCAACAACCAACTACTAACTAGCTAGAAAATTCACAAATTACTATTTCGAAACCCCCTCTTAATTTGTGATTTTCAGTCGCTCCTTGAACTTGTCGATCGCTATTGCTTTAGTTAGGATATCGGCTAGTTATTTTGTAGTGCAGATGAAATCCAACAGGACGTCTCCTTTACTAAGCAACTCTCGAATTAAATGAAGTCGCAACTCGATGTGTTTTGTTCTTCCATGAAGCACAGGATTTTTTTTCATTGCAATGGCAGACATGTTAACACAATAGATCACCGTAGTTCCTCCTTGTTTTTGCTTCAAATCTGAGAGTATTCTTCTTAGCCACATAGCTTCACATGCAGCGCTAGTTCCCGCTTCATATTCAGCTTATGCTAAAGATAATGCATGCAATACTATTTTGTTTCTTACAACTCCAAGATATCACCTTTGAACCAAGACAAAATAAGTAGCCCAAAGTACTTCTTCGATCGTCAAGTGAACAAGCCCAATCACTGTCTGTGTATTCAACCACGTCGTCGTTAGCTTCTTTTACATATTTGATGCCAACCTTCCTTTATTCTATTTTGCTGCCATCTTTTATTAAGAAATGAAACTATTATGTGGGGCCCTTTTTTTTTTGTCTGACCATGGGCCTTTCACCATATGAAGATTGTCAAATTTTGGAACTTATAATTTTATATTTCAAATTTACAATTAAGATTGCGGGTTATAAATTCTTCCAAACTCTTTTTGTAAGGTGAGTACTTGTAATTTACCTTGTCCAGGAGACCAGGATAATGAAGGGGTTTAGGATAGTTTTGATGTTGGCTGCTTGTGTGGGCTTTGAATAATCCTGTAGGGCAAGAATTCTTGATTTCATAAATTTTGAAACCTTGATTTCATAACAAAATTTGTCCATTTCAATGGACCAAAACATGATATTGATAAATTTAAGGGTAAATATCCAATTTAGTCCCTTATTTTTAGGGTTTATGCCAACTTAATCCTTATCTCTTAAAATGTATCCTTTTAATCTCGTATCTTTACCATTTGTCCCTACTTAGTATGTATCTTTCAAAATGGTTGAGGACTAACTTGGATCATAATGACAAAGATAAGGACTAAGTTGGGACAAATGGTAAAATGCGAGACTAAAATGGTATATTTTGAAAAATAAGGACTAAGTTAGAATAAATAGTAAAGATATTGGACTAACTTGGAAGTACAAGAGTACATGACTCATGCTCCAAGATATATTGATTTAATTAAACATTCAACAACCAACTACTAACTAGCTAGAAAAATCACAAATTACTCTTTCGATACCCCCTCTTAATTTGTGATTTTCATTCACTCCTTGAACTTGTCGATCGCTATTGTTTTAGTTAGGATATCGGCTAGTTGTTTTGTAGTGAGGATGAACTTCAACAGGATGTCTCCTTTACTAAACAATTCTCGAATTAAATGAAGTCGCAACTTGATGTGTTTTGTTCTTCCATGAAGCACAGGATTTTTTTTCATTGCAATGGCAGACATGTTAACACAATAGATCATCGTAGTTCCTCCTTGTTTTTGCTTCAAATCTAAGAGTATTCTTCTTAGCCACATAGCTTCACATGTAGTGCTAGTTCCCGCTACATATTCAGCTTCTGCTGAAGATAATGCATGCAATACTATTTTGCTTCTTACAACTCCAAGATATCACATTTGAACCAAGACAAAATAAGTAGCCCAAAGTACCTCTTCGATCGTCAAGCGAACCAGCCCAATCACTATATGTGTATTCAACCAAGTCGTTGTTAGCTTCTTTTACATATTTGATGCCAAGCTTCCTTTATTCTATTTTGCTGCCATCTTTTATTAAGAAAGGAAACTATTATGTGGGGCCCTTTCTTCTTTTCTTTTTTTGTCTGACCGTGGGCCTTTCATCATATGAGGATTGTCAAATTTTGGAATTTATAATTTTATATTTCAAATTTACAATTAAGAATACGGGTTAGAAATTCTCCCAAACTCTTTTTGTGAGGTGAGTACTTGTAATTTACCTTGTCCAGGAGACCAAGATAATGAAGATGGTTTAGGATAGTTTTGACACGCTTTGAATAATCATGTAAGGCAAGAATTCCTGATTCATAAATTTTGAAACCCTGATTTCATAACAAAATTTGTCCATTTCAATTGACCAAAACATGATATTGATAAATTTAAGGGTAAATATCCAATTTAGTCCCTAATTTTTAGAGTTTATGCTAACTTAATCCTTATCTTTCAAAATGTACCATTTTAGTCTCGTATCTTTACCATTTGTCCCTACTTAATCTGTATATTTCAAAATGGTTGAGGACTAACTTGGATCATAATGACAAACATAAGGACTAAGTTAGGACAAATGGTAAAGATGCAGGACTATAATGGTACATTTTGAAAATAAGAACTAAGTTGGGATAAATAGTAAAGATATTGGACTAAAATGTATATTTTGGAAGATAAGAACTAAAATGAAACAAGCAATGAAAATTGACCACAAGCGATGTTCAAGTGGCAGAGACATGCTCAAGCACGAAGGTCGACTTGATCATCTTCTTTCTTGATTTTCTCTGAAATGATAAGAATAAAAAGATAAGAGATTGTAGAATACGAGTTGACACATAAACCACCAAAAATGCACTTGGTTTTAAAATATGTACATAATACCTCCTAGTACCATATAGGGCATGCAACTATTACAACCAAATATTATGCATTAACATTAACTTCTGGTAGTGAATACAAATTCTTTGCACATTTGAACAAAAAAATCAAAGTCTCCATGTATCACAAACCAATGTCAAGGTGAATGTGACTAAGGACATATTTGACTCGATTTTTAGACACTTAAAAATGTAATTTATAAGTTTAAAAGTTGAAATTAATTTGTGTGATCCATTTTTAAAGAGATTTTAGGTAAAAATCGAAGTTAAAAAATGTTAAAAAATTAAAAGCTCCAAATCATGTGGCATCCACCTTTACTCTACCTGCCACTCCAATAGCCACACCACCACACACTCCATCGCACCATGCTACCACCACCGTCACATAGGGATGACAACGGGTACCCGCTCTATCCGAAATCGACTGTTAACTGCCCGATAAAAACCCGATAACAAAAACCGATGGAAAATCCGTTAGGGTTTGAGTTTTATAAGGAGAAACCGACGGATAAATCGATAAGGTTTGATTTTTTATGTTTAAAAAAATCGAAACTCGACTATTAATTTATTATATAATATATCTCTATTAATATATAAAAGAATATGAAGGGACATAATTATCCAATTTGGTATATTTGTAGGTTGTCAAAGGATAAAAGCTATTGTACTATGTACAAACTGTTGTGTACGTTTGATATACTATGACCATAATAACCTTGGACAAAATCGTCAAGTCATGCATATTTGTAGGTTGTCCTGTGCATAAAAGTTCTTGTACGATGCGCTAACAAATTTGTACCATTTCTTGTACCTATTAGTACATAAAAGAATATGAAGGGTCATAATTATCCAATTTGGTATATTTGTAGGTCGTCAAAGGATAAAAGCTATTATACCATGTGCAAACTGTTGTGTAATTTTGATACACTATGATCATAATAACCTTGGACAAAATCGTCAAGTCATGCATATTTGTAGGTTGTCATGTGCATAAAAGTGCTTGTACGATGCGCTAACAAATTTATACCATTTCTTCTATGACGAAACTACCCTTAGTGGAATCTAACACTAAATATATGAAGATAAAATTACTTTTTAACCCTTATACAAAAATGTTCAAAATGTATTAATAGGAGACTATTATGGTCTTTTCAAACCTTTTCTCTACCATCTTCCAATGCAGTCAAGATTGTGTTTTTGTTTCTTTTTGTTCATCTTTAGTCTAATGGTTGCAACTAGGGGTGTGCAACGAAACCGCCAACCCGCCCAAACCGTCTAGCCCAATCCATTTTTAGCGGTTTTTTAAAAGTTGAGTTGGTTATGATTTAAATTTTCATATGAACTGACTACATGGTTTGGTTTATAGCTTTTACAATCAAAATCATAAACCCAAACCGACCCCGTACATATATATACATACATACATACATACATATATATATCTGGAGAACTTTTTACTTCCCTTCATATATTTTCAATCTATCTCCCCTTTCATTGAAAAAAACAAAAGAAATCATGAGTAACTCTTCTATATTTTAGATTTTTACAATACAATTACTTTATTCAAATATAATTATAAGTTTATCCGAATGTATAATTTGACTTGGTTTGGGTGGTTTTGAGAGGTGTATGGGTTGGTTATGGTTTTAAAATTTTCAAACCGAATGTGTTGGTTCAGGTCAAAATATATGTTTTAAACCACCCAAACCGACCCATGCAAACCCCTAGTTGCAACACAGCTTTTCATTGTTTTTCAACTTCCACCGTATTTTCTTCTTCTTCTTCAACTACAATACAATTACTTTATTGGGGATTGTTAGTGTGAAGCCCCGCATACACACTCATGCATTTATTTATATGAGCTATGAGTATTAACGTGCACTTGTATCATCTTACTTGCATTCACAGACTTTTGTGTACAGTTACATCGTTTTATATGCATTAAGTGTTTTAGATAAAGTAGACATTAATTAAATATATTTTAGTGGACTACATATCTTGAATGTTTACTCGGTGCAATAGAAATAAGTCAGAAATTAAGTTAGAATTACAAGAACTAAGTAGAGAGTCTTTGCAAATGTTAGAAAACTTTGGGGCCAAAATGCAATTAAATAAACTTTGACTTAGACACTAATTAAACTACATAGGACTAGGATTAGCTTATAAACTACACTTGAAACACTTGGCTATAGGAAGAAAAGGAAAGGGGAAGAATTACAAAGCTAGGAAAACACTTGGAGTCAAATAGCAAAACTTATAAATTTTTGGGGTCAACTTTGGAATTAAACTGTACCAATTGGGAAAGAGTTAGGTGGCAAATTATATACGGATGGAAAGCTCTACAAGTCTAGTTTCTAATGCTTCAAACCGTTCATGAATTGGAGTTTTTTAGAAGAAGTTATGATCGTTTTTGTAAAGTGTCGCAGAACTGTTTTGTTACGCGGGTTTGACGAAGGTTGACCATTTGACTTAGTCTTTCACCCAATTACTTTAGTTATTCTTCTACCTAACTTAGATAAAAACATATGATGATTGGGGGACAAAATGGAGGCCATAGCTGGCCATAGGAGGGGAAAAAGAAAGAAAAAAAAAACTCTTGCTTTAGCCAAAAGTAGAACGAAAACATGGAGGAATTTGGGGGAAAGATGTCTTCTTGTCCCCAACTTGTCTACTATTGTTTAGCTTTAGATCAAATTAAGATTATTCTCCCACATCTGAACACACACACACACACACAAGAGGTTAATTCAAAGCAAGAAACTAGTAGAGCAAAGAAGGACTACTTGGTCATAGCTAGGACAAAGAAGGAGGATTTGGTGTTCAACTTAACTTGCATGGTTCTTGCAAATCCTTTCACTCTTCTATCGTTCTTAGCATCTATCTTCATTAAGGTGAGGGTTCTTTCAAAATTGATATTTATAATATATAAATGCATATTGATGGATTTATGGGACTTGTATGGAGTTATAATTGCAACTCCATGGATTAGAATTGTTGAAAACATGCTAGTTGATGATTTAAACCAAGGTTATGGTTTCTGAAATTTTTGAATGTTCTTGATGATAAAACTTGTATCTAGATATGTAGATATGTTTGATTATTGCTTATTTAGGTTGCTAGAGGTTTCTTGGTTATATAGTAGTTGATGTTGATGTTTTAGAAGCTAGAACATGCAAGGATTTTCGGAATGACCTTACTGGACAGATTTGTCCAACCAGAAAGTTTAGCCCGTTTTTATGACTAGATGATTTTATAAAAATATGGAAAATTCCGAAAATATAGAAAACTCATAAAGGAACATTTCTCAAGTTGTCCATATCATGAGGAAAAATCATTTTTATGCTCAAAAACACATGAGACAGTAGGTTATGGGATTTTTGTTAAATCTGACAGCTCACTGCCTTAAGTTTCTTTTGCGCATTAAAAATAGTAAACGACCTCAGAATCGAACGAAACTTTCACAATTGCTATGTTAGCCAGTTGGGAACAACTTTCATGTTTTACAAAATGACAGATTCTATCGTTAAAATGCTCTAAATTTTCCATTCCCGAAATGACGCAAGAATAGCTTGCAATCTGGACAGAAAAACATAGTTGCACGAAATAGGTTATAACTCAGTCATTTTATATCGGAATTGAGTTTTTCTTGATTCTATAGTTATCTACACTCAAAGAGCTTTAATTCTATACTTAAAACAGAGTAATTGGAATTCGGGAAGATAGTTAACTAATTTGCTAAAGTTAGGACAATGCAGTGGCTTAGATGAATTAATTAAGTTCTACTGCTTAGCATATTTGGAGGAATGTTTAAGTTGCTTGTTTGTACTAATGTGTAATGATATTATATGACCTCTAGATATGTTAGGACACTTGTGTGATCATTTACATGGATTAAATTGCTTGTTGCTCGTTAATTACCAATTTGCTATAAATGTATAACTATGTGAATGTTTTGAACTCGATGCTTATTTGATTGCCATAAATGCTCGTATTATGTGAACTTGGATTAGAATTGGTGTTAAAAGGGGTTGCAACCACCTAGTCTTTGCATGGTAGTGTGCATACTACGCCGGACATCCTCAGGGTGTCGGTGATCTTATGTCTACCATGGTCCTATTCTCCTCTCGCTCGGGAACTTTGATTTCCTTGGAGAATCAGGTAGTAGGTTTGAGTATTATCCAGAATACTCTATTGGGGAGATAAGGAAGGAGATGTTGAACATCTCAATTATTAGCGAGGCAGGCCACCTCCACCGCTTGTTATATGATTTATAATCCTCTTCTCGCTTGGGGGCATTGACTTCCTCAGAGATGTTAGAAAAAGTAAGTTATTTCTTACTTTGTGTGTGACATATGATTTGTATATGTATACTTGAATTGATTATTGAATACAGATATTGCGTGCTCGAAATTTCATGTTTAATTGATAATTATTAACTGAGATTAGTGCATGAATGTTTCATCGATAATCTGTTGATTATGGTGAACCGGATTATCTTATTCCATTAATCATATGTTGATTACAGATATCTAGTTTACTGTTATCGAGTTGAATTTGCTTGTTAAGTCTATTGCACGAGCATGGATTTGAAAAATGATTTTTGAAAGATAAAAATGATTGTGAAAACCCCATCCCAGATTCCTCCCTCACCGAGCTTTGGTGCCGGATAAGCTCACCCTCATTTTCCCCCTTTCAGGTATAGGTGAGCCGGAGTATGATATTTTGTGATTGTGTGCTAGGGAATATATGTTCGTGACTTTAATCTCTAGTGATGAAGTTTGTATAATATGTGGTATTTGAATTAATGTAATAGTTAGATGTTGTACTTATACATATATAAGTTTTGGTTATACAAATGATATATGTTATACTTTGGAATTAGATTGTCATTTTAAAATGTGTTGGGCGAATTATAAAATGTTGTTTGGAAGTTGGAGTTAAGGAGCAATAGTAAAGGATTTGGATTTGTGCCTTGTGACTTTTATGTTTACAAGATAAAACTGAAAAATCCAAAATACAGCCGTTGTGCTGCCCGATTATGAAGGATATTAATAATAGGCTGAAAATTTGACTAAGTTTGGATTGGTAATTAAATCAACTAAGTTATAACCAGATTTAATCCCTCGACTAAGGTAAATGATATTTTGAAATTTGGAATTTAGCAATTTGAAAATAATTATTTTTAAACGTCTTGAAATATTGAATTATGATAATAGTGCTCGGGCTATTGTAATTGTGCCTTAGCAGACTTAGGCGGAGCGACCTTCTTAAGCCCGTGGCATCACGATCCCATGAATGTTAGTGGTTTATTTATGGTATCAGAGATTATATTAGCGATTGAAAATTTAGGGTCGTGACAGTTAGCTTTTACAGTTATCATATGTAGGTTTCTTCTATTACTATTACTGGTAATGTAATTCACACACATTCTATATATAACATCTATTTCCTGTTCGTTCCAATATAGGTTTTGTTTCCCCTATATTTAGTAATTTTCTTGTGGGCACTATTTGTTTAGAAGATCAGTTCTAAGGACATTTATTCCATTATGTAATTAGGATAACACATTATCAATTATTGTTGCTCAACCAAGTGACGATCAAGTTCAGGATATGAGAAACCATTCATTGCAGCACATTCATAAGGTCACGAAGTTGTAGAAAGATGGGCATGCATGACATTCTATACTTGACAAACCAAGACATTGAAAATTGAAAATATGAAATCATAAAAGAAAACCAGAAAAAAAAAAGTCATTTTAAATCTCGTAATATAATAAGTCTCAAATAAATCGTGAGATCCTCCCGCAGGTCCCTCATTATTAAATCGTTTGTCAATTTTAACATTTCAAGGGTTTTTTCTTTTTTTCTTTTTTTGTAAAAGGGTTTTGGTTGAAGTACCTATTTTGCACATTCTAGCTCTGATCTAAACGCAAATTGTTCAACGGGGTTTCGTACAAATCCCACAAAGTTACCAGTGAAAATCATCTCACAAATGCAATGACTTATCGTAAAAAAACATTGTTGTGAAAATAAAGTGTAATGGCAATCTCAGATCCACCATAAAAGTAGTTGAAAAACAGCTTGCTTTATCATTACACGAAATCCTCTTTGAGTGTGTTGGCACAACAGAAGGTAGTTGCCTAATTTTTATGCAAATAGATTGCTAAATGGAAGAGAAATTAGCTTAAGTTGTACTTGAGTGATATAGGAGAAGGTAAGATGCAAGTTTTGTGTAAAGAAAGAGAGGAAAACTTTGATTTTAGATGGACATGCAAAGCTGCTGCTCCTGCACGAATTTTGTTTAATTTTTCTCGCTTGCTTCATTACACTTACAACCATTACTTACTCTCTAACTCTTGGAAGTGTTGAGAATTGTGCATGGTATTTAAAATTTTTAATTAAATAATACGCAGTGAAAAATATTAATACACTTGCATCACGTTCATGGCTATTTACGTAGATTACATATATGCATAAAAAATCAGTTATTAAATAAAACGCAACAAAAAATATTAATACACATGCATCACGTTCATGGTTATTTATATAGATTACATATATGCATAAATAATCAACCATTAAATATGCATTAAATGATTTCAGGATTACCTTTCATGATGATGAATCTGTTATAGAATTTGATCGAATTAGAGCTCTCCAATTGTGGAGTCTCCGAAAGTATCCATACGAAATCTGAATCATCAATTAGCAAAATTCTCACTACGAGTTTTAGAAAAAAAATATTTGCTATGAAAGACAGAATTTGTGCTAGTTTTTCTATTTGTCATAGTTTTCTATTTATAGGAAACACTAAATATATTAGGGATATGTTTTGGGTTAGTCCTAAACACTGGACTTATACTTATTAAAAGATTGGACTAATATTTCAATCTAATCAGTTTTAAGTCCAATTAAATAATAAACTCTTCTAATATTTAATTTTACTTTTCTCGCTAATTAATTTCTAAATCTCTTTTGTGTGTGACCTCTCGGGTTCATAATTAATTGACAGTGAAATAATATTAATCCAATTAATATTTAATTAGAAAACTTCTAATTTAATTTTCGCAAGTCGTGAGTGATACCTAGCAGTATATCACGATTACCCAACTAATGATGACATGTAAATATACGAACCCTAAGCAATTATTATACAATCAATTCCCTTTATCTAAATTATCCCGATTGAGTCAAAGTTATGGATAGGGTCGTCAAACTCTATACTCAATCATATGCTCAAATCTATTTAATAAGTAACTTATGAATAATCTGTGGAACGACTTCCATTATTCTACCTTAGCCAAGAATTTCTAGTTACTCATTAATAGATCACATATCAGAATAGATCGTAACCACTGAGTACATTATCCAATCGTTGATGAGAACTAACTTTATTGCACCAGCAAATTACATTATCATTAATACAAGATAATCGTAGTGTCCCAGGTCTAAGGACTAATTGCACTATTACACTATACAACGAATTATTGACCATTCTATGTAATTTGTTGTACTAGCGGTCATGTCCAGTCACTTGTTCTCAACAAGACTTAGACATCTACCTTTATGATATGAGTCTAATCGATCAAATTAATATCTCATATTATTTAGATGATAGATTGTAACCCGATCTTTTCGGGTAAATTAACGCTCAATTAATTTATCCTTTGATTGGGAACTATTTTATAATATATTTATGAATATAGATTCTATCACTCATATCCTTACTCTTAAGGATAAAATTTATAAATATTATTCGAATGACTTTTATTTAAATAGTTAATCTCATTAATGATATTTAAATAAATTGTCCACATTAAATAAATAATATAATTATTATGTCCTCAATTTGGCTTTTAGGGCACATAATTCAACAATTCCCCACTTGCACTAAAGTCAATTACTCCGGTATCTCATACCTATCTTCTCAAGACGGTAGTCTAATGACTACTAAATCATTGTTTTAGTCAGTGGATTAGCAACATCAACTATTGACATTATTTACTGCATAATATCATCCTTCCCACAATCTCTGATTGATGGGGTAATGCCTCTTCAATGTACTTGGATTTCTAGTGAGACCTAGGTTATAAAGCTTGCGCTATAGCTCCATTGTCGTCACGACACTACCTGTTGACTTAATGAAAAGAATCATTCTAAGTTCAATTACGAATTATTAGATCCAAACTGCTTCCTCTTGTTACATTTGATGGAACGATACACTCAACCTCTGAAATTTACAATTGTACCAATATTTGGAACATTTCCAAATAATTGTTCTTCTATTACAGGTGAGTATAAACCCATATATAGATTTCCAATAATCCACTTCAAACTCTTAGCCTAAATTTGTAAAACTTTAAGTTTCACCTTGCCTGAATTGGCTAACTTGAAACTTTTTGAAAAATAATTAGGACTAAATAGAATATTTCGAGAAAAATAGAGACTAAATTGACTAATTTTGAATAGTAGGAATAAATTTGAAACTTTTAGAAAAATTATAGGGACCAAATTAATTAAATTTAAATAATAAAGATTAAATGTGCTATTTTTCCTTAAGTGACGTACAACTAATTCATAATAAAGTCGAAGAACACAACCAAGAAAAAAAGGAAAATCATTTCATGAAACAAATTCAACCTAAATGAAACAATTACACATGTAGAAATATTTATTAGAAACAGAATAAATAATATATGTCAGCAATCAGAAAAACAGTCTCATTTGACTCATAAAATTAACTTAGTTAAAACTCCAAATTTTTGTAATTATATTTATTTTACCCATTATAGCATTGCAACCATAGAAATTGTAAAAGTTTTCACTATAAAAATACTTTTTTGCGCGATTTGTTGATTAAAATAATTGTTAAGATGCTAAAATATGTTAATTGACAGTAGCAAAATATGAAAAGTTGATATAAACTATCAACATCACAAAACTCGATATACCCCTCCAAATAGAATTTCTTTATTAACAAAATTTGTCCTTAATAAAAATTGTAAACAAAAGCAAGTGTGGAAGATCATCGTTTTATAGTATTTATGATTTCACTCCAAAATAAAAAACTAATGGTCCTACGAGAAGAAAGAAAGTTGTATAGTAGAGAAGGCTTTATAGGATAACAAAGTTATATTCTTTTTAAATTTGTCAATATCATGTTTTGGTCAATTGAAATGGACAAATTTTGTTATGAAATCAGGGTTTCTAAACTTATGAAATCAGGAATTCTTGCCTTACTGGATTATTCAAAACACACAGACAGTCTACATCAAAACTATCATAAACCCCCTTCATTATCCTAGTCTTTTGGACAAGGTAAATTACACGTACTCAACTCACAAAAAAGAGTTTGAGAGAATTTCTAACTCGCAATCCTAATAGTACATTTGAAATATAATATTATGAATTCTGAAATTTGACAATCCCAATATAATGAAAGGATCCCACAATCAAAAAAAAAAAAAAATGAAAGGCCCTCACTCAATAGTTTCCTTTCTTAATAAAAATGTTTTAAAGGAAATGACAACACTTTCCCTTTATATGTAAATTTACTTATTGTTTGACATACTTGATATTTCTCCCAATGGGATATTTGCGCAAATGGTCTTTATTATTTACTAAAACTTTAAATTCATTTTTATTATTCAAAATTAATTAATTTAGTTCATATTCTTTTCTAAAAAAAATTAATTTTGTCACTATTGTTCAAATTACTAAAGTTAGTCTTTATTGTTTTTCAAAAAATTCAATTTGGTCTCTAGTGTTTTTCAAAAAAATCTAATTTAGTCTTTGCTTGAATTGTTTAACTTGAAACTTTTTGAAAAATAATAAGGACTAAATAATTTTTTTTTTGAAAAAAATAAGGACTAAATTGATTAATTTTGAATAATGGGAACAAGTTTAAAACTATTAAAAAAATTATAAAGACCAAATTGATTAAATTTAAATAATAAAGACTATATGTCCTATTTTTCCTTCTTTTTTTTTTTTTTGTCGGAAAAACATTGCATTTCTTATAAAATAATACAGACAAGCAGGATCTCCCACGAGCTAGGGTTTCCAGCTTCAGTTTGGACCATTTTGGAGTGTTTGGGGTGCTTCTTCTATTTTTTTGTTTGGGGTGTTTTTTATTTGTTCTGGACCATGGACCGTGTGTGTCGTTTGTTTAGGGTCTCGGCCCATCATTCGTCAATCAACACAAACTCGTACCACGTTGCCGAAGCTACTAGACAAAGTGGACGCGTGGCTATCTTCGCTATAATCCACATCGATGGTTCGGTCTGTTCGGGCTACATATATGGCTTTTGTTAAGCCCACCAAAACCAAACTAATGCAAAACCAAATCCAAACCTAAACCTATCCTGCAGCTTGCCTTCTTCTTTCGCATCGACCTTTACCATTTTTGAGGTGAGTAATCTTTTTTTCTTCCGTTTTTTAATTACTTTTTTTTCTCTTTACCTTTTTTTCGAGATTAGATTATCTTTTTAGCTGAAAACATGGAATTGTTGAACAGAACAGCAACGGTCAATTTTTCTGTCGTTGGATGTTGCATCACACAAGTTTGTCAACAAGGATGACTAGATGGCATTCATTCTTTGTGTAGAAGACAACCTTGAAGAAACACGTGTAGGTAATTTGTTGTGCATCAGAGAGTTTCTGATAGAAATTTCCACTATTTTATAAGTCCATTTTTATCTGGTAATTTTTTTTAAATTTTGTTCTGTTGCTAAGGGTGCAGAGATTTTGAAGTTTGAAGAGGAAGATATTATTCTTAATGTTGGAGAGCCTTTGGAGGTAATATCTGTGTCAACCGTGTAGTGAATTGTATTGATTCCTTCTTTTTGTTTTGGGTGAAATTGAGCAATGACGGTAGCTACATGCATTAACATATACTTTTGGCCATTCTCAATTTGCTCTTGGACGACCTTTTGGACTCTGTTTGGATAGCAATAGTATGTCTGCTACAAAATTAGATATTGGCTGCCATTATTGGTTAAGAAAGAAGGGGAGGGGGCGTGGAGAATCCTAGCTATTGCATAGATGAATGTTCCCCAATTCAGAGGCCCATGATACCTTCTGCATTAGATAGATTGCAGTTTTGTTAATCCTTTTGACTTGCTAAGTTCAGATTTGAAATTGAAAACTGTTTTCCTCTCTTCCGGAGCACAGTGCATATGCATGTATATTCAGAAAATCCATCCCTGAAAACTAAAGTTTATGATTTGGTGATTCAGTCTTTAGCTATCATTTGAATTTCTGTTTCTGCTAAATCTTAAGGGTACCTGTGGACCAAAAGCTGAATACTTGTCCTTGCTCTGGTAAAAATCTGGCATTTTGAGAACGAAAATGATATTTGCTGGAATGTGTTCACCTTTCCAGAAAAAAAAAAGTAGCTATCCAGATGGTCAAGGAGATGAAGATAAAATGCAAAAGAATACTTTTCTAGTCATGCATGTAATAGCAGTCCTTCGTTATTTGTTTGTTGGGCATTTGCTGTGTTCTATGGGTCCTTAGTTCTGGGTGAAGATGTTTAACATTCTGAACATCGTTGCTCCTTATACACATTGATTCAGTTATTCTTTGTGTCCTATTTCAAGGATGAGGATGTGACCCTCAAAGGCAAAGGATGTAAAAAAGCTGCTCCAGGGGAGGAGTAGAGCTACTGCAGCAGCCTCTATTTATTCAGAGGTAATTGTGAACTACTTGAATCTTTTATACTATTTAAAAGTTTTATATCAACCATGTAAGCATCTATGAACTTGCTAAAATGTACAAGAATAAGGATCATTCAAACTGCCTTTCAAACCTCCCTAAAACTTCTATCTAAAAGTTTTATATCAACCATGTAAGCATCTATCAACTTGCTAAATTGTACAAGAATAAGGATCATTCAAATTGCCTTCAAAGCTTCTAGAACTCCTATCTAAAAGTTTTATATCAACCATGTAAGCATCAATGAACTTGCTAGAATGCACAAGAATAAGGATCATTTAAACTGCCTTCAAAATCTCTCAAAAACTCCTATGTAACCTTCATTTGCGTTGAAAGGCATTTTTAGTCAACTTCCTCCAGCCCTTAACATTGGGGCTGGGTGCTGCCAGGACAACTGCATCCAATATTAGTTGGCACTGCAGCTCTTGTAGCTTTGCTAGTTGTCCACGTAGCTCTTCTAGTTGTCCTTCATAGGACTGTATGCTATGTGTGGCTCCTTCAAAAGTTTGTTCGAGATTAGTGAGGTTCCACATATGACGCCACGTAACAGTAGTGTTGATTAAAGCTTTGCAGGCCTCCCTCTTCCTTTCTAAAATTCTCTTCTTTGCTTCGAGCTTAAGTATCTTGTTAGTGAGATTAACTATCTCTGTAATGATCAAGTTGAGCTTCTCTTCAGGGCTTGTCTTGTCCTCTTGCTGAGTCTCTGTCTGTGTCTCTTGCTGAGTCTCTTGAAAGGTGTCTTTAGTCAACTTTCTCCAGCCCCTAACATTGGGGCTGGGTGCTGCCAGGACAATTGCATCCAATATTAGTTGGCGCTGCAGCTCTTGTAGCTTTGCTAGTTGTCCATGTAGCTCTTCTAGTTGTCTTTCATAGGACTGTATGCTACGTGTGGCTCCTTCAAAAGTGCGTTCAAGATTAGTTAGGTGCCACATATGGCGCCACTTAACAGTAGTCTTGATTAAAGCTTTGCAGGCCTCCTTCTTCCTTTCTAACATTCTCTCCCTTGCTTCAAGCTTAAGTATCTTGTTAGTGAGATTAACTATCTCTGTAATGCTCAAGTTGAGCTTCTCTTCACGGCTTGTCTTGTCCTCTTGCTTAATCTTTTCCTGAAACTCTTGCTTAAGCTCTTCCTGCGTCTGCTGCTCTTCCTTAAATTCATGCTTAAGTATCTTGTTAGTGAGATTAACAACCTCTGTAATGGTCTTGTCCTCTTGCTGAATCTCTTCCTGAAACTCTTGCTTAAGCTCTTCTTGTGTTTGCTGCTCTTCCTTAAATTCATGCTCAAGTATCTTGTTAGTGAGATTAACTACCTCTGTAATGCTCAAGTTGAGCTTCTCTTCACGGCTTGTCTTGTCCTCTTGCTTAATCTCTTCTTGAAACTCTTGCTTAATCTCTTCCTGAAACTCTTGCTTAAGCTCTTCCTGCGTCTGCTGCTCTTCCTTAAATTCATGCTTAAGTATCTTGTTAGTGAGATTAACAACCTCTGTAATGGCCTTGTCCTCTTGCTGAATCTCTTCCTGAAACTCTTGCTTAAGCTCTTCTTGTGTTTGCTGCTCTTCCTTAAATTCATGCTCAAGTATCTTGTTAGTGAGATTAACTACCTCTGTAATGCTCAAGTTGAGCTTCTCTTCACGGCTTGTCTTGTCCTCTTGCTGAATCTCTTCCTGAAATTCTTGCTTAATCTCTTCCTGAAACTCATGCTTAAGCTCTTCCTGTGTCTGCTGCTGTTTCTTAAATTCATCTTTCTCATATGTCGTTTGCAATTTTAGTTGTGTGCGCTCTATTTTCTGCAGTGAATAGTACAATCAAGAATGAATGTGTTAACATTGTTCATAACTATGTATAAGATACAGATTGTAGACTTTCATAAACCCTAAGGGTTTTTAATATAACAAACCTGAATCTTTTCCTGAGTCTGCTGCTGTTCCTTAAATTCATCTTTCCCATATTTCGGTTGCAATTTTAGTTGTATGTGCTCTATTTTCTGCAGCGAATAATACAAACAAGAATGTATCAAGAACATAGTTCATACTATTGGTAAGATATTGATTCTAGAATAACTCTTGAATTAATTCTTGATTTCATAAACCCCAAGGGTTTTCTAAGAATGAATGTACTAAACGTGATTCATCTATTGATAATCTTAATCAAATGTATTATATTGATAAAACTTATTCAATGACTTATCAGATTATGTATTTGCTTTCGAATTGGATCAAGATTCCATTGCAAAACAAGAATGAATTGGATCAAGATTCAATAACAATGGTTCATATCTATTTTGATAAATTTATTTAAATGACTTGATCAGATTCAAGATTTACTCTTGAATTGTAAATCTTGAATGGGATCAAGATTAGTGTGTTATTCAATATAACATACCTTACTCTTGAATTGAATCTCTTGAATTCAATGAAGATTTGTGTTTTCAAATTACACACCTGTCCATTGCTTGTAAGCTCTTCAATCACCTGGCTTCTAGACATTGTTAACAAGAGATGGATGCTGCTGAATACGTGTGGGAGGGAGGGAGAACTTTCTATATTTTTTGAACTTTTTTTTATGGCTTTAGAGAGAAAAAAAAAAAAAAATGAACACTTGTATTGATTGAACTTCTTTTTTTGTTTAGTCAAATCACTATTATAATATTGTCATATGATAGTATTGGACGCCCATCACTATTTATGCTGACCGTTGATCAAAGAATATCTAATGAATGATGAGCAACGTGACCTAAGTGTATAGGGTGAAAAGATCATCAACTTTACAACCCCATGAGTAAAAACAAATTTGGGAGATGGCAATGGTTGGGGTAACTGCATGCTCGAAAAATATAAAAATCTAAATTGTTTGGTAAATCATAAACAAAACCTAATGGGTTAAAAATGGTATTTTGGTTTACATTGTTTAATTTGAAAAACAAAAAATTAGTTTAAATAAAAAACAAACTTAAAAAACTTTAAAAAAAATTAGTTTAAAGATGAAAAACGAAAAAGAAGATCAAGTCAATGATATAATAAAAGAATGTAAAATAAGATCAAGTTAATGATAAATTTGAAATAATTTACAAGAAGATTTTATGAGTAAAAATTAAAATTAAGAAGTTATGCAAAAGAAATTTATTTAAATTAAAGTTTACAATCTAAGTAGGTTATAATGAATTAGTACACTAAATTTGCGATAACTACATGCTTGAGACCAAGAATTTATCCATTGTATATTTCTATCTTGGATCAACAATGGGAGCTTTAGGTTGTGTTTTATTCGTAAAGAAACAATTTTTGAGCAAGTTATCAGCATTATTTTAACGGTCTAAAGTTACTTTTTACCTTTTACGTGTAGAAAGGACCATTTTCCTAATAAGGTCTGAATTTTTATTCTAAAGCTCAGTTGTTTGTCATAAAATAATTTACTGGTGGATTACGTTTCTAGAGAAAATTGTTTTTATAAAAATAAAAATATTTTTTAATGTTTGGATGTAATAGTAACAAAATTGATTAAAAAAATTAATTTATCAATTGTTTAAAAATATTAATAATTAATTAATTAATTAAAACTATTAAGTTATTGATAAGTTTAAAATAATTAGTAAAAATATTTATACATAATTAATAATTTCATATATTAATAATAATCTAGATAAATAACAAAATTATTTAATACTAATAAATAATAAATTAATAGTTAGTAAATAAATAAAAATATTAAATTAATTAATTATTTATAGTATAGAAGATTTTTTTATTATTTATTTAATAATTTATTAGTCATTAAATTAATATCAACTAATTTTTATAATTAAAATAAATAGTATTTTATTATTAATATTATTTTTATTATTAAATTAATTGATTTTTAAATAATTATTACTAATTTATAAAATTAGATAAATAATTAATTTGTAGTAATGTATAAACATATTAAATTAAAAAATTATTAATTTAATTAATTTATTAGTTATTAAATTAACATAAATTAATTGTTTAAATAAATTAGATAAGTTAATGATTAATTAATTGTTTATTATTAAATAATAATTTTTTATTATTTAATTAATTAAGTTAGTAAATTAAATTTTATTTTAATAATAGAATAAATTAATTAAAACTGTGATGTGAAAGTAGGGTGGGGTAGAATGAGTGGAAAATATTTTCTTTTTTCAAAAGATATGAAAATCATCTTAACTAAACATTTTCTTTTAATCAAAAAGTGTCTTTTGATTGACCAATTTTCCAAAATTACTAAACACGCCAAATAATTAGGAAAGCATTTTACTCCAAACAAATGGAGCCTAAATAATAAACATATTTAATACTAATAAATAATAAATTAATAGTTAGTAAATAAATAAAAATATTAAATTAATTAATTATTTATAGTATTAAATATTTTTTATTATTTATTTAATAATTTATTAGTCATTAAATTAAAATTGACTAATTTTTATAATTAAAATAAATAGTATTTTATTATTAATATTATTTTTATTATTAAATTAATTGATTTTCAAATAATTATTACTAATTTATAAAAATAGATAAATAATTAATTTTTCTTAATGTATAAAAATATTAAATTAAAAAATTATTAATTTAATTAATTTATTAGTTATTAAATTAAAATTAATTAATTGTTTAAATAAATTAGATAAGTTAATGATTAATTAATTGTTTATTATTAAATAATATTTTTTATTATTTAATTAATTAATTTAGTAAATTAATTTTTATTTTAATAATATAATAAAATTAATTAAAACTGTGATGTGGAAGTGGGGTGGGGTAAAATGAGTAGAAAATATTTTCTTTTCTCAAAAGACATAAAAATCATTTTAATTAAACATTTTCTTTTAATCAAAAAGTGTCTTTTGATTGACCAATTTCTGATTTTTTAACGTAGGACAAGTGTATATTCTAACAGTAAAACTATGTATAGGTTTTGGTTGGTGGAGCAAGAACACTACTCAGTGGTGGGTTACCAACTGTAGGAGATACTCGGATAGTCGAGTCCGTCACAGTAGACGGTGGTGGATCACCTCCGACATGACTGTTAGTCCTCGTGTTTACCATCATAGAGATCAGTGGCATTGAAAATCGAGTTTTCACAAATGGCACCAAATTGTTAAGGTTCAAAGCTAAATTTTTCAACCCGAGTTTAGAACCTACAAAACAATAATGGAACAACGGGATTATGTCCCATGAACCACCTCCGATGATCAAGCAATAATAGGGTCCAATCACTTAATAATGAACTGTACCGACAGAGCAATTTTAGTTGTTTAAAATAAAGATATAAGTTATTTTTTTTGTGAATATTCATTTGCCATCTATATTATTGGGTAAAGGATCTTTTGAGAATATATAGTGGACCCCAGAGAGCTGGTAAATCTCCTGAATTTGCCACGTCAATAGAGAGAGTGCTAGGAGTTCCAGTGTACTAAATGGCATATGCGTAATTTTACCCTTATAAGCCGCATAAGTAGATAAAATATGCCATTAAGGAGGAGGTAAAGATCGGATGATATAATTTGAATGATATATCAGTGTCTTAAAATAGTGATAGACGGCACCCCAAATGTTTTAATATTTTTCTTAAGACATATTATCTTGATTTCACTATTCATTTGTCTTATATATGCTTTCTATTTTATTAATGGGTAGAAATACACAAGAATTATAGAAGTTGGGAAAGAACTAGTAAGCAAGTCAAAGAAATTTAAGGCATGTCTTCATTTGAAGAAAATTGGTTCAGTGCGGGATGAAATAAAACCTTTATAATTCAATTGGAGGGCAAATGATTTAGTTTTGCCCAAGAAATATCTTTTGATTGTATAAATTTTATCTTTTCCTTTGAAAGTTGACTTTGCATTCATATTTGTTTGAAAAGTCTTGTGATTATGTTTCATGTCATTTGGCGTAAAGCACAAAATTTGACAAAAATCTCAAGGGCTAACTTTGACATAAGCATCTGAAGGTTTTCAAAAATATCACACAATGAGAATATGGAATACAACCAAATAGGTACTTTCAATTATATTATTACCAAACAACAAAAAGTTAAGAAAACTATTTGAGAAAAAAAAAAAAAAGATTATGACAAATAACTGGGAGCCTAAAAACTTCAGTCGTCGTCGATCAAAAAAAGTCTAGACACAAGCCATTGAAAAATGAGTAGTCTTCATAACTTGTCTTTGTGAACAAAAGAAACTTTATATATATAAGTTATAACTTATCAAATTTCGAATTTTGGGGGAATTTTCAAATGCCAACACTTTTAACCTTTCATTTCATTTATTTATTTGTTTATTTTTTGGTGAAAAGGAGTGACACAAATGTCGTTGTATTAATATTATGTTCTGTGATCTTAAAAAGAAATAAACAACTTAGGCTCCATTTGTTTGCCGTAAAATGTTTTCCTAATTATTTGGCTTGTTTAGTACTCTAAGATCACTTTATAAGATCTTTGATTAATGCATGTAGTACCAATTAGTTTTAAGATGAAAACTTAGTATCTTAACATGATGTTAGAGTTGGACCATTTGTCCTGTTTTAATCATTCGCGTGTTATATTCTACGCATTTTCAATTTGACACATGTGTTCTACGTGTGTTCAATCTTTCATATGCGACCCATCTTAAGAATTGGTCCACATGTATTCAAATTTTCAAGTGTGACCCATTTCAAAATCAGATATATGCGTGTTTAATTTTTCATGTGTAACTCCTCTGAGATCAGGTCACACGTGAGAAGAAATATTAAAATATACATTTGTCTCACATCAGAAAATCAAAAACTCTAAGACCACTGTATAAAATTTTGAGTTATTTCACTTGACACCAATAGATTTTGAGATAAAAACTCAGTATCTTAACACTTACACAGGCACTTGCACAACATGCCTGCCTATACCACCCCCAATCACACAACTAGCACTGACGACGACCCAAACAACCTCACCTAGTGCACCACCGAATGATATGGCCACATAGTACAACATGATACTTGATATGCAAAATACCTTTGCTCAGCTTGCAGCCAATTCACCCCAACAACCTGTGCTAAACCAAACAGTACCATAATTTTGTATAAACAAGTTCATTGTGATTGTCTTGCACAAACAAAGGTGGCAAAGCCTAACTTAGAAAAGAACTAAGCGAGGGGATAGCGGTCCCAGAAAGCTTTTGATATTATGCATCCCAATTGGTTGAGTTAATATATAATTCACGAGTTAATCCACACACATGTTGAGCTCCCAAAAAATATGTCTGATATTGAATCTCGTCTGACTCTCCATGATCTCATTGCATTCACGTACGTGGGGTGTAATTGGATCCCGTCTCACTCGCCTTAAAAGAGTGTTATCCATCATGATCTTTCTGTATATGTGAGAAACTGTTACTTGGACTAGCTCAAATCAGTGACCAAAAAAAAAAAGCTAGCTCAAATCCACATTTCAGCTGTCAAACTTGGATCTCCTTTCAAGGGCCCACTGTTTGCACTCATTGTGGCCCGTAGCGCTTCTTCTCTATATAGATATCTTCTTATTTGAATTTGTTTTGGTAGGGAAAGGAAAAGCATATATAGAATATCAAAGCTTTGTTTGATCGAAATTATAAGATAACATAAAATAAGATTCTGGCCAACCGACGATTTCTATTTTCCTGGTTGGGAGAGCTAGAACAAGACTCTCGAAATCATCACATTTCAGGGTTTAAACCAATTTTTGAATTTTTTTTTAAATTCTGGATCAACTCCCTCAAATATTGAATAACGTAAAAATAGAGTATTTATAACTAACTGGATCTAACCCAAGTCAGGCCCAAATCAAAAGAGAAATTTTAGAAGTTGGACCATGCTCAAATAGTAGTATAGCCATGAGTACTTGCAAGTTCCCAACCCCATTGATCATTAATGCAAATGGCAACATTTATATGCTTGTTATGATTCAATGGAAGTGCAGATGGAGCAATTTGCCTTCGTGTATTATCACTGCGAACAAGTCTTCATGGCTTTTCGTAGATAAATTAGCCTTATATATTGAACTAATACTACTTTCACCAAATTCAGATCATAGGATCCCAAGTAATTTTTGTCATTATTCATCACGTGGCATCTTGCAGACCAAAGTCCCATTGCAATTATGTATACGAAAAGTAATACTTATGGTGAAGCAATCATCAAAGATACTTCACAAGGCAATGCAGACAAAAAGTGATGACAATTATTGAAAGGGTAAATATTCAATTTAGTCCACTATCTTTAATGTTTATTTTGATTTAGTCTATATCTTTTAAAATATATCATTTTAGTCCACTATCTTTATTATTTGTCTTGATTTAGTCCATATCTTTTAATGTTTGTCTCGACATAGTCCATATCTTTTAAAATGTATCTTTTTAGTCCACTATCTTTAATATTTATCCTGATTTAGTCCATATCTTTTAATAGTTGTCTCGATTTAGTCCATATCTTTTAAAATGTACCATTTTAGTCCACTATCTTTATTATTTGTCCTGATTTAGTCCATATATTTTAAAATGTACCATTTTAATTCACTATCTTTATCATTATGGTCCACGTTAGTCCTCTAACATTTTTCTATCTAAAAATTTGACGGAATAAGCAAATGAGTCGTATTTATAGGGGCAAAATTATCTGCACACTAAAATCTTTTTTGTTTTTTGATTTCATAATAAACGCAATTGATCGATGGGTTTATTATGAAATCAAAAAAAAAAATTTAGTGTGCGAACAATTTTGCCCCTACAAATATGACTCACGTGCTTATTCTATCAGATTTTTGGATGGAAAAATGGTAGATGACTAACGTGGATCACAATAACAAAGATAATGGATTAAAATGATACATTTTGAAAGATATGGACTAAATCAGGACAAATAATAAAGATAGTGGACTAAAATGGTACATTTTAAAAGATATGAACTAAATCAGGGCTAATAATAAAAATAGTGGACTAAATCGAGATAAATTTTAAAAGATATGGACTAAATCAGGGCTAATAATAAAGATAGTGGACTAAAATGGTACATTTTAAAAGATATAGACTAAATCGAGAGAAATATTAAAAGATAGTGGAGTAAATTGAGTATTTACCCCTATTGAAATGGTATTTTGATGATGAAACAAAGAAGACAATTCAGAATACAAACCAAAAGATTGCGTTAAAAGAATACGTCTTGCTTAGCGGTTAGCCCATTACTAATTAACCCAAACGATGCGTGATCAAAACTTATGAGATACAGCACTTATCTCTTTAAATTTTTTTTTTTAATCTTAAAATTTAAAGCATGCTTTAATTAATCTGAATCAAATTCCCAAAGAAAAAAAAAAATCAAACATTACCATAGAAGATCAAAAATTCCCAAAATCCAAAAATTAAGAACCCTAGTTTTCTTTATCCTCAAATTCTCAAATTTTTTGAATCTCCCTAAGAATCAAGTATGGATAGTTCTGATACCACTTGTTAGGATTTTGTCAATCTTTATTTTAACATGCATAAGCCTCAATTTATCCAGAAAATCCAAAGTTCAAAACTTAGGCATGTTTCTATCACAAACAATCAAACCCTAAAAATCAAGTTCTTAAATCTCTATGTTAATCCAAAGGGAAGAATAAAACTAGATACGAAAGCGTACCTGAATTACATAGCAAAATCGGATCGGTGGGGAAATAATCTTCCAATTGAATACATAATTCTAGAGAGTTCTTGACTCTCTCTCAAACCTATTGATGGGGTAACAATCTGATAGAATGATACATATCAATTGGGGACCACAACCCTTTTAACTGATAGTTATTGTAACTTTTCATATTTCTAATGTAGCCCATCAAAAAATTAAAAATATGACTTTGGTCTCTACACATTAATTTTATGATAATTTAATACCCAATAGTCCAAAATTTTAAACTTTAATAGATCACTTTAATTGGACTAAACTTTAAGATAACAACACACATTTTAGTATACATATGTGGCCCCACATGTTGGATTTTTCCAACAATTTACCCTACTCCAAGCTCTTTATCTTTATTAATGTTATAAGAGAATCTTGTTTATCTATTTCTGTCTCAATCCATTTCTCCAGAGGACGGGCGAAATACACTGCTTTCTTGTTACCATGCTTCATGACCTCTACACAGAGAGGTTTCTAGCATATGTTTTTTTTTATTCGGAGAGCTTATGAGATTATTGTTAGCGGAACGAATAGAAATCCCAAAATCTTGATAGCCTCTCTAATATTACTACATAAAATATTTCATTGAATCCTTGATGTAAGGATTTACAACTTTTTAGAAGCACTCAAAAGGATATCACAGGGCAGAGAATAATGATTCTATGCCATATGCAACTACAAGTAGAAATTTTAACTGCTAAATATATAGCAACAACTATTAAAAACTCGTTAATTAATAATTCTCTATACCGTATTGTGAATTCAATTAACGTATTAAAAAAGTTTACCCAATGTACCCTATAAACTCCTAGTATCATATTCCGTACCGGAATTCATACCACAACTCAGAACGTACTGAGAATCTGGTAACTAGTTATGAACTAGGTACAACATGCATGGATGTTTGTTCTTCTTAAATGCGTAAACACACACCTAAACCTACTCTAATACTCACAAATAAACTACATACAATCCTCATGTAAAAGACCCATAATAGTTGGAAACTAGCATATCATTCATGGTCAACTCAAATAACTAAATAGAAAGAATGTGAAGTAACAAACTGTGATCATCATAAACAAACTACAAAAAAAAAAATCCAAATATATATTCAGTGAGTTTGATCACACCCATATTTAATCCAGGTAGTATAAAGCGGCATTTTGGAATTGAGAAAATTATCGTAAGAACCACCATTAAAAGTGTGGTACTTTTTAGTTGCAAGCGAATAGAACAAACTATTGTTATCACGGAATCTTGGAAAGTAGACTTTGTTACTTGTCAGAGGGTTCACAGAAGGATTCGGGATGACTAACGTACAAAGCTTTTGTTGAATTATATGCCTTAAAAGTTAATTTTAGAACATAATAATTATATTATTTATTTAATGTGGACAGTTTATTTAAATATAATTAATGCGATTAATTATTTAAATAAGAGTCCTTAGAATAATATTTATAGATTCTATCCTTAAGAGTAAGGATATGAGTGACAGAATCTATATTCATAAATATATTCTAAAATAGTCCCCGATCGTAGGATAAATTAATTGGATGTTAATTTATTCGAAAAGATCGAATTACAGTCTACCATCCAAATAATATGAGATATTGATTTGGGCGATTAGTCTCATATCCATGGTGGCAGCGCCTGACACGTCAATAGGTGTTGTCATGGTTGCAACTTGTCGAGGAAGAAGAAAGGGACTGGGGTGAGGGGCGGTGCTAAGGAAGAGAAAAGAAAAAAAAAAAAAAAAAAAATATATATATATATATATATATATATATATATATATATATATATATATATATATATATATATATATATATATAATATTGGGTCGGATCTGGGTAGGGTTCCACATCTGGGTCAGGACCCAAAAACCCAAACCCAAGTTGTTGGGTTTTGGGTTATGTTTTGTTTTTATTTTCTTTTCTTCCATTTCTTTGGGTTGTTGGGCTGTAGTTTGGGCCACACTAAATCCGAATATGAATTTTATGAGTTGGACTTATTTAATTATTTGGATTGGGCTTGCAATTAAAATGAGAAAGCTTTTATATTTCTTTGGGCTGAATGGACATGTCTATATGCATTGGGCTATTTGTTTTCTTAGACTTGGACTAAAACAAAAGTAAGAGTTGGACTTTTATTTTACTGTTTTAAACTTAGTTTAAATTATTTGTTTGACAAATTAATTGAAGAAGCCCAAAATAACATTTTGACACTTTATATTAATAAATAGTTTATTAATTATTAAATATAATTTGGTTATATTTATATTTTTAAATATGAGATATTTATAGAGTAAATTTAATAAAGAGTTTATTAAATAGAATAAATTTACTAAAGAGTTTATTAAATTGGAAAATCTAATGTAAAGAGTTTATATTAGAACATTAATTGTGCTATAGTAGTAGTTAATTAATAAATTAATTATTAATTAATTACTATAAATATAATGAGATTATATTTATTTAAATATGAGATATTTAAGAATCCAAATTAATAAATGTGTTTATTAATTGGATAAACCTAATATAATGAGATTATATTAAGAAACTAATTGTGCTATATTCGTGAATTACTTTTCTTTATTATTTGCTATGTATGTGGGTGATCATAGACTAGTCTTGTATGTATGAATGGATGAATGAATGAATGCATGAATGTCATTATTTTATTTATTTATCCATTATGGATTTTATGTAATATTTTAAAATGGGGCTTGCATGCCTCTTATCCTCGTTTTAAATATGTAAAACCCTATTCCCATTTATGTATCCCCACTAGATTAGGAATCTATGTACATAAATTTAATGGAAGATCAAGATGAAGACATCAAGAATTGATGAGCCCAGTTCACGAAAGGAGTTTTGTGAAGCCGAGGAGGAGCAGCCTATGAATTTATCATGTGGGCCCTTTATTTGATTTAGGAATTCAACCCAGTGGCTTGGGTTGATAAGTGCTCCTAGTCCATGATCATCATATTTTATTTTATGCATTTATTTATTTATTTATAAGATAAATATATGATGAATGCATGTATGTTTCTATTTTATTTATGCGATAAATTAAAAATTAGAAGCATGTGAAAAGTGAGACCTAAACTAAAGACTAGAAAATCTTCCCAAACTAAATATTAAGTTAATAATGGTGTAGTCTTGAGAAGATTATATCATTGCCTTCCGTTATCGTAGATTGGTTTGTGTGTTGGGCAAGTAAGTAGCTGGCTATGGACACATAGGGGTTATTTATTTGTATCAACATATGAACTAAGTCTATATAAGCATGAGATGTGGAAAATTTGGATTCTTACTGGCAACCAAAAATCTATCATGTGAGGTGTCGGTATTACATTGATCCAAATTTCCATGATAATAAGTTTAACTTAAACAATCTTGGAGACCAAAAATCTATAATGTGAGGTCGAAATGATTGGAGGCAAGAACAATTGGAATTTGTATAAGATACATTGAATAAAAGATTATTCACCTATTTGTTTTAACTTCTCCAAAAATCTAAAATGTGAGATGGGTTAAAATGAATGGGCCCCCAATTCCACTAAGAAAAACATCTTATTATTTTTCCGTTTTCCACTAGGGAAGTGTGAGATTCGAAAAATATAGTGGGGGTTACTGTTTGATTTAAAGACCCAAATCAAATGGTTAATAATATAATTGTCTAACATCCTTAGAAATTACTGCATATATGATATCGGATATGAACCCAACCTTATATTTTGACTAGACCAAACTTCGATGACTAGCTCAATATTTTGAGAATTGTTCTCAAGATCCGAGAAAGTCATACACGTTCTAGATGCTCAAAAAGAAGCAAGAGAGCATGGATAATGTATCCATCATTAATTACTTACAAGAGTTGTGAAATAAACAAGAAAGGACAACTAGATATGAGATATCTAATGGTAGATATGAGATATCTAGAAAATTATTCCAAAGAATAATTAGAGGAATTGATTTGAAAGCATTTGTTCTCAGGATGAGTATCTTGAGTCTATGAGTTTATTCATGGTTTATCATATGCAGAAATCTAATCCTCAAAGTCAATTCTTAATTCTCTCTTTTGTCATTCATAATGGATTTCTTCCATGTGAATACATTTGACACAAACTTTGGAAATGAGAGTCATGTATCAAGGGCAGATTTGGAAATTTGAAACTTGATTGGTAATTATTTATACTACAAGAAAGGAGAACGAGTAATAGAGGAAAATCCAAATGACTTCAAAGAGTTTGAAGAGGAATGAATGTCCTCTATAAATACATCTCGTCTTCTCGTTTATCCATTGGGGTATTCATTAATCTTGGAATAATTGTTGTTCATGTGTTTCATTTATTTGGGAAATAAATGAGATGACACTAAGTAAATTAATGAATAAAGTCTTATATGGATGATGACAAGATAAACGAGTAATATGAGAGATTTAGAGATACAAATAACTCTAAATTATTGTGGCATTTACGATTAGGTCATAGAGGATAAACAAGAATCACTCAATTGGTGAAAAAAGGACTGGTAAGCCCTTGAGGCCCCGGGATATTCCTAACACGTGAATCTTGTGTTCTTAAAAATGATCAAATCACCCTTTGTGGGACAAAGTCAAGGGCTACAAATATTTAGGGTTTATACATAGGAATGTATATGGGCCATTTGGCGAAATAGCCCAATAAAGATTTAGCTTCCTTACATATGATTGTCATAAGTATAAATCTGAATCGTTTGAAGTGTTCAAGAAATTCAGAGCTAAAGTAGTAAATCAAACCAGAAATGAGAAGTAAGTCTCAATGATGAGATCATGGAGAATTCTTAGCTTCAATTTCTAATAGTATCTCAAAGGAAAATAACATGGTTATTTCATTAACTCTTTATGGTATTCCAATGCTTGATGAAGTGTTGGAGAGAATGGGTTGGACCTTGTTAGACATGGTATGTAATTGATAAACTCTGCTGATTTATAATTTAGCTTGTGAGGCTATATTCTCTTTATAGCAGTTCATCTCTTGGATAAGGTCACTTCCAAATTAATCTTAAGTACTTCATATAGGATATGAGAGAACAGGATACCTAGTCTTAAGGTGTTAAGAATGAGGGTTATCCTGCTTTCAATCAAAGGCTTAAGATTAATAAATTAGAAATGAGATTGGACAAGGTTAATTGGTTATCCCAAAGATTCGTGGGAATATAACTTTTATTCCCTTGCTGACTAGAGAGTATGTTAGCAAGTACAACTTCTTCTTGGAAGAATAGTTCATCTAAGAAGATAGTGTGAGAAGAAAAGTATGACTCAGTGGGAGTCATTAAGCAACTAGCTAACCCAAGTCGAACTAAGATTTGATCCTAGATAACCTAATCCAAGAACAACCAGTCAATTTCACAAGATTTTCAGATCAGTAAGATGACAATAATCATGATTGATGATTTTGTCAGTTATGAAAAGCTATGTTTGACATAAGCTTAAATGGCTTGAGGGCATAAAATCTTAAATGAATAAAGGTGGAGACCTTTAGGACAAATGATGAAAGATTATAGTCATAGGCAAGGTGTTGACTATGAGGAAATCTTTTCATCAATTGTTGAAATTCATTATGATTTATTGGCCATAGTTGCACACTACTGTTATGAAATATGGTAGATGGATGTCAAAACGGCATTCCATAATGACTTCATTAATAAAGACATTAATATGGAATTGCCGATACGTTTTGAGTCCAGTGATGAGTCACAAAGAGTGCAAGGTAAAGGGGTCTATTAATGGACTTAACCAAGCCTAAAGAATGTAAAACATTCGATTGACTTCATTGAGAATGAATACGAATCTTGACTACACAAGTAGGTCTAGTTATTTAAATAATTCTCCAAGTAAAATTTGGGATAATCCGCTTGAATCCTTGGAAATCGATCTATAGTGATAGATCAAAAGGATTAATGGGTTTTTCAAAAGGGTGTTAAAGGTGTTTAACATGTACACAAGTTCTAAAAGAGGATTGTTCTCTTTTAAGACATGACGTTTATCTCTCTAGGGCTGTGAGTCCTACAACTGCTAACGAGAGAGAGATTGGACACATAAGATTCTAAGTGCTGCAGCAATTAAGAATCTTATATATGTCATGTAGTGTACAAAGACATGATATCATAAATGCTATAAGTGTTATGAGCAGATGTCTGTCTAATTAATGTTAGGAACATTGGAAAACAATCAAGAACATTTTTAAGTACTTGAGAAGCACTGAAAAAATGTTCTTGGTATATGGAGAAAGGTAAAACTTAAAGTTTTACAGTTTCAGGCTGAGAGTCTGAAATGGATTATTGAAAATCCATGTCTGGGTTTATACTCACCTATAACGGAAGAGCAATTTTTTGGAAATGTTCCAAATATTGGTACAAATGCAAATTTCAGAAGTTGAGTGCATCGTTGCATCAGATGTAACAAGAGGAAGCGGTTTGGATCTAGGAGTTCGTAACTGAACTAAGGATGGTTCTTTCCATTAAGTCAGACAGGTAGTGCTGTGACAACAATGGAGTTGTAGCACAAGCTAAAGAACCTAGGTCTCACTAGAGATCCAAGCGCATTAAAGAGGCATTACCACATCAATAAGAGATTGTGGAGAGAATGATATTATGCGATAAATAACGTCAACAGTTGGCGATGCTAGTCCACTGACTAAGACAATGATTCAGCAGCCATTAGATTACCATCTTGAGAAGATAGGTATGAGATACTGGGGTAATTGGCTTTAGTGCAAGTGGGGGATTGTTGGATTATATGCCCTAAAAGTCAATTTTACGACATAATAATTATATTATTTATTTAATATAGACAGTCTATATAAATATAATTAATGCGATTAATTATTTAAATAAGAGTCCTTAGAATAATATTTATAGATTCTATCCTTAAGAGTAAGAATATGAGTGACAGAATCTATATTTATAAATATATTCTAAAATAGTCCCCGATCGTAAAATAAATTAATTGGGCGTTGATTTATCTGGAAAGATCGGATTACAGTCTACCATCCAAATAATATGAGATATTGATTTGGGCGATTAGTCTCATATCGTAAGGGTAGATGTATAAGTGCTTGCTGAGAACAAGTTTCTGGACATGACCGCTAATACAACGAATTGCATAAAATAGTCAATAATTCGTTGTACAGTGTAATGGTGCAATTAAATCATTAGACCTGAGACACCACGGTTATCTTGTGTTAGGGATAACGTGATTTGCTGGTGCAATAAAACTAGTCATCATCAAGGATTGGATAATGTACTCAGTGGTTACGATCTATTCCAGTATGGAGATAGGTGCGTGTAGATATGGAATCTATCAATTAGGGATCCTATGCGACCTATTAATCGAGTAACTATAAATCATTGGCCGAGGTAGAATAGTGGAAGTTGTTCCACGTATTATTCATAAGTTACTGATTAAATAGATTTGGACATATGATTGAGTAATAGAGTTTGACGACCCTATCCATGACTCTGGCTCAATCGGAATGATTCAGACAGAAGAAATTAGTTGCTTGAGAATGACTAAGGGGTCGTAGAATTTCACTTCATTATTAGTTGGGTAGTTCTGAGATACTGCTAGGTATCACTCACGACTTGCGAGAAATAAAGGAGAAGAGTTCTAATTAAATATTAATTGGATTAATATTATTACGCTGCTAATTAATTATGAACGAGAGAGGTCACACACAAATGGAATTTACAGATTAATTGGATTAGAGAAAAGATTAAATTAATTTTAGGATCGTCCTAATATTAATTTAACTGGGCTCATATTAACTTGATATTGATCTGGTTATTATGAGTCCAAGACTGGTCTGTTTAAGACTGACCTATATGTGACCCTAGGTCATATATGTTTTCAATATAATATAATATTATGACATAGGTTTAGTTAGCACAAAAATCATAGTCAGAATAATATGTAATATTTCTCTAAAAACCTAGTGGGGGTGAAATCCAATTAAGGGTGTAGATTCTGTGTAGATACTTTTGAAGGCTTCACAATTGGGGAGCTTTGGATTGTTCAGATTCTATAACAGATTCGTCATTGAAAAGGTAATCCTAAAATTTTTAATGCGTAATTAATAGTTGATTATTTATGCATGTTGTAATCTACGTAATTAGCCATGAATGGATGCATGAGTATTATTATTTGTTTCCGCTGCGTTTATTTAATTATAAATTTTAAATACCATATACGATTCTCAACAGCTTTGTCCTTGAGTTGGTTTACTGCTTGCCAACCTCCCTTATTCAATAAGTACTTATAGACCTGAATCCATCTCCCATCACAAGCCATAAACACTGCCAGTAAATTTCCATCATCATCCTCTATCTTTCATAAGTTGGATCAAAAAGCAGCAGTTCCTGGATGGCCTTGGAAGAGGGTGTCCAATAACATTCGTTTTTATCAACATCATAAGTTAAAAGCTCCCCGAGAATACCCAAATGGTAGTAACACCTCCTCCTGCACGTGACGACGACAGGGTTACAATATGATAATTTAACATCAGGAATATTGTTCACATTAACTCCAATTTCCGTCCATCTATCTTCACCGACTTTTACCTTATAAAGAGTAATTATATCACAGATGTGTTCAAGGCCAATAACCACACAATTGGAAGAAGTTGGAGGTGATGAGAAAGTCATCCCATTGGACGACCCTGTGTTGTAATCAGGAAGATCTACTGTCATCTTGGTGAATGGATTGAAGAAAAATATCCGTCGCTCGCCTCGGGTCATAAGCAACCAATTGTACTTGGAAGCACGAATCACTACTGCATCAGACGACAATAATCCAGCAGCTTCAATGTGATCGTCCAGATTGAAAGATGCATTAAATATTGGGTGGAAGAGTTTCTTTCGAGGGAGATTAATCAAGCATGGAGATGGAGTTTGGTTTAGCGACTGAGGAAAATTAGTTTGAAAGGCAAGAGGCGGCCGAGGAATAACAGACGACACTGATTGCCATGATCTACAAGCGGCAAGGAAAGCAACACGATCTCCAGCAAAAAGATGATTGGAAAGTATTAAATCTAATAGATCAGAGGGAAGTTCTGACCACTGTCGTTCTTGCTCTAATTCGTTAATCCCACCATGATCAGCTTTGCTCCATAAAGTACTTGTTGTTCCTTCCATGCCGTGGATTTTGAGAAATTGTTTTTTACAACGTGCTTTTGTCAAATATTGCATGCTGCATAATGAACGCATCAAGAAATTAATAGGCAATTAAGATACATATATATTATATATAGATATAAGGATGTTTTGGAAAGGTCAGTTTGACTTTTTAATAGCCAATTAATTAAGATTCCTATTCCTTTCCATCTAGGGTTAGGACTACGACTCCATCTATTCCTAAGTCCTACCACAGGACGAATTAGCTAGTTTTTAAAGGATAAATTGCGCTTTCAATTATAATTAATGATATAAATACATAGGTGTTACGTAAGTATGAATTATATATATTGAGGTGTGTGTCTCTAACTAGATAGCAAAGATCACATTATTATATCAGATTTTAAGCTTAAAACACGTTCTAACTAAAATTATTATATACGAGAACTACATATGAAAAAGAAAATATATTTCTTTGTATTATTGGATGCACGTTGATTATCATAAAATATTTTATATTTTCTAATATTGAATGTCCACACATTAGTAATAATCAGAACATATTGATATATTTTCTATTTCTTTACATCATAAATCTCCGATATCACTCTTTATTGTCCACTATGATCAACAATAATAGTGGGCATTGTAGACCCCAAAATCTACAATCACGAATTTCAGTGGGCACTAACAACCTGCAAGATCAAAAGGCAAAAGAACAGCGTGATCCTTGGGACATCGGTGTGGTGCTAGCCGAAAACACTCTGACGCTCAAGTCAGTATTTGTAGGAAAGTGTATGAATAGGACAAAAAATATAAAGTAATTAGGGAAAACTACCGTAGTAAGAGCAATGGGATGTACGGAGGTCGTTCGGTGGAAAGAGGGAAAGGCGAATATAGCTGAAGGTGTCTGATATTCCATGTCTTTCCCTTGGATAGGCATGGCCTATTTATAGCTGCTATTAGCCTAAAGTCCATGAGCTCCAATGACTTACATCCTTGGAGGACTCGTGTATTTATCCCTTAGAATCTGATAAGGCCGGAGCCTACCTAAGTTCATCGTCGTCATGCAGTCACGGTGGATTGGATAGTTGAGTTGTCTCATAATCACTTATCCCTAAAGTCTCAGTAGGATTGGAACTTCTTTGAGCTTATTGCCAATTGACCACACGAGGTGGTATCGAACGTTGGGCTTTCAAGGGCCCTAGGCTTGAGCGGAGCTTACCGTAGGGGTAGTTAGTGAGAAACGGACCGTACACGGGCCGTGGCCCTAGTAACATGAGTTGGGTAAGACCAAATGGCTCGTCACGGTAGAACCACGGGTCTAAACCCATTTTTTGCCACTACAGGTATTAATCTAAAATGATTGCAAGGAGTCAAGTAATAACATGTAGTAGTTTGTTTTGGAGAATGATTATAATTAATATTCTTCAAAGCTTTTACCTTTTCAATCTTATATACATCAATCTCTCTCTCTCTCTCTCTCTCTCTCTCTATATATATATATATATATATATATATATATATATATATATATATCCAATTTTCATACATTTTTTTAACATAGAGTTTCAAAGTCTCATTTGAAAGCTCGTCTGTAGAGCAGTTTTGACAAACACTTTTTTTTTCTTTTCTGGTCAAACCAGTTTGGCAAACATTCACTACAAGAAAAATAAATAAGGGCGACAGACGTTTTTCCATCGCTAAATTTAATTAGCGACTGTATCCCGTCACAAAAATGACCGATCGTCATTAAATTGGGTTTCCGTCACTAAATCCTGTTGCTATTTCGCAACGGAATTGGTATATCGCTATTTAGCGACAACTTGTGACGAAAATAATACGGTTGCTAAATCTGTCTCGAAAAAATTGATGAAACATCTTCAATAAGCAGAAATGATATGAACTACACAATTGAAAGCAAGAATGTTCGATTTGTTACTTGATATGTACTGCAATTGAAAATGAGTAAACTATAAGAAAATTAATTCAATTATCCTACCATATCTCTTTATAATGGTTCAAGAAATTTCCTAAATTTGATGAGTTTACTAAATTGTTTATAGTTTGCATTATAGATTCCAACATTAATTTTATCAAATCCTTAATATTCTATGTTCAGGACATATGGTTATGTTTAAAATTAAGTATTATATAGTTTACTAGGCTTACCAATAATGTATAATACTCAATATTTATTTTAATTGCTTATTTTTATGTTTTTACTAATTTCTCTCACTAATTCCGTCGCTAATTAGTGACGAATTTAGTTAGGGCAATATGATAGTCCATCGCTAAATCCGTCACTAATTAGTGACGGATTTAGCGACAGAACTAAGTAATTACTTCAAAAATTAAACGTTACAAGTCATAATTTTTTTATAAAATGCATCTTATAGTCCGTTGACAATATAAACAAGTATTTTCCAACTTAATTTGATATCCGAGCCATTTTCAGTGTAAAAATCGACAAGATCGAATGAACTGAGTTATTATTGTTTATAATTTGCATTATAGAAACCAACATTGATTACATCAAACCCTTTGTATTCTATGTTCTGGACCTATGATTATGACCAAAATTAAGTATTTTGTAATTTACTAGCTTACCAATAATGTATAGTACTCAATGTTTATTTTAATTGCTTATTTTTATGTTTTTACTAATTTCCGTCGCTAAATCTGTTGCTAGTTAGTGATGGATTTAACGACGGAACTAAGTAATTATGTTAAAAATTAAACGTTACAAGTCATGATTTTTTATAAAATGCATCTTATAATCTGTTGACAATATGAATAATTATTTTTCAACTTAATTTGATATTTGAGCCACTTTCATAATAAGAATCGACAAAATTGAATAAATTGAGTTATAATTGTTTATAGTTTGCATTATATAGAACAACATTGATTATGTCAAATCCTTTATATTATATGTTCTGGACCTACGATTATGTTCATAATTAAGTATTCTATAGTTTACTAGCCTTACCAATAACTATAGTATTCAATGTTTATTTTAATTGCTTATTTTTTTATTATTAATTTCCGTCGCTAATTAGTGACGGATTTTGCGAGGAAAATATGATAGTCCTCACAAAATCCATCACTAATTAATGATGGATTTAGCGACATAACTAAGTAATTACTTCAAAAATTAAATGTTACAAGTCATATTTTTTTATAAAATGCATCTTACAGTCTGTTGACCATATGAACAAGTATTTTCCAACTTAATTTGATGTCCGAGCCACTTTCAGTGAAAAAATCAACAAGATCAGATGAATTGAGTTATAATTGTTTATAGTTTGCATTATAGATATCAACATTGATTATGTCAAATTATTTATATTCTATGTTCTGGACCTATGGTTATATTCAAAATTAAGTATTTCATAGTTTACTAGGCTTAACAATAACATATAATACTCAATGTTTAATATTTTAATTGCTTATTATTATGTTTTTACTAATTTCTTTTGCTAATTCCGTTGCTAATTGGAATTAGTGACGGATTTAGCGAGAAAAAATGAGAGGCCGTCACTAAATCCATCATTAATTAGTGACGAATTTAGCGACAAAACTATAAATTGCATCTTACAGTTCGTTGACAATATGAACAAGTATTTTCCAACTTAATTTGATATTCAGGCCACTTTTATAATGAGAATCAACAAAAGCTTATCTTTAAGTTTTTTTAAAATTTCATCGCTAATTTAGTGACGGATTTAGCGACGGAATTACGACATGCCGTCACTATTTCGTTGTAAATCTTTCGGTCGTCACTAATTTGTCGCGATATTGCAAGGGATTAGTGAGAAAATTTAGTTATAAATTTTTCCATTACAAAGCCGTCACTAATTAGTGACTAAATGTTTTTTGTCGCTAAAAATCTATCATTATTTAGTGACCGAAAAAAAATCTGTCACTAAAATCCGTCATCCGTTTCAATTTTTCTTGTAGTAACTATCTAGCAAGTTTTGTAATATAAAAAATATTCTCGTAAAATAAGTTGATGAGAGTACAAGAGATTGTGAAAGGAGTACAACTGACATTTTGGAAAAGAGAATTGATTCACTTAATTCCTTTTCCATCTGGGAAGAGGAATACAACTCCTACCATAAGTCTCCACACATATTATATATATTATGTATTTACGGGAACATACGCTCACACCGACCAAAAAGAAAAAAAAGGACAATCTGGTTAATATTCTAAATTTTGAGGACTGCACACCTATATTTTGGGCCAAGATCTTCCCATCAAATTTTTGGTAGTACTAAGGACTGCTAAACAGGTTTGTCTTAGCTCCTATCTGTTTAATTTGTTTTCAGCTTCTTATCAAATAATATAGAAAATCTGAAGGAACTTTTTTTCTTGTAAACTATCAGTGCACAAGGATTTGCATGTTGTGTTTTGTATTATGAATTAATACCATCGATACTAATTATTTTACCAGAATGGTTATGCCTTTTGTTCGCTTTTCCTGATGATCATATTCTACCATGTGCGAAGTTAAGACACCACGATCATGGTTTGCATACATACAGTGAGAGTGGTTAGGAGTGCAGTGAGAGTGGTTAGGAGTGCATCCGTAAAGTGATAAGAGTTTATTATGATTTTCTTTTTCTCTCTTTTTTCTAGTTGATGGTGTGCTTTGTCTATTTGCTCTAAATTATTCCGGAGATAATTTCATTCAACAATGACAATGATATAAACAATACTATATCAGAAAAGCAAGGTTGGCTCTAAATTATCATGTAATTAATTAGGTAGTTGCCGTGCAAGAAACGGCATTAGTTTCTTTATGAAATCTTGCCCTAAATTCTAACTTATCAACCTTACAAGCTTTTAGATTATATCATGTGGTAGTCAATCAACCTTTAGAGTTCAGGGGCTAGCTATCAAGATTTTTGGGCTTTACGATTGCGCAGAAGTTCAACTGCGACGAAATTTGCTATCTAGGCCCAATGACTTTTCCTGTTCCGTTTCTTTTTTCTTTTCTTTTTTTCTTTTCCATTTCTCTTTTGCTAATAACTATTTGTGTTTTATTTATCAACTTCATGAATTGATAACCTAAAGGAGTTGTTATTTTTGAAGTAAATCTACAAGGAATTATGTCTAGTTTTACTTACCCACTACGGATTAATTAGGATCCTATGATGTTGAAATATATTTTAAGTTTCAATATAATTCTTTATTTTATGGCTCTAGTTTCGGCAATAATTTATACTTAATAGTTATTGAAATTAGTTTCCTTATGAACCATATTCTTAATTAGTTTAGTTCTTCGTTATCAAGTTATGAGGTCTATAAAATAGACACTTCCATATTGTTCATATCACATGTAGTTATTATCTTTTCTTTTCTTCTAGAACAACCGTTGGTGGTTTAATTCACATTCAGTTTCAAGATGTGAATTCCAGTACTCTTTATTTTAGAGGGCCAAGATTAGCTTGTGATTCATAGCTCCTCTTGCTTTAGCTTGTCTTCTTTTTTAAACCTCGAATTATATAAAAATTTTGTCCTCACTTTTCCTCAGGTAATTAAACAAACTAGCTCAATATAGAGTCATGGAAGCAACACATGAAACGACAGAAGAAAATCGTAATGCTTGTCCACCCTTGTCATGCCTGCAATACCCATGGCTTGTCATGGCTCATGAAAGCCACATCTTTTTCAGTTTAGTAGAAGATGGTTTGTACATTAAGAGCATACCAGACATGGCTAACAAATTCATAAACTGTTGCCATCGCGGATGGTTGGTGTTAGTGGATCAAACTGATCAGTATCACGATTGTTCCATTTTGGATCTTGTGTCGATGAAGAAAGTAGAGCTCCCAACACTAAAGTTTACTGGGCATCATATTTGCGTTATATCTTCACCGCCAACACACACTAATTTTCGCGTGGTATTCATTAGACATGCAGGTGACTATTTTTTTTCCTACCAGTTGGGGGAACAGGAATTTCGCCAACAACAACTGATGATAACTGAAACTCATGAAGATGACAAAGGCATTATAGATGCAATAAACTTTGATGGTAAGGTGTATGGTATAACGTATCCTAGCTATACTTTAGTCTCAGCCGATTTTGCGGATCCTGATCTTCGTTTTAGGCGATTGATAAGAGATGAATCACTTCCTAACTTGTTGACACACCCCTCGGCGAAGGATCTTTGTTGTCTGGTTGAATCTTGCGGAGAACTTCTGTATATTCATAACACTTACCTCGGCTCGCAGCTGGTAAATTTCCAGATTTTTCGTGCCGATTTCTCTACCAAATCATGGGTGAAGTTGCAAAGTATAGGTGATCGAGCAATTTTTCTCGATCAATGGAGAGGCGTGTCTTCACCAGCTACAGATCAATGCGGAATAAAAGGAAATACCATCTACCTTACAAGACACAAAGATCGGAATTTGTACATCTACGACCTGGAAGATCAATGCATTTCGATGACTGTACCAAATCCTGATGTTAATTCTAGTAAATCACTTTTCTATTGGGTTTTGATTCCTTTTGAACGAAACTCATAAATTTCCAAGATTGGTAATAAGATTTCCTTCATATCATATACTAATGTTCCAAGATTGGGGATTGTTAGCTTTTACAGTTATCATATGTAGGTTTCTTCTATTACTATTACTATTACTATTACTGGTAATGTAATTCACGGATCTGGCTCCTCTACAATTTCTTTCTCTACAATTTCATGCAATACCTATTCCGATTAATGCCACATGTCACTAAATATGATCTACGGATTATATTAATCTTTCTAAACTAGATTTTCAACCATGGTTATAAAGCATTAAATATCAAAATCTAACTACCATATTTAGATAGCAAAATCTAATCTAATCTCTTCTGCAATTAATGACTAGCTGCATTATGCTTTCCAACTCATACATTTTTTGTGCCAAGAAATTTTAGCTGTCCACTTTTTGTGGAAATTAGTTTAGTGTCTAGCGTGAAAAAAAATGAAGCCACGTTTGAAGTCACGTTTTAGGGCAATAGTCTTTAAAGTCTCAAGAAAGTTGGACAAAACAAAAAATGCAGTCATTAGAATTTTGCTCCAACCGAAAAAAAAAAAAAGACATATGATATTTGCTTCAACTTGTCTAATGAAGCTTCAGAATGCCTTACGATTCCGACTCATCATTTCAGAGAGAAAGTAATAAAGACAAAAAAAAATTATATTTATATATCGTTTAACCATTAACTTTCTTTTTTATTTTTTTAATCAGAACACACTTAAACACTATAAAACAACTATTTTTGCTCTTGCTCTAGTGTTCTTTATAGAGTTTCAAACTCTTAGTTTATTTATTTTGCTTTTGTTTGAGCTAACTCATATTGGTGATGTAGAGTTAGTAACTTTAATTGTAATTATCTTAAATTTTAGTGTTTGAGCTAACTCTTTGAGTGTGTTGGCAGAACAGAAGGTAGTTGCCTAATTTTTATGCAAATAGATTGCTAAATGGAAGATAAATTAGCTTGAGTTGTACTTGAGTGATATAGGAGAAGGTAAGATGCAATTTTTGTGTAAAGAAACAGAGGAAAACTTTGGTTTTAGATGGACATACAGAGCAGCTGCTCCTGCACGAATTTTGTTTAATTTTTTTCGCTTGCTTCATTACACTTACAACCATTACTCTTGGAAGTACAAGAGTAGAGGACTCATGCTCCAAGATACATTGATTTAATTAACATTCAACAACCAACTACTAACTAGCTAGAAAATTCACAAATTACTATTTCGAAACCCCCTCTTAATTTGTGATTTTCAGTCGCTCCTTGAACTTGTCGATCGCTATTGCTTTAGTTAGGATATCGGCTAGTTATTTTGTAGTGCAGATGAAATCCAACAGGACATCTCCTTTACTAAACAACTCTCGAATTAAATGAAGTCGCAACTCGATGTGTTTTGATCTTCCATGAAGCACATGATTTTTTTTCATTGCAATGGTAGACATGTTAACACAATAGATCACCGTAGTTCCTCCTTGTTTTTGCTTCAAATCTGAGAGTATTCTTCTTAGCCACATAGCTTCACATGCAGCGCTAGTTCCCACTTCATATTCAGCTTCTGCTAAAGATAATGCATGCAATACTATTTTGTTCCTTACAACTCCAAGATATCACCTTTGAACCAAGACAAAATAAGTAGCCCAAAGTACTTCTTCGATCGTCAAGTGAACAAGCCCAATCACTGTCTGTGTATTCAACCAAGTCGTTGTTAGCTTCTTTTACATATTTGATGCCAAGCTTCCTTTATTCTATTTTGCTGCCATCTTTTATTAAGAAAGGAAACTATTATGTGGGGCCTTTTTTTTTTTTTGTCTGACCGTGGGCCTTTCACCATATGAGGATTGTCAAATTTTGGAACTTATAATTTTATATTTCAAATTTACAATTAAGAATGCGGGTTAGAAATTCTTCCAAACTCTTTTTGTGAGGTGAGTACTTGTAATTTACCTTGTCCAGGAGACCAGGATAATGAAGGGGTTTAGGATAGTTTTGATGTTGGCTGCTTGTGTGGGCTTTGAATAATCCTGTAGGGCAAGAATTCTTGATTTCATAAATTTTGAAACCCTGATTTCATAACAAAATTTGTCCATTTCAATTGACCAAAACATGATATTGATAAATTTAAGGGTAAATATCCAATTTAGTCCCTTATTTTTAGGGTTTATGCCAACTTAATCCTTATATCTCAAAATGTACCCTTTTAATCTCGTATATTTACCATTTGTCCCTACTTAGTATGTATCTTTCAAAATGGTTGAGGACTAACTTGGATCATAATGACAAAGATAAGGACTAAGTTGGGACAAATGGTAAAAATGCGAGACTAAAATGGTACATTTTAAAAAATAAGGGCTAAGTTGGAATAAATAATAAAGATATTGGACTAACTTGGAAGTACAAGAGTACATGACTCATGCTCCAAGATATATTGATTTAATTAACATTCAACAACCAACTACTAATAAGCTAGAAAAATCACAAATTACTCTTTCGATACCCCCTCTTAATTTGTGATTTTCATTCGCTCCTTGAACTTGTCGATCGCTATTATTTTAGTTAGGATATCGGCTAGTTGTTCTGTAGTGATGATGAACTTCAACAGGACGTCTCCTTTACTAAACAATTCTCGAATTAAATGAAGTCGCAACTTGATGTGTTTTGTTCTACCGTGAAGCACAGGATTTTTTTTCATTGCAATGGCAGACATGTTAACACAATAGAACACTGTAGTTCTTCCTTGTTTTTGCTTCAAATCTGAGAGTATTCTTCTTAGCCACATAGCTTCACATGCAGCGCTAGTTCCCGCTACATATTCAGCTTCTGCTGAAGATAATGCATGTAATACTATTTTGCTTCTTACAACTCCAAGATATCACATTTGAACCAAGACAAAATAAGTATCCCAAAGTACTTCTTTGATCGTCAAGTGAACCAGCCCAATCACTATCTGTGTATTCAACCAAGTCGTTGTTAGCTTCTTTTACATATTTGATGCCAAGCTTCCTTTATTCTATTTTGCTGCCATCTTTTATTAAGAACGGAAACTATTATGTGGGGCCCTTTCTTCTTTTCTTTTTTTGTCTGACCGTAGGCCTTTCATCATATGAGGATTGTCAAATTTTGGAATTTATAATTTTATATTTCAAATTTACAATTAAGAATACGGGTTAGAAATTCTCCCAAACTCTTTTTGTGAGGTGAGTACTTGTAATTTACCTTGTCCAGGAGACCAAGATAATGAAGAGGGTTTAGGATAGTTTTGACACGCTTTGAATAATCATGTAAGGCAAGAATTCCTGATTCATAAATTTTGAAACCCTGATTTCATAACAAAATTTGTCCATTTCAATTGACCAAAACATGATATTGATAAATTTAAGGGTAAATATCCAATTTAGTCCCTAATTTTTAGGGTTTATGCTAACTTAATCCTTATCTTTCAAAATGTATCATTTTAGTCTCGTATCTTTACCATTTGTCCCTACTTAGTCTGTATCTTTCAAAATGGTTGAGGACTAATTTGAATCATAATGACAAATATAAGGACTAAGTGGGGACAAATAGTAAAGATGCATGACTAGAATGGTACATTTTGAAAATAAGGACTAAGTTGGGATAAATAGTAAGGATATTGGACTAAAATATATATTTTAAAAGATAAGAACTAAAATGAAACAAGCGATGAAAAATTGACCACAAGCGATGTTTCAAGTGGCAGAGACATGCTCAAGCACGAAGGTCGACTTGATCATCTTCTTTCTTGATTTTCTCCGAAATGATAAGAATAAAAAGATAAGAGATTGTAGAATACGAGTCGACACATAAGCTACCAAAAATGCACTTGGTTTAAAATATGTACATAATACCTCCTAGTACCATATAGGGCATGCAACTATTACAACCAAAACTTATGCATTGTCATTAACTTCTGGTAGTGAATACAAAATTCTTTGCACATTTGAACAAAAAAATCAAAGTCTCCATGTATCACAAACCAATGTCAAGGTGAATGTGACTAAGGACATATTTGACTCAATTTTTAGACACTTAAAAATGTAATTTATAAGTTTAAAAGTTGAAATTAATTTGTGTGATCCATTTTTAAAGAGATTTTAGGTAAAAATCGAAGTTTTAAAACGCTAAAAAAATTAAAAGCTCCAAATCATGTGGCCTCTACCTTTACCCTACCTGCCACTCCAATAGCCACACCACTACACACTCCATTGCACCATGCTACTACCACCATAACATAGGGATGACAACGGGTACCCGCTCTATCCGAAATCGACGGTTAATTGCCCGATAAAAACCCGATAACAAAAACCGATGGGAAATCCGTTAGGGTTTGAGTTTTATAAGGAGAAACCGATGGATAAATCGATAAAGTTTGATTTTTTATGTTTAAAAAAATCGAAACTCAACTATTAATTTATTATATAATATATCTCTATTAATACATAAAAGAATATGAAGGGACATAATTGTCCAATTTGGTATATTTGTAGGTTGTCAAAGGGTAAAAGCTATTGTACTATGTGCAAACTGTTGTGTACGTTTGATATACTATGACCATAATAACCTTGGACAAAATCGTCAAGTCATGCATATTTGTAGGTTGTCCTGTGCATAAAAGTTCTTGTACGATGCTCTAACAAATTTGTACCATTTTTTCTACCTATTAGTACATAAAAGAATATGAAGGGTCATAATTATCCAATTTGGTATATTTGTAGGTCGTCAAAGGATAAAGGCTATTATACCATGTGCAAACTGTTGTGTAAGTTTGATATACTATGACCATAATAACCTTGGACAAAATCGTCAAGTCATGCATATTTGTAGGTTGTCATGTGCATAAAAGTGCTTGTATGATGCGCTAACAAATTTATACCATTTCTTCTATGACGAAACTACCCTTAGTGGAATCTGACACTAAATATATGAAGATAAAATTACTTTTTAACCCTTATACAAAAATGTTCAAAATGTATTAATAGGAGACTATTATGGTCTTTTCAGACCTTTTCTCTACCATCTTCCAATGCAGTCAGAAGATTGTGTTTTTGTTTCTTTTTGTTCATCTTTAGTCTAATGGTTGCAACACAGCTTTTCATTGTTTTTCAACTTCCACCATATTTTCTTCTTCTTCTTCAACTTCAATCACTCTATTTCTTTCTATCTTGACTCTGCTTCTCTAAACCAACCCCACCAAATCTTCACTACACAAAATCTGAAACAAAACCAAACCGAATAGATTTGTAAAAGTTTCTATTTTACTAAACAGACCAAGCTTTGTCGATCTATTCAGTAAGCAGGGGCGGACCTGCCCTGTGTCCAATGCATGCAAGGGCATGCACTGAAATATCCCTCAATAATGAGGGCTATTTTGGTAATTTCAATTCTATTATTAAAATATATATATATATATGTAAAACAGTAAACGTACTTTACCAATGATCTGATCTATTTCCCAAACACCACCTCAAAGTCTTTAACCCACTCTCTCCTCAAGCATTCTTAGATTCTACTCACGCATTCTTGCAAGCAGCAGGTACATAAGTAAAGCTCAATTTGAAATATCTTTCCTCCTTGATCTCTTGTTGGTGCTACTGATGTTAGTGATAAACTCACTCTAAATGTTATATTTTTCCATTTGTTGGTGCTGCCAAGGCCTGACCTAAGGTGGAGTTAAAACAAGTTGTGTCTTGTGTGGTCATTGGTGTAAAGTTTATGTTTGTGTGTTGTAGTAAATGATTCGATATATTAGTTTATTAGGAAGAAGTTACAACTTATGAGTTTATTATATTAAAGTATTGTTACCCATATGTGTAGGTGATGTATTTTAGATTCATATACAAGGTCAATGAAGATGTAATAACTGGACAACATACGGATCCGTGTCTTTCTGTATATGAGTAAAAGAACAAAGAATTTTGACTAACAAAAAAAAATATTAAAGTATTGTTATTTTATTGCATATAAATATAATGCCTTTTCAAAACCTTGAGATCAATGAGATGATGAATATAGCTTAGAAATTATCAAGATTTACGTGCTACCTAATGCTTGGGTCAAGAAATTAAAATTTTGGACAGATTAGTTTCTGGCATAGCATTCTTTAATCTTTATAATTGGAAATGGGGAGTCAAAGAAAAAAGTATTTGCATAGCATTCTTTAATCTTTAATCTTTACAATTTGGTGAATTAGTATTTGCCTGATGTTTCGGTGAAATAATTATGTGTTGCCTATGCTTGCATATTCTTTTCTTGTTGTTGATGACAAGAAACGTGATATTTTAGATATAAAGTTTAGTTTTTATTTATTTGTTTGTAGTTCTAGTTGTTTAGTATTAATTTAAATTATTTTTAATAACTAAATTTGATTTTTTTTTCTAGATATTGATGGATAAATTTTTGGAGAAAAGGCCAATCCCGATGAACAAATTTCTTTTGGATCTAATGAAATGAATAGAAAAGAAAATGCACAACATTGTTCAAAGCAACATCGAGTTTAGATTAATTTAGAAGATCTACCGACAGATCCTGGATTACACCTGAAAATTATAAATTACTATCCGAATGATCGAGATAAAGTGCAGAGATACTACTTGCAAAATGGGCCTTGTCAACCTTATGATCATGATTTTCCTAAAAGAAAATTTGGGGATAAGCTTAGAAGATTTTGTCCATCTTGGTTTAATGAATTCAGTAGTTGGTTGGAATACAGTACAACAAAAGATGCTGCATATTGTTTGTATTGTTATCTTTGTAAGCTGGATGTTGAAAAACAGTCCGGTGGAGATACATTTATTACAGATGGATTTACCAGTTGAAATAATAAAAGTAGGCTTAGTACTCATATTGGAGGTCCAAGCAGTGCCCATAACAATGCCTACAAAAGGTGTGAAGACTTGATGAAGCAAAGTCAACATATTGAAGTTGATATCTTTAAGCAATTCGATCAAGTTCGTGAACTATATCGAAGTCGATTAATTGCTACAATTGATTGTATTCGATATCTTTTGAAACATGGATTACCTTTCCGTGGTCATGATGAATCAGAGGATTCTACTAATCAAGGTAATTTTCTTGAACTTCTCAAGTTTCTTGCCGATCACAATGAAACCATCAATAAGTGTGTTTTGAAAAATGCTCCTGATAATCATCAGTTAACTGCTCCTAAGATTCAAAAAGACATTGTCAATGCTGTCGCAATTGAGACTACTAAGGCAATTATAAATGATCTTGAAGATGAATATTTTGCTATTACTATTTATGAGTCTCGTGATGTATCAATCAAAGAAGAAATGACCATTGCTTTGCGTTATATGAACCATAAAGGAAGTATCGTTGAGCGTTTTCTTGTTATAATGCATGTAAGAGATACTATTGCATTATCTTTAAAAAGCGGAATCGATTCATTATTTAATAGATATGGATTGAGTGTATCAAGAATTCGTGGACAAGGCTATGATAGTGCTAGTAATATGCAAGATGAATTTAATGGTCTTAAAAGTTTGATTTTAAAAGAAAATTCATCTGCTTTATATATTCATTGTTTTGTTCATCAGTTGCAAGTCACACTTGTTTCCGTAGCAAAAACTCATGCTCAAGTTGCTACTTTTTTTGGCTTAGTTGCCACTTTAGTAAATGTTGTTGGAGGCTCATGCAAACGATATGACATGCTTCGTGAAAAGCATATTGCTAAAGTTAAAGAGGTATTAAAAAAGGGTGAAATTCATAGTAGACGAGGCATGAATCAAGAAAATGGTCTCAAACGAAGTGGTGATACTCATTGGGGTTTGCATTATGGCAATTTAATAAGTTTGATTCTCATGTATTCTTCAGTGATTGATATGCTTGACATTATCAAGGATGATGGAGTGACTTCTGATAAAAAAAGGTGAAGCTAATCACCATTTAGACTCCATACAAACATTTGATTTTACATTTCTTTTACATTTGATGAAAATTGTGTTGGGAATCACAAATGAATTATCACAAGCATTACAAAGGAAAAATCAGGATATCATAAACGCCATGGAATTGGTTTGTATCTCAAAGGAACGTTTGCAAAATCTGAGAGATAGTGGATGAGAATCTTTATTAAATGAGGTTTCTTTATTTTGCACAACTCATGATATTGACATTCCTAATATAGAAGATATGTTTTTATTGAAAGGGCGATCACAGCGTAAAGTTCAAAATATTACGAATTTATACTATTATCGCATTGATTTGTTTTATACTACTGTGAACATGCAACTTCAAGAGCTTAATAATCATTTCACTGAGACAACTACTAAGTTGCTTTTTTGTTTGAGATGCTTGAATCTACACAACTCCTTTGATGCATTTGACAAGCACAAGTTGATTGAATTTGTTAAGTTTTATCAAAATGATTTTTCTCCCATAGATTTGGTAATTCTTAAAAATCAGTTGAAGTCATATATTATTGATAAGCAAAGAAATGATGAATTTTCAAAGTTAAAAGAGACTGCTTGCCTTGCAGAGATGCTAGTGAAGACTGAAAAATATCGTGTTTATCCATTGGTGTATTTACTTATTAAGTTGGCATTGACTTTATCTGTTGCTACAACCACGGTAGAACGAGCATTTTCTGTAATGAAAATTGTGAAGAGTGAATTGCGTAATCGAATGAGAGATGATTTGATAAATGATTGTTTAGTCCCTTACATAGAAAGATGAGTATTTGATAGAATCGACAATGAGTTCATTATTCAACGCTTTCAAAATATGAAGATACGCTAGGGACAATTGTAAAAGGTACTTTTTGTATTACTACAATACTATAGTTACTTATTTTTCTCTCTTTTATATGCTTATATTGTTATAATTGTTGCAATGTGCGTAATGTGTATTAGTTCATATATAAATTAATGTCCCTGAATCCCGGTTTCTAAGCCCAAGTGACTACCTGAGTCTCGGTGACTAGGTCCGCCCCTCTCAGTAAGTACTTATTCCTTTTCTTTTTTTCATCACATAGATCTAATTTACAAAGTAAGCTTTCGTGTGTGTATATATATGTGTGGATGTATGTGTGGGTTGATGTGTCGAGTGTGTGTGTTTGTGTGTGCAATCTGTGTGTGTAGTGGTGTTGTATGTGCGCAAATAAAGTATATGTATTTTCTACTCATATTTCTTTCTCTTTATCCGCTTTTATGACCTTTTTCTAATTTATTTCTTGTTGAATCTTTGATTATTTTTCATAGCTACACAGAAAATTTAGGGAGCAAGTAGTAGTGCCAAGAATTAGCAATTTCTTGTCTACTCCTTATTTTTGGTTGAAAAGAAGACCTTTTTTAAAGTGAATCGAGCCATAATGTGACACTTTCTACTACAATTGTGGCAAAAGAGTTGAGAAAGAAAAACCTCTTTCCCCTTCTCACGTTCAAGTTGCTCTATGTCCTGATGTGTAATTACTTGAAGGCTTTTTGATACCTTTATGGTACATGTATCAAAATATAGGTGTGAACAAGCATAACTTATTTTCTTCCAAGCCAAGGTCCTTTGGGTATTGGAAAAAGATGTGGTCTTGAGTGTTTGTTGGTCTGAGTCAATGAATATGTTTACTTTTAACAATAAGTTCAGTTTGCAAATTTGGAGTGTGGGATTTTGGACATTTTATCTAATTAATACTAAATGGTTCAATCAATTGAAGTTGATATAATTCTTAATTAGTGTCTACAAGGAATCATAATTGCAGTTTATTACACATTATCATAGTACTATTACAACAGGACTTGATTTGTTGTTTGTCGACTGAATAAAATGTTATTTGATTCTCTTTTTTTGTACTATATTATAAACTCTGAATATTAAAGTTTAACTTTGTTCAACTATCTATCTTAAGAGTAGAGGATCACTAAACAATACTTATATTGCTTTTGATTTTCTTTTTAGCATTGTGATTCTCATAATAATAAAAATCTATTCAATAACACAATGTTTTCGGGTTTTCATCAGTTTCAAGCTTTTTGTTGAACATTTACTATATAGAGATATCTCTATCATATCGCTATTAATACATAAAAGAATATGCAGGGGTATAATTGTCCAGACGTGCATATTTGTAGGTCGTCATTGCTTTAGAATGTTTGTACTATGTGCTAGCCATACTGTACTTCTTATTTTTAAGACCTTATTGTCCTTTGGACAAAGTTGGCAACTCATGCATATTTATAGTTCGTGAATGCATTAAGAGGATTGTACCATATTTTAATAATTTTGTACTTTTATTTTTATGACCATAATACCCTTTAGTGGTATTTGACAAGTTTTCTTTACTTTTTCTTATCTTCACACGCTTCTTTTCACAAACACACGATCGCGCTTCAAAAGGTTTCTCAAGAAGTTTCTTCATCTCTGTCTCTTTCTTTCTCCTCTCTACATACACACACTCACGCCGAATAAGTTTTGAATCTAAATCTTCGGACCTTGCATCTCGTCACAACACACAGCATCACAAAGGATTCGAGGGTCTATTGCTTGAATTGTTTGTGTTCTTTGATTTGAGGTAAACAAGTTTGTAGCTTTGAAATTTTACCTATTTAAAACTTTTGATTTTGGTTTTGGTCTTTGCAATATTCTTTAAACGAGAAGTTTTGATTTAACTGGAAGATATGACAGAGTTATTAACCGTAGATCGGCATATGCCCTATTTCAAGATCTAAACCCAAAGAACAAAATTATAAACCCTAGATTTTTATTGAAATCCTCTCTACAATTTAGAACATAATACCATTTCATCTATGATATAGCTGCCAGCTTTGTATGTTTTTCAGTTAGAGATTTGCTTCATTATGTATTTTAGTGTTTCAGTTCTGTGAGTTGATCAGTTGGCTATATGAAAGCTTCCGTCTAAAAGTTGGTGGTAAACTGTGCAATTCAAATTTGGGTAATTTGCCCTTGGTATTGGTAGATCATTGCGGGAACTAGATTTTTGTGATAACAGGGAAATCTTTTAAAGAAATGAGCTTTAATCATTGTAATCACTAAATTTTTCAATCTATTCTCATTGTGGCTAATGTCTTTTACTTTTTTTTTGAGAAGTAAAAGAAGGTGATGAATTAATGTCCTTTACTATTTATTCACAAAATTGATCTCTTCTGTAATTATTTGAACTTTATTTGTTGCCTTGATTGTGTAACAATCATTATACATCTACAAGACCCAAGTTGAGTTTGATATGATGGTTAGCAACAAATCTTAGTTATGATGTTTAGAATATGAATTATCAGATACTTTTTAATGCAAAGAAATTTAAGTGCGCAGTTATCAGTTTAGAGCTTTATCCATCTTGAAGCTCTTTTTTTCTTTTTTCCCTGTTTCATGCATTGAATTCTCTATAGGGTGTTGACTTGGGAGGATGCCTACTACACCAATAATGAGCACCATGAGAAGAAGTGTTTCAGTGATACCATGGGTCACTTTCATGAAGATGGGCATTGTTCAAGCAATCCTGTTGGGTTGGTTGTCTTATATCTGTGATGATGTTGCTTGTGTTTTAGACCATTCTTCCCCTCAGTACAAATATTCCTGAAGCTTATGCCAATGGTACAAGTGCGGAGCAAATGAGTCATGATTTTGTTAAAATTCAATTTGTTGATGCTTGCATTTACAATATAAAACTTAGTCTTAGTCTATTTCTCTATTTTGTTCAGGCATTTATTTAGAATTTGGTGTTGTTCTTTACATAATTCTACAAGGTGAGTATTTTTCTGCTCATATTATTAGCACAATGAATCCTTTCCATACAAAATATGTATTTCTCACTTCTAATTGGAAGATATTCTTATCTAACTAATAACGTATTTCATAAGAAAAAAGTAGTGCGACGAAAAGATGCTACTTGTTTGTCTCTCTGCTTGGAAAGAGGCTTTGGATAGGGAGTCTGTAAATCCCCAAGTGGTGTGTGCTGACAACCATTTATTCCCAAGTCATTCAATCTTAGTTCCAAAGTTGTCTAGGGGATTCATGCCATTATTTGATATTTTTTATGCTTTCTTCAAGAAAAACCTCCAATTCTTAGACTGCTGAATTTCAAAAACCTAAAGAATTAGTCTCTCTTTATATAATCTATGTGTTAGGATGTTAGATTTTGTCCCATCGATTTTACCTGATGTCTGAAACTGTGTGCTCCGGTTCTTTATGAAAATTATTCCTGAATTATGGATCAGTTTTTCGACACGCTCCTAGAATCAAATGTGATTTTGTTATCATAAGAAAAGTTGGCTTATAGATATGACATGAGGGAGCGATTGGTCAGAGCAGTTTAGCATCTAGAATCATGTATATAAATTGCATTGTTAAGACCTAAAATGCTTCAGCCAATTATGCATTTGAATTTTAGGCATTATATAGTATCATCTGTGAACTGTATGTGATATTAGGTTAAACTATTTTGTTAATTGAATGATTTCTCTGCAAGCTCATATCCGGGTACTAGAATATACACAAGAGAACATAAGTGGTCTGTTAATAGGTCTTGAATACCCCATTAACATCTCATATGTGGATGACACAGAGGTTTTTAAGTTAGTGTCAAAACCAAAGTTGTTCATGGAACATTTAGTACATAAGTTGTTGGTGCTATTCTCATAGCTATTTTTTATATGTAGGTTTGTTTGGACTATTAGAACTCCTCAGTGCTAGAGCTCTTTAAAGCACATCATAATCTAGACAATCCTGCTATATCACAAGATTGTTGTGGTCTTCTTCTGTATGCCCTCTAACCAAATCTGATTCTGTGAATGTTTAATTTTATTGAAATCAATATGTTGTTTCATAATCAATATGTTTTTACTTTTATGCATGATTACTCTATCCTCGTCGATACGAGTTACAACGTTAGCCTGTTATTGTGTCACCTGAAACCTCATATATCTAATATGTGGTTCTCTTGTATTGTATACATTTTTTTCCAAGTGTGACATGATCATATCGACACTTTTTCCACTGGGAAGCTTTCTTTTTACATCTACATGTCTTCTTCTTCGATCTATGGTTTGTTAACATGCTTTGGTTCTAATTTTGCAGGCATCTTTGAAGACAAAGAGGTTTAAACCTTACCGGGAATCTTTCAGTTACAAGCTAAGTTGAATACATTCACTATTGTCACTTGTAGTTTAAGTTATTGGATTTTCTCACTAGGTAAGTCAATGTGAATTTTTTGATTTCCAGAACTGTCTACAAATGGTGGTCAAATACACTTACTCTGGATTAACTTTTTAGCTACTTAGCCACTCTTTTGTAAATCACTACTTTGTAAAAATGAACTATAAATGTAATACACCAATTATTCTATATTTTGAAATTCACAATATCATGTTGTCAATTTAATTTTTTTTTTTAGTTCCATCACACCTTAATGGCATTTACTAAGTACCTCAGGTTATGAATGAAAATTTTTAACCAGATTTTTCCATGATACTCTCCCTCTATATATATATATATATATATATATATATATATATATATATCAACCTTTGAAATCAATTTAATGGACCCCTTTTGTTGGATTGGTAGTTGGATTTATTTTGTGTTGAAATCTGAGATGTCGTCCCCTTAGAGCCATGTAATTTACAATTGTGGAATATTGTGGTTGAGATCATTTCAAATTAAGAAATTTATAAATGCATAAGTTTTGGTCCTACATGCCTGTCACATATGCCACTGAAGCAAGAATTATTATTTTGTCCTTGCGTCATCCTTTTATATTGTCTTTGATTCATGATGTATCGTCATTTACATGTTAATTTTGTCACGTCTCTTAAATTGGTCAATTTTATTACGTCTCTTAAATTGATCATAGCAAACCTGGAGAACGCAAAACCCTCACACACTAATAGTTTATAGTCGTTATATAGTTTTTGGGTGGTTTTGAGATCATTTTATTGAATTCTGATAGATTAAGAGGTGGAGAGATCTGTGGCTGTGTGAAGAAGAAATATCAATTTTGCTCTATTTTGGTTTACACGCTTGATTTCTGGTAAAAAGTTGATATACTAATATATGTGTTTCTGTGTGTAAAGGTTGTAGTTTTATTGGTATTTGGTCATTTTCTTGATTTAACTATTTAATTTCTGGTAAAAAGTTGATATACTAATATACTAATTGTATTGGTAATAATAAGCATGAAATGGCAGGTTTTGGCTGGTTATATATATGTAAATACAGCGATCTTGCTGCTGGTTCTGTCTACAGTAGTTATAAGCTAAATTTGTTAGCAATAGATTCTTTTATTGCTTTACCTACTTCGTAAATTTAGGTTGTAATTAGTCTTTTTATGATGTAATAACTGATTGTTGATTTGTTCTCTTTCTTTTTTTTGTTTTTTTTTTTAGTGTGTTTGTGTCTGGTTGTATATATGTAAATACAACGATCGTGGTCTTGTTGCTGACGTGGCCAAAGACTTTGTACAAGTATCTAAACTACATTCAGCTTTAGAGTGTCTTGATCATAAGAGAAACAAGGTAAGTATTTTGATATAAAAGCTTCATCTTCTGATTATTTATTTTAGTAAAAATAAATTCATTAAGCGTTCTTTAATTTTGCTTTATATATCTTCTCATTATTTGTTTGTTATTGGTGAATCCCTTATATAGCTAGTACAGTTTTATCTTGTCATGCGTCTTTTTCTATTGTACGTCAATATTAATATAAATTTCTTATACTGTTTAATTTGATGTTGTTTTTAAATATGCTAGATGTTATTTTGATCTCTTGATAATTCATGTTTTTCTATGTTTGTTGAAAGGATAATCACAATGAACACTAATCAGAGAAATTTAACTTCCTCAGAACATAAGAGGAAACGTTATTTTGAATTATCACATGAGGAAAAAGATAAGATTAATAAAAGAAAGCGAGAAAGATATGTTTCGCTATCTATAGAGAAAAAATAAGAACTTGCTTTGCAACGGAGTGGAAAAAGGAAACAAGCAGAAGATCAAAAGCACCCTTCCTTATCTTTGAAAAATGGTATATAAATTTGTTTTTTTCTATTTTTCCTCCTATGTTAGGAAGTTAACTATTATTATTCTTATTTACTAAAATAGTCTTTTCATTTTTATTTACTTTTAGGTTCTAAATCAAATAGGCATTTAAAATTCAACTAGTAAGTTGTATTTCAGATTTATATATCAACTTTTATTATAAGATGAACAACAATAGTATTAAACATACACTTTACTTTTTTTCAGTCTCACCCCGAAAATCAAAAAGGAATAGTTATAAGGGAGCCATCTCAAGATAATCCACGAGCTGGTATTAAGATTTACTTTGATCATCATCATCAAGTGATGACAAAGTAAGTTCATTGATATAATTTTTAATCATCTTCAGGAGTAAATAGTTTTACTCAAACTTCTCACGCAAAGGACAAAACCCAGGTGTCAAGTTTTGTAATCTTTGAAAAAGGTGAGAATTGCTTTTTACTATGATATACTCACGATTTTATATTATAGTGTTTTCCTAACTTCTAATCTTAAACTTTTGGATTTAGGGTCAACTTCACAACAAACTAATATTAGTAATTTATCTAAGCAAGATAGCTTCGCTATTTCAGGTTACTTTTATACTTTTATTACTTTTTCAAAATTTTCTTTTCTTTTTGGGAACTATTTAATTTATATTTTACTTAATCAATTCTTTCTTTGTATTAGGTTCTCCCAACAAAAGGCTTGCTACGAATTGTAATTTGGTAGATCAATTACCAAGTGAACCTTATGTTGTGAAAAATGGTCCAAATTGCAATTTCTGTGATGCAAAAAGATTTGAATTTGAAGCAAATGGTTTTTGTTGTCTCAATGGACAAATTACATTGGTAGGAAATGATATGCCAAGAGAGTTGTCTGATCTTTTTCTTGAAAATTTTGAGAAGGCTAAACAATTCAGAAAATTCATAAGATCATATAATAATGTTTTTTGTTTTACATCTCTTGGAGCAAAATTTGACAAAGAATTAGCAAAGTCTAATAAAGGAGTCTATACTTTTAGAGTTAACGGCCAATTCCATCATTATATCTCTCCAATTGATTCAAGTACTTCAATACCATCAAATTTGCAGCTTTACTTCTTTGATACTAAAGACGAGATCCAAAAAAGATTGGGAACATCAGATAAATTAGATGAAGAAGTTGTTAAGTACATCATCAAAATTTTAGATGTGAATCCATATTCCAAATTTTTTAAGAATTTGAAATCTATGCCAAATCTTGATGATTATAGAATCTTTATTAGATCAGATACAGGATTGGATCAACAAGTTTACAATGCCCCAACTGCATCTCAAGTAGCTGCAATTTGGATTGAAGAAAATAATATTGACTATAGTGAAGGAATGAATATTAAGGTGTATAGTAAATCAGGAGAAAAACGAGTGAAATATTATTATGGTTGTTATGATCCACTTTAGTATCCTTTGATGTTTCCTAAGGGTGACATAGGTTGGCATAAAGGGATAGAGAAAATACGTAGAATGATTCATAGAATCAATTCTTCAAGAGTTTGTCCTGGAGAATCTATTGTAAAGCCTGCTTATATGAAATCAGCAGAACATTTACTTAATATAGAAGATCAAGGTAAATAATTTTTTTCACACAAAGTTAAATTTTTTAATAAACATCAATATATACAAATTCTAACGTTCTTTTCCTTTGTTTTTCTGTTCTTTTTTTCTTTTTTTACAACTATTATTTAGTCTCAAATTCTAGAAAAAGAAAAATATCTTATGTTTCTTGTCGAGACTATTATGCTTATAAGTTTCAAATTAGAGTCAATGACAAGACATTAGTGATTCACACTGGAAGGTTATTTCAACAATTTATAGTTGATATGTACATTAAGATTGAAACTCAAAGGCTTGATTTTGTCAGAAACAACCAGGATAAACTTAGATGTGATTACTACCAAAGTATTATGGATGTTGTTGCCAGTGGTAATTTGCAAGGGTCTAGAGTTGGAACAAAAATCTTATTGCCAGTAAGTTTCATTGGTGAACCATGAGATATGAGAAAAAGATATATGGATGCAATGTCACTGGTACAACGATTTGGTAAACCTGATATTTTTTTAACAATGACTTGTAATCCTTCTTGGACAGAAATCAATGAAAATCTATTGTCAAACGAGCAGGCTCAAAATCGCCCAAATCTTGTCTCTCGTATATTTCGTGCCAAACTAGAAGAATTAAAAATTGATATTTTAAAAAGAATTTTTTTTGGAAAAATTGCTGCTATCACTTATGTGATAGAATTTCAAAAGCGTGGGTTGCCACATGCTCATTTTTTGATAATTTTAAAGAAAAATTCAAAACTTTATACTGTCGAATCTTTTGATAAAATAGTTAGTGCTGAGTTGCCTGATGTTGAAAATTTTCCTTTCTTGCATAGTCTTGTGGTTAAACATATGATGCATGGACCTTGTGGTGAAAAAAATCCTGAAAATTCTTGTATGAAAAAAATGGAATGTGCAAAAGTAAATATCCAAAAGATTTTTGTGATGAAACCAAAATAGGGAACAACACATACCCAATTTATAGAATAAGAAACGATGGTAAAATTGTAAAAGTTAGAGGTGAAATTTTGGACAATAGATGGGTTGTGCCTTATAATCCATATCTCCTTTCTAAGTATGATTGTCACATAAATGTTGAAATTTGTTCAACAATTAAAGCCATGAAATACATATACAAATACATATACAAAGGTCATGATAGGGTTAATTTCTATATTTGTTCTGATGATTCTTCAAATAAGATTTCAACAGAAGCTGCGTGGAGGATTTTTAGATTTCTTTTAAATGAGATGCATCCATCAGTAATTAGTTTGCCTATTCACATTAAAAATTGGCAATCTGTGTCATTTACAGAAAATGCTAATTTACAAAAAATCATTAATAACAAATTCTATTCCAAAACAATGTTGACAGAATTCTTTTATATGAACAGAACTGATGAAGAAACAAAAATATTAAATTTATTGTTTGTTGAGTTTCCAGAATACTTTGTTTGGATAAATAGCCAAAGAATTTGGGTTAGAAGAAAAAAAAAAGATGTAATTGGTAGATTAGTGTCAGTTCATCCAACTCAAGGAGAAAGATATTACTTAAGATTACTCTTACAAAATGTCAGGGCCCCAAAAAGTTTTTAGGATCTAAAATTCGTAAATGGAAACATAGCAATATCATATAGACAAGCCTGTGAATTAAGAGGATTCTTGGAAACAGATGATTCCTTAGATAAATCTTTAGAAGAAGCATCTTTATTCGAGATGCCAGTAAGTTTAAGAAGACTTTTCGCGACACTTTTGGTTTATTGTCTTCCTAAAGATCCCAAAACATTATGGGAAAAATATGAGCATGCAATATCAGAGGACATTGAAAAACATAATCCGAATTTAACAAAAGATGAAATTAGGAACAAAGTTTTTGAAAATCTAAATGATATCCTTGAATCCATGGGGAAAAACATTAATGACTTCCATTTAGTTCCATATGAAATACAATTTTCATAAGCAAAAAGAGAAGCAAAGGAAATAGAAGCAGAAAAGAATATACATATCACTGAAGAAGATTTATTATCTGTTTCAAAATTTAATACTGAACAACGTTTTATATTTAATGAAGTAACTAGAAGAATTCTTTCAAAACGTAGTAGTGCATTTTTCGTAGATGGTCCAGGTGGTACAGGAAAAACTTTCTTGTACAAAGCACTTTTAGCTACTGTAAGATCAATGGGACATATTGCTCTTGCTACTGTAACATCTGGAATTGCAGCATCAATATTGCCTAGAGGGTGAAATGCGCATTCAAGATTTAAATTTCCAATTGAACCTGATGATAGAATGACTTGCAAAATTACAAAACAAAGTGCTATAGGGAAGTTAATTATAATGTCAAAGTTGATTATATGGGATGAAGCTTCTATGGCTAATAAACATGCAATTGAAACATTTGATCACACTTTACGAGATTTAATGGATACGTCAGAAATTTTTGGAGGAAAGGTAATTGTTTTTGGTGGTGACTTTAGACAAACTCTTCCAGTAGTCAAAAAAGGAAAGAAATAAGATTTTATAAATGCTAGCTTTGTCAAATTAGTATTGTGGCATAAACTTGAAAAATTCAAATTAACAAAAAATATGAGAGCCAAATCTCATCCTATATTTTGTGAATACCTAATGAGAATTGGAGATGGAAAAGAAAAAACAAATCACGAAAATGTAGTAAAAATTCCTAGATCTTTTATTGTACCATTTCAAAATGATGATGATTCTCTAGATGTTTTGTTTCATTATGTTTTTCCTACTTTTAATTCTTTTGCCAGTAATCCTTTTGAAGTAATTAATAGAGAAATATTAACAACAAAAAATGACATAGTTGATGAAATCAATGATACTTTAATTAAGCAATTTCCAGGTAATGAAACAATATACTTGAGTTTTGATGAAACTAGAAATGTCAATGAACAATTACAATACCAAGATTTCATCCATAGTTTGACACCAACAAGTCTTCCTCCTCATCGTTTAGTGCTTAAAAAGAATTGTCCTATCATTCTTTTGAGAAACATAAATCCTCATGACGGTCTTTGCAATGGTACAAGATTAATTTGTCATAGTTTTCAAAACAATATAATCAGTGCATTCATAGCTTATGGTGAAATGCGAGGAAAACATGTATTTATACCTCGAATACCTTTAGAACCACAACAAGATGAAAAGTGCCCAGTTGCATTTAAAAGAACACAATTTCCTATTAGACTTTGTTTTGCAATGACAATAAATAAAGCATAAGGTCAAACATTAGATTTTGTTGGTATATATCTTCGAGAGCCTGTTTTTTCTCATGGCCAACTTTATGTAGCATTATCTAGAGTGAAAAAAAAGAATGCTGTTAAAATTTTGATAAGACCACTTACAATTGATAGTATGATTGATGATGAAACAAAAAATGTGGTTTACAACGAAGTCTTGGCACTTGCTTCAAATTAAGAACAATTTTTTGTGGTTACTTGTAAGAAGTTCCTCATATAAGTTATATTCAAAAATTATTATTTAAATTGTCCATTCAAGTCTACTGATCTTGACAAAGAAGAGAGGTCTGACGTATGTTTGTTTTTCTCTCCTTTATGTTCATTTTCTGATATTTGTTCATTTTGGACATTCATAAGTTGGTAAATGTTTAAGAATATGCTATATTTTTGTTTTTTGTTGAATTTTATGTTGATCTTTTTCCTTTTTTAGGCTTTTAGGATCTTAATTTAGTGTTGACTACATCAAAATTTGATCTTTGATGTATTATTGGCTTTCTACTTTTGCATCATAGTCAGTTATTTCTTTTTGCTGTTTTGACTTAAGTTTGTTTTTCTGAGTCCTTTTCATCTGGATATATTTTGACTTGATTCATGTATTCACTTTTATTAGAGATGCTTGTGCTGTTTTTCATTCGAAAGATTCTATTATACATGTTCAAGAGCTAATCCTATTACTTATTATACATGTTTTTTTAAATTTATTATTGGCTTCTGATTATGTTTAACTAAAAAGTAATTCCCTGGGTTGTTGATTTCTCATTGGTTTTGTTGTATAATATCTATCCCACACTTTTTTGGTTTCTTTTTTATCATTATGCTTCCAAGATGGCACATTTACTTCTGTCTAACTCAATTAAACCTTTTCATATTCATAAATATAATTTTTCAACAATAATTAGCATTTAGATGTGTTTCATGTAATACAAACCAAAATCTATTAACCATCTACGTCAATTACACACTAAATCCATTCTTGTCTTATTGTGTTGTCTTAAAGAGCTTTCGTTAAATAACATTTTCTGTTAATGTATCAATACTTGAAAACTCATGTTACCAATGGTTTCTCCAGGTACTTCTCTACTCCCATCATATGAAGGGAAATTGATTATGGAGCTACGGGGTGGCATTGGTCGGTTTACTGCTGAATTAGCTAAAAAGGCTAGACAGGTTATTGCGTCTCACTTTAGTGAAAGTGTAATAGAAAAGGTGTGTAGCCTATACTTTAATAAAAAAATATATTATTTCAAGACGATTTCACCATAACTATTTATTCCTTGCAGAATGAGGGCATTAATGGACATTATAAGAACGTCAAGTTCATGTGTCCTAATGTCACATCTCTGATTCAGTTAAAAAGCCTTCTGAAGCTCAATATTTTGAATTTTACACAATAATATATAATGCTTCTAATGCTTATAAATCTCTCATATGTAGTTCTCCTTTCTATGTCCATTTCTTTTTCATCCATTTAATTTTTCCTATCATAGATGGATTAGGCTTAAATCTGGTTTGGTTAGAGTTTCAGTTGGCCATGACAGGTGAATTGGACATTAGGGCCTTCCTGGCCCCAACTTACCATGGTTTCTTTTCTTTGGTACTTAAAGTTAATTCTGTTTTGGAAGGAAATGGTTATAGTTTTATTGCCTTATATAAATCTGGAAATGCCATTTGTAGTATATTTTTCTCTTGTTAAGTTTGAGGTACTCTCTTGGGTATTGAGATTGTTATAGGATCTAAGTGGCTTAGTTTCTCTGTTGTGATCATGCATCCAGTGACAATAAGGTTGTCCTTATTAATGGAAGATACTGGAAGATGTTTAGTTTATTTTGAATGCCACCAATATCTATTTAAACACTTCTTTTGAATTTTGCTACGCTAAAGAGTGTAATTTATCATTTTCGTGGAAACAAAGAGTTTCCCTGGTTAAGAATCGGTTGGTTTCAAAATCCCTAAGTTCCATATGTCGTTCTCTGATGGCATTCTGTTTGATGATGGATGACTAAACTACTTATTATTTTTTAAGGTATTGGTAAGCCTCCTAGTCAAATCGATCCCAAGGCATTTTTGCTTCAAAAGTTGAATGTCACAGCACGAGAACGGGTAGGTTGATATGGCTGGATTTGGTTTTACAATGTAGCACTTCCTTTTCTTTCTTGAATTTTGATCTTCCTTTAACCTATGACCTTATACTCCGAAGGCCTCAACCCTGGTGTTCTTTCTTAGTGGGCCAAGGCCTTATTGGCGATTTATTCTTCTATACTATCAAAATTATTATGATCATGCTGCATTTTGAGGTCTCACTTTTCTCTAAAGAATTAACCTGTTTATTCTTTTGTTGACAAGATTGATGCTGCACTACAAGAGGGGGCTGATGCATTGAGACAGTTTGTGTCCAAAGGCCTGACAAAAACTGCAAGATGCTTCAATACGACGCAGAAGTACAAGCATATAAAATTACAGAATATGCCTGCACTGTAAAGCTCATGGTATGTTTATTCTTTCTTTTTTGCTTGAAATCCCATGGTACTTATCATCGTGGGATTTTAGTAATACTATATTAGTGACGTAAGTGTTTTGAACTATTAATAAAATATTTTTGCTACACGTGCATCAACAAGGTACGTGTGCTCCTCCTTGTCCTTACCTGGACCACATGGCCAGCCTCACAAGCAAACAGATGAACCAAGCAATTATGCTACTGTTCAAATTATTTGGAGCAGAGAAAAATTCAGAAGCTTCTTCTACTTGGGCTTTAAGGCTTGGAATTAACACAATCTTTAAACAGGTATTAGAAGGTTTACTATCTAGGTTTTTTCGTGGCATATTACTTGGATAATATGTCTGATTCATATGTAAAAATTTGAAGTTCTAAATAAGTTGCCTACTTTTGTACTGTCTCTTACTCGTTCATGATTTTTAATGATAAGTATGTTTTGACCTAACATGGGGATCTTAGTCAATATTGATTGATGAGAAATACTGCATTTCCTTATTTTGGAAGCATTGGTAGGTTAGTTTTCAGAATAACTTCTCATAATGAGACTGATGTGGTAGTTGTTAATAATCCATTCGACAATGCTAAGTACATGGTAAGATGTAGAATATATATACTGTTACAAAATTCATTGGTGTATAATTTGAAGTATTACTTAGAATGAAATTTTTAAGGTTATCTTCCTTCTACTCTCTGAAATGTCCAGTTTTTACATTTATAAAAGTGTCTTTGTACACAGCTCATATCTTTAGTGTGATTCTCATTATGCAAATAACACTCTTCACCACATCATAAATTATACTTAATATCTTAATGTCTATGTCTTATTTATAATACTCCAGAATAGATGTATTTGGACTAAATGAAGATTGATGATCATGGTTGATGAACAAAAGTTTTGTGAATTGTGGCAAAGGAACAAGAGCATAACACAAAGAAGCTTTTCAATGCATCCATTGCACAAAAGACACAATTGTTGTCTCAAGGTAAAGATAAATATTATTTTTAAGTTTTCTTAAAGATATTATATATTTCTTCTTCATTTTCAAGTTTTAATATTTCTCTCTTTCACATTAATATCTTCCTTAGATTCAAATTTGAAGTCGACATCATTGACAACACTGGATCCATCACTGCTGCAGTCTTTGGAGAAAATAGAAAAACAATTTTCTCACTTGAACCTCAAGACAATCAGCTGTAAGTAATAAACAAAATACAACGTTGCATGGCTGTATGATAAAGAAAACATCTCTAAAAAAAAGCAACAAAATAGATTCTTCAAGCTCCAATGTTGCACATAATTGATTTTATTTTTAATATATTACCTCGGCTAGACTTTTGTAAATGACTATTTTATACAAATGAATTGTAAATTTAATTTAACACTACTCTATATTATTATTATTATTATTTTTTTGGACTATACTCTATTAATAGATCTTAAGATTTAATCTAATACCTATTTTATATTAAGAAGTTTATGTTGCAATAAATTAATTATAATTATAAGTGTATATAATTATTTCATTTGCAATATTTCTGTTAACAAACATTGAGTTGGGCCCGTGCGTATGCACGGGCATGGCACAACTAGTCATAACATAAAATTATATAAAAAGGGACAAAGTGGTCAAGTTATGGATATCTGTAGGTTGTAGATGCATTAAGAGAATTATACCATGTGTTATTATTGTTGTACTTTTCATATTGTATGACCATGACACCCTTGGACAAAATTGTCCAATTGAAAATATTTGTAACTAATCCATGCATAAACATGATTGTACCATGTGTTAACAGTTTTGTACATGCCCAAAAAACACCTTTAGTGGAATCTGACGTGTGTCGTTTATTTCTCAAATCTTCTCATTGTTCTCCCTTCACATCACAGATTTTCTGAAAGCTTCTCAACAATTCTGTTTGTTTCTTTCACTCTCCTCACACAAGCGTCTCCAAAATATTTCTCTCTTTAGCGCTCTCTATATCTCTTTGTTTCTTCTTCAGAATTTTCCTCTCACTGGTGAGTTCTCTTTCTCTTTGTTTCTGTCTAGCTCTTTTTCTTCTTTTTTTTTAAATTTTTTTTTTAAATTTTGTTTCTTTCTTTCTCGTCGGCAGTACGTGAAATTTTATCTCTGATTTTTGTGCGGTCTCTGCAGGAAATAGTAAATAGTAAAAAAAAAAAAAAAAGAACAACAAAAAAGATGGAAACAACAACAACAACAGCATCAGCAGCTACGAGGGAACAAATTGTGGACGTCCGGTCGGTTGTTGAAGCTGTCTCCGCCGACGACTCCGACGCCCCTCTTTACTCTGTCGAAAGCCTGTGTATGCGCTGCGGTGAGAACGTAATGCACTTCTCTCTCTTTCTCTCACACACACACACTCTCTCTCTCTCTCTCTATATATATATATATATATATTTATTTATTCTTATATACAAATATACGCTTACTTACGTGTATTCATATTCAAAAGGTACATGTTCTGAACCAAAATGTAAGTTACATCATGTTGGTATGGTACATTATGCACCATCAGTTGTACGTTAGGCCTGCAACGATGACTCTGTGAATATTCAAAATGTACACAATCTTTGAGCTGAAATATAGAAAATGCGTGGAATTGGTTTGGGCTAGAAAAATTAGAATTGTAATTTGGAGAGTTTAAATTATGTTACTTCAATTTTGCCCTCGGGCTTCTGTGTTTGTGTACCTTTTATTGCTAAATTGTTGTGTAATGCTGCATATAGTTTGCGCTAATGTGATTTAATGTACTAAAGGCACTCTTGTGAAGTTAGATAAATTCTTCTGCTCGGCATTCGACAGTTTGGCCCGTGAGAGAAAAAAACTGGGGCCCATGTAGGTCGAATAGCCGGATGCCTAATAGAGGACCAACCCGTGAAGTTATGTGTGTGGTCATTAGTGAAATTGTTTTTCATATTTTTTGTTTTCTTCAGAATTTTAATGTTGCTGCTTGACTACTGCAACTCCTAAAAATAGAAACTTGCAATTTTTCCCATGTAAGGGTTGTTACGAAATGAAGTTTGAAGATAGTGAAGAATGTATTCTTAGAATACATCAAACCAGTAGGCCCCACCAGTGACTTTTTCCATTGGTTTCTTCCTCCTAGTAATTTATCAACTTGATTTTCAACTTAATTTTATATTGCTTTGTCCTTGTTATAACTGTCTGCTGAATTGCATCAAAGGTAGCTTTAGTTTTTGTGGCTTCTTTGTTATTATTCACATAGTTTATTGTTGCTCACATGGGCTTCCATTGCATTTTTCTGTGAACAGGGGATAACAAGGTTCTTGTTAACGTTAATCCCGCATTTTAGACAGGTGACCTTTCACTTTTACCCATCTTTTATTAGATATTGCTCTGCTACTGGTTATAAAAATTGTATCACTATCAAAATTACCTTCTCGTCTTCTTAGCGCCTTTTCTGATGTGTTTGAATGAAAATATAAACATCCTATTCTGCTTCTACTTCCATCATTTGTGAGGTTACCTCTTCATTATGGAGCTGAATGTCTTTCCTATCAAGGAACACTAATGTGAAGTGACACTCAAAGTAAGTTTCTTTTGCTTGCAGATATTGTTGTCTGCCTTTGAGTGTCCACATTGTGGTGAGAGGTAAAATCTTATTTCCCTATTGGACAGGAGCATCAAATATTTATTCAAGTTACTCTCTTATTGGTTGCTCATGCCTTTTTTTTTTTCTCTGTTCGTGAAGGAATAATTATGTGCAGTTTGCTGGTGAGATCCAGCCCAAAGGGTGCTTTTACTGCCTTGATGTTCCAGCAGGTGATCAAAAGGTTGAGTTACATGGATCGACATTTGGATGAACTTTACCTCATTATGTTCCTGATTTATAAAGTGTGCTTTGGCATATTATCTTCCAAGTAGAAAGCGTTTTAGATGTGAAAATTGTTATGGATATTTGCAGCTCTCTTATAGATGTCTCTAGGTTAAATAACTTAAAGAACTTCAAGGAATATAGGGCGATTCATTTTTGGGTTTTTCATGAATGCCAAAGAGTTTGAGCATTTAAGTAGAAGTGCTTGACCGAGTGGGTTTTTTGATTGCAGATGTTCAGTCGTCAAGTGGTGAAATCTGAAACTGCCACAATTAAGGTACTTGGCTGGTTTTGCTCCTGCACAAAACTGAATTTCTTCTGGACTTTTATCATCAATGAGTTACGACTTTTCTCTATTCCCAATGTGGTAAATTTCAGTAACAGACTCATGAAATGATTCTATGCACCAATTTAAAAATATAAAATAGATGAACGAGGATGAAATATGCTGTTTCATGGCCATTTTTATACTTTTGATTTGTATCTTTTCATATGTTAGTCGCAAGAGCCGCATAGCCTCCTTCTGTGCAAGGTTCTTATGGATTATCACATTGTAGTTTTGCATCTTATGCTCTGGTGCTCATGTCTGCAGATTCCTGAACTGGATTTTGAGATTCCTCCTGAGGCCCAACGTGGATCTCTGTCGACGGTATTGCCTTTTTATCTTTCTTGCATCATTTATATTTCTCTCTGGATAGTTGGCATTTCAGTTAATATGCTTCTATTTTTGGTTTTATACTCTTTAACAACTAAAGAAGCATGCAGAATTGTGGCTGCGGAGCTTCCATTTGATCTTGCCTTAAACAAATAGCTTTTTATAATTCTGAAACAACTGTAAGGAAGATATGATTTATAGTTTCTTACTTGTCAAACAAATAATGATTTCCATTTTTTTTAACTTCTTGGGTACTAAGTCTCTGACAATCAAGTATTGGGAAAATGATGTTTAGACGAGGAGAATAAAGTGAATCGTTTAATATTCCAAGACTGTATAGCTGAGGCCACTTTTAGTAGTAGGTAGAAAAAGAAAAAGCTATTGATTGGTTACTTCTCTATTTCTATTTTTTGTCAGAAAAAGTACAGTTGGTTAAGAAGAAGGATTAAGATTGGATTTAGTAGTGGTCAGTGAGCTCTATACCTGTATACACGTATAAAAGTGAATCAATATATTTAAGAATTCAAACAGTCATAAAAGATTTGGTAAAATATCATATGTGGGATTGGTTGTCATTGTTCAACTTAGCAATGTAAAGTTTTACCATTAGAATGTTCACTCCAGGCGATAACAAGAGACCCTTACCTTTTGATATGCATGAAGGATCCAGTGCTCATACTGCTTTATAAGGTTTTGCAATGAGAAAATGTCTTTCTTCAACTCAAAATGAAACTTTGCTTCAACTAATGTTCAAATGAGGCAAAAATTGGATCGCTGTTCTGCTTGGTCTTCAAATTCTGTTATGGTCATGTTATGAAATTTACCTACTCTAGCTGAATTTCACTCTTTTAGTTTTCAAACTATTTTGACATGCATTTTTGTGGCCAAGTTGAATGGTATGAAGATGATTCTTTGATCGTCAGCTGGGCCTGTTTTTTTCACTCTACATAGACTCTGCGATTGTGTGAATGAAATTGGCACTTTTGGCTGTTAAGATGTACTTCTCCATTTAAGGAGACAGTCTTTAGTAATTGGTAAATCTGAATATGATATTTGCTCCTTCACTTTAGAGAGGCTCATTTGGAGTTATAAGATTTCGAGTGATCTTTTTATATTTTTCCTTTCTACCATGGGTCCAAGTATTTCTAATATGTGAGTTGCAGAATTGAGAATCAATGTGATTCCGAACCCTATGTGCAACTGGAACCCCATCCCTTGGGAATTTTGTAAAATCGTCTATATTTTGTGTTTGTAGGTAGAAGGGATATTGGTGCGGGCTGTGGATGGATTACAGGCTCTTCAAGAGGAACGAAAGGTTCGATCTATAGTTTGATAGCTCAGTTACTTCTCATCTTCTTTCTTTTCTACCCCTGACAATTAATATTTTACTATCTGGTCATTCCAGAAAGTGGATCCTCAGACTGGCGAAGCATTAGACCAGTTCTTGTTAAAACTAAAAGCTTGTGCATCAGGAGATTCACCCTTTACCTTTATTCTTGATGATCCTGCTGGTAACAGCTTCATTGAGAATCCGTAAGAGACTCTTCACATGTTTTTTCTTCTTTTTGGGTCAAAAGATGGATTTCTGTTTTGGATTATACCATCTATGCAATGAGTTCGTTGCATTCATCACCACATGTATCAAATGCAACAAGTTGCCTTGAAAAAATTGCTGCTTCATTGTATTTGTTCCTTAGACATGGATTTTCTTTTTTTTTTGAGAAGTTAGACAGAGATTTTCTTAGTTGACAACTTCCCATTCTTTTCATTCGTCCATTTGCAAAATCAACTAATTTATGCTTAGTTAACAGCTTTGATGTTTTCATGATCACTCAAATCTACAATTTCTGACCCCTTCAATTGTTAATAGGTTTGCTCCAGCTCCTGATCCATCCTTGACTATCAAATTTTATGAGCGAACTCCTGAGCAACAGGCATCATTGGGGTACCTTGTTGACTCATCCCAAATGGGAGAACCTGGTGATGAAGCATCCCTGGGTGAAAGTAATAATTGTTCTAACCAAATGGAAAGAGAACCACATGGATCAGTTGGAGCAAGGGCTGGTCGTCAGGCAATAGCTCAGGGTAATAGTGCACAAATCGCAGAAGCGTTGTTTAGATATTCTGCACCTGAAGAGGTACTTCTCACCTCCAGAAAAAATTTCATATTTCCTGCACAAGAAATTATGGGTTATTTGACATTTCCCTTCAATGGGCAGGTGATGACTTTTCCATCAACCTGTGGAGCTTGTGCTGCTAGGTGCGAGTGTCGAATGTTTGTTACAAGTATCCTTTCCACGCCTTTTAAATAATTTATTTATGACATTTTAGTGTGTTAATTTTATACACCGGATCTGCAACGAATTAAAAATGCTAGTCATGTTTTTGCAAGAATTGATTCTTTAGGCAAGTGCTCTTAATATTATTATTACTTCATTAGAGTGTTGCGTGTTTTTGAGTTATTTACCCGTTACTTATCTTTCTGAAGAATCTTTCTAAACCCTTATAGAACAATATCCATGACATGAATATTTCTCCAGAAGTTTCCTTCCATGGAAATGCAGAAATCGATAGAAAGGTCTTTTTCAATATGAATATGTTTATGGATGACATGCACATATCATGAGAACACCCTGAGGATAAGTGATGAATTAGGAGAGGTAGGAAAGAGAAAGTTTGAGTTATGTTGTAAATTTGGTTATGTGTTGATGGGATTGGCTATAACTTATGAATGACAAAAGAAATTGATGACAATAATTGAGAAATTGATGATGTTAACTTGTAAATTTACTTCCTTCCAATTGCATTTGTTGCCACTCTTACCTAATCACCAGCAATCATTTGTCATAAAAACCCCAAACATTTGCTTTGAGAAGTAGTGCCACTTATCCCCGGACATGTTAATAAAAGTTGACAGTGAGAGATACTAGCAGGCGTTGGAATTTGTCCATGGAGGTTTAATGAACCACACAGACAAGTTTCTTCTCCAAATTTGCATCTTCATTTTTCTTATGGTATAAGATGACTTGTGTTTTGTTTACGGTAATACTACTTCTCGAAGTTATGAGTATCTACAACAAAGTTTTTATTTTAGAAGGAGATTTGTTAGCCTTAACCATGTGCAGATATTCCATACTTTCAAGAGGTAATCGTTATGGCATCATCTTGTGATGCTTGTGGTTACCGTAATTCTGAGGTTTGTACCTTTTTCTCGATCTTCCAAGTGATTCTTTTGATCTAAATTAATTTTCCTTCTCTGATGAAGGATGGTGTTATGCTTCTCCTTGCAGGTGAAGCCCGGTGGGCCTATACCTCCTAAAGGGAAGAGAATTGTAGTTCACATTGAAAACGTAAAGGATCTAAGCCGAGATGTCATAAAGGTATGTGATCTGGACTGTTCTGGCTCGATAAGCATAGAAGAATTTACATTTATGTACGAACATGTATATTAATTTTTAGGTTTTTTGTTTTTTGTGTGTACCACATCTGTTGAAATCTTAGATAAGGTTCAATTGCAGAGAAGATGTGCTGGCAGAAGAGTTGATAACCCAACATATGGGGTACAGTAATACAATTTAGGAAGATTTCCTTCAGTGCAAGTTGTGACCTTATCTTTTGAATTTGTCTCGTTGTAGGATATGTAGGAGAGACGTAAGGCTTTCTAGTGCCTCTAAATAACGAAGCTGTAAGATGAATTTCAGACTGGGAATAATATGCTTGTTCTGGAATTTGGTCTAGTTTGGTGTGCCCTGAGATTGAAATCCTGAGCTGTTCTCAATGGAATCCTTGTTAGTGTGCTATTTTTATCAATTTGACTTGTTTCCTCTTGATTTTCTAAGTTCTAGACTTTAATACCATAAAAGTCTTCTTATACACCATCAAATCTGCAATTATTCCATTGTGCTTTGATCTTAGGACAGCCCTTAGTGCTTAAACTGTCACTAAAACTCATGACAAGTAGTCTTAAATGTGACGTAGTCATAAGATATTTCTGGATAGTTGGAGGTTTACATGTATGAAATACCCTTCTATTTTCCATCCCTTTACACGTTTATAGCTATGAACTACTTTGTCTAACACTGTTTTTGACACTTGTTGCCTTGAGATGTGATTGTTGTAGAGCTTAAATTTCTAATTGACTGTTAGTCATGTGTTCCTTTTTGTTCTTGTAAATGGTTCTTTGCTTTTCTTTTCTTTCCTTGTTGTTTTTCATTTTGGTTGTCTCTTTTCTCGCTGGGTGAAGTACAATTCTCAGAATCTGGCTTCTCCTTGTTAGATTTATACTTAATATTTCCTCCAAGCATTTTCTAATCAAACTCCTTTGGGTCACATCAGTCAGATACTGCTAGTGTGAAAATTCCCGAGCTTGATTTGGAGTTGGCTAGTGGCACATTGGGTGGGCTTGTGACTACTGTCGAAGGTTTAATTACAAAAATTAATGAAAGTAAGTGGCGTTCAATGCTTTTTTGTCCTTTCTTATTGTTTATTTTGCTCGTCTTTCTGCTGAATGTTCCACTTGCCCAAAAATATCATATTTAAATCGCCCTAGATCAACTCTGTTTACAGTGTAAGTGTTGATATTCACTGCTGAAATTCTTCATATCTCGTCATCTTTCAGAAGCTTGTGTCTAGTCTTCTATCGATGGCTGTATAAAATGGTATTGTTTGGGAAGGTCTCATTCTAATAGGCGAGACTACTGTCAATGGTGTCATATTGGAATGTTAAATAAACACCATTGCTGGAGAGTGATGGGTGTTTACAAAGGCAGAGCCACTTGGATAGGGATGGTCATCGTATGGCAGGAGCAAGTAAATTACTCCATTTTCGTATGGCAGGAGCAAATAATTACTCCATTTAAAAGAAGCCATATGCATCCAACCTAGGGATGTTGTTGATTTGAGAAAAGTAGCCAATCCTTGTAGTTGTGAAGAGAGGTCTTATTACTTACCCATGTAAAAGATAGTTGGTTGAACTGGTGGAGAAATGGTGAGACTTCAAGATTGTGCTACTATATACTGTGCTTGAGAGCTTTCTGATTTCAGTTGCTCAGCATAAGAGGCATAGTGCACAATGGACACGAGTAAGCATGGCCTTTAAGTAGAATAGACAAAGATAGTGCAGTAGAGAGATTACATAACTTTAAAGGAACGTCCTAAAAGAAACTCTGTACCGGGGAAGTGGTTTCGTTTCGCAATCCTGCAGCTAGTTGTGCTCCCCTCACATGAATGTTTCTTAGTTGTTCATAGATGGACTATGAAAACCTTCCTGCTGGAATCTCCAATGAAACCCAGAAACAGAAATGTTGAAGAAGTCTCTGTAGGTATGCTTTGATAGAGTGCTAAGAAGGTACCAGGTCTAATCCATTACAAAATGGGGGCCCTAGACTTTCTAAGTTGACGGTATCCACAGGAGCTTAGTTACTCCCGAAGTCCGAGATGTCCATTTGAATCCTCGTAACCAGAGACTTTGCTAGTATCCACTTTTATGATGTAACACTTCACTTATGATTGAAATATACTTCTTGGTACTCATGCAAAGTTTTTGATAGAAACTTAATTATTGCTACCTCTTATCCACATGTTTTGGACAAATGAAAATGGCAAGTTGGTTTGCTGTTTGGCTGAAGGAGGGCATTCTAGATGAGTTGAAGTACTCAAGTCCTGTTTCAGGTGTATATTAAATTACATTTAGTTGAATCCCTGTCCCAGACAAAGTTGTCTCTCTAATCATAGAATCTTCTGAATCTGGAACTACATGAAATTATTTAGTCAAATAGGCCTCAATTTATGCTTGACATGGTGAGATGTAATTCAACATTGCTTTTGGGTATTAAAAAGGCCATTAAATTGTGTTGATGGTCTTACCGTTGTTGCATTATCTCTCAAATATTTTTACACTAAATTTTGATACAAGTGATGTCTCATTTAGAATTGAGTCTAGCATTTCTATTTTAATCAGGCGGTTTGTACTGCACATTGCGATAATTTTGTGGTATTTTCTTTAATTCATATTATGTAGTTTGATATGCAATCAACTTCTCTTCTGATTGCAATCAAGTGTTGAACTCGGGAAATTTACTGATGTGTTAAACTTCAGATCTCGAGAGAGTTCATGGATTTACTTTCAGAGATAGTCTTGACTATAACAAGAAGACCAAGTGGCAGGAGTTCAGCGCAAGACTTAACAAGGTACATGCAACACTTGATAGATACATAATTACTATGCAATGAGCCTATGATACTTTCGCTTCCACGTGTATAATCTCATTCTTCACATCTTTTCATTGAATACGCTTCCTATTCTAGTTCTTTCTTTTCCTCCTATTATCTATTTAAGCGTGATCACCATGTTTGATCTTACGCGGAGAATCCTGCTTCTGTTGATGACATTTAGTTGCTGTTTTCATTATCATGAAGAAGGACATCAATTGCCTCTTTATCTTCTATTAGAAAGGTTCTACATCTTGTGGCTTTTAACATATAGCACATAGCATATATATCGAGGCCTATCATGAAGAGGGACTTCTATTGCCTCTTTATCTACTATTACAAAGGTTCTACATCTTGTGGGATATAGCATATTATCGATGCATATTATTGAGGCTGCTATCGTTTACGGGGGATGAATATTATATTTCTTCCGTTTCAGTCCATCTCAGATCAGAATAGGATTAAGTCCATTCATGCCTTTAGCTTGTCTTCTCAAAATGCATAATCAATCAAGCTGTTTATGGAATTTGGTTTTTAGTCACTTATGTTTTATGCAGATGTTGAGTCATTTGACAGCTTACTTTAAATTGGAAGACCCATGTACATGATGATGTTGGAGATGGATTTATACTTGGTTCAACTGCAAAATGTTATTCTTTCGCACAATTATGTTAATCTTCTGTAGCAATCTGTTTGAAGTCCTGCTGAGATGAGTTTTTGATTTTGTGTAGCTTTTGACCTTGGAAGAGTCTTGGACCTTGATCATCGATGATGCTCTGGCGAACTCCTTTGTGGCACCTGCAACTGATGACATTAAGTATGACCACCAGTTAACATGTAAGTCTTTCTATCTTGATATTCTGGATATCCTTTTGGTGTGCGCTTTCACTGAAGGCAATTGAAGAGTTCTGGAAGTATGATCTTCTCTTTGTTGCTGAAGTTTCTCTGCATGGTTAGTTGCACATGCCACCCCTCACCCCTTCTCCCGACGCAAAAACCCTTTCTTCTCATCTTCATGGAGAGTGGATGAACTACTTTGTATATAGAGGCAGCTGACTGTAATATGTCTACATTTGATAGACCCAGTTGCCTGCATGCTTCTAGCCACCATATTTTCTGCATGTTTATTTCTCTTTTGTGCAAGAAAACGGTTTGTCTTTTGTCTTTTCTGTAGCTTATTTGCTGCCTAACATTTTGCTTATGTATATTTGTTTTTAGAATCCTCTTCTTCTGTCTTTTAGTTTGAATTGATGAGTATTACTCGAAAATAATAAGAAACTTTGCTGTTGCATCTGTGATGGCCAACTTCTTTTGTTTTTTCTCATGATTTTTTGGGTTGTTATATTCATTTGTTTGACATGTCAAAATCAATCAAAGTATATCGATTTTGCAAGTTGCAACCATTAGGGGAACGTACTTAGAAAATTTATGTGATTTATGATAGTGTTGTAAATTCTTCCATACCACCATATAGAGTTTTCTGAGATACCTTTTGTAGGAAGAAAGATTCCAATTTGAATGAATAATTGTATGAAAAATGGTTTCCCATATACCAGTTATATATATAAATCTAAGTAGTTCCTTCGCTTTAAGAGAACTTTGTGGCTTCTTTGTTTACATGAGACGTCAACCTTCACTGGCTGTGGTTTACGATGAATGCAATTACCATTGTGTCCTAGTCTAGACCTGGTTTTGGTTCCTTTTGGAGACTTGAATGTGTGAGTGGGAGATTTTCATATTTACTCAGCTGGATCTTTCGATAAATGTCTTACTTGGGAGTGACTCTATATGGGAATCACTTCAAGGAAACCATGGGTGCATGAAGAGGGTGGATCTATTAGGGTATCCTCTTGGAATTGATGCTACATGCTGCTAGTTTACAAGTTTTCGTCTGATTTCATGCATAAATATCTTTTTTTTTTTTATTTTCTTCGTGGCGAGGTGTATTGTTCTATTTCATCTTCCTATGGTTATTATTTATTTCCTACAATGATCAGTTGAGGAATATGAGAGATCATGGGAGCAGAATGAGGAGTTAGGCCTAAATGACATGGACACATCATCTTCTGATGTGGCTTACAAGGTAGAGGATGCTGCCAAATGAGAAAACAAATGGATTAATTATGGTTCTTCACAGTATCGTTTCTTTAATATGAAGGGGAAAGCTTTTCTAGTCTGTACTAATATTTACTTTTGTAACAATTGTTTCATGATATAATACTCTTATGAAAATATCGCGGTTCATATCTCATTTCCTCTCTGCGCGTCTCTCTCCCCCTACCTTCCCCCTTACCCCTTCCCCCGCGTATGGATAAAGTTACTTTATTTCCTGCATCAGTAGCAATTTTCTCTATTTCTGTATTCCCTGATACTGGTATGGTGAGTTTACGTAGTGTCGCGATGAGGATATGCTCCTATTTGGTCTCCAGTTTGCTAGCTCATGTAGGAAGGGGTTCTTCATCCTTGCTGCTGTTTAGAGGAGTTTGTTTAATTAGCCTCAAGACCCATTTAAAACAAGTTCTGCATAGCATTTTCATTGCTCTGTGGACAGAGGGTAGTTCCAACATGTGGAGCTGACTATTTACTAAAAGCTCAAAAGTATATAGAAATATTATTAATCAGTATAATTCTTAATTGGCAAGTTGGCTATATGGCATGCGGCAAACCCAGTTTCACTAGTAATTGGGTTTTGCACTGTGCCTCTTAACTCAATTCGATGATAATTCAGTTTAGTTCAATTGTTATAATAGTGGGTTGGGTTATAACTCATGCAAGAATGCGGATTGAGTTAGATTTAAATTTCAAAATTATGAAGCCCAGTTCGGTTTAGCTCAGATTAGTTCAGCTAGCTCAGTTTGATTTGGTAACTCAACCTAGTTTAATTTAGTAAATTAGTCTAGCTCGATTTAGTAAGCTAGTTCAATTCAATTTAGCCATTTTTTTTAATGGAAAATAAAAATTTATTGTTTATGGATTTACGTTTGAAATATGTTATTAGGGTTGAAACATTAAAAATAAAAACTAATAAGCTATTTGGAGGGAAAAATAAAGACAAATGGAGGGATGGGGTCAAATTATCACAAAAAAAAAAAACACAAATACTAGCTATTTAGAAAGGAAAGTAAAAACAAAGAGGGAGACGAAGATTGGGGGTACTAAGTTAAGTTAAGCATTTAATTTATAATTGTTTGACTTCTTCAGTTACAGATGAGTTTGTTTAAGTTTAATAGTTCACAAAATGTTCGAAAGTTGTGATAAATAAATAGGTCTGAATAAGTCTAATCAAACACAACTTCACAAATTTCAAATTAAAACACTTAACAAGGGGATTAAATTAAAGGGATGAATAAGGATTCGGGGTGGTAAATAGTTCAAAATATTTAAATATAATATTATTGATTCAGATTAAAAGATTAAGTCATTTAAAAAATCGGGCTACAAGCTTTCATTTCTAAAGTTGGCATCGTATATGCAAGTGATGAGATTAATTGATTGTCAAGATTGGAGGTGTTGGTACAATTGAACTGTATTTAATTTTTCAATTAATCTTTCACTTATGTAATCTAGAGGTGTCGGTACAATTGGACTGTATCTATCTGAGGTAGTTTCATATTGTAACTGGTTTACAAAACCGAGCGTATATATACTTTCGATTAATTATAACATAACTACAAACATAAGAATAATTAATCGAAAAATACTCAATAATTAAAAAATACAAAATTGTAATTAATCTGAATCAAAATATATGTACAAAAATATCTGCACATGTAACTGCCCTGAATCTCGGGTTTAACGTGCCATAATAAAAATTAAATTACAGGAAATCATAACATAAACCGAAAAATAAAAGATTACTTAGCGTATTGTACGGATTTCGATTGAATTGTATGATTTCGGTATGTCTATGGCACGAAAGACCTACCACTCGGGATTCTAACACAACTAAAATTACATTACACACTCAAAAATCAATCAAAAACCTCACAAATATAACCTAAGCAACAAAGAAAAGCTATATGAAAAATATGGTCTGAAGAGATGTGTCTTTCAAAATGAAATGCACGATATTTATAAGCAGACCAGAAGCGCACTCGAGGGCCCAAGGGGAGCGCTCGAGCGCGCTTCTGCATTTCTTGCACCAAAATTGTCAGCCAATTCTGACACGCTTTGTCAGCCACTTGTTCAATTTTTGTGACAAGGTGCGCTCGAGGGCGAAAAAGACGCACTCGAGCGCGCTTTTGGCTGTGGTCAGTAAATTTTGACTTTGACTGGCCCATTGAGTTTGATCATTGAACGTTGACTTTGACCATTGACTAAAAAGTTGACCAAGTCTATTTCAAGGTTTTTCAGCGTCCTAAATCTATTTTCGCGCTCGATTTAGCCAAATTCAATCTCGTTTTGCTTGTTTCAAAGTTGTTCTACTATTCTTGTCCAGTGTTGCTCCAAAAATTGTTCCAAGTGTTGGTATTTAACATCATTTCTGTCATTTCTTCTTCAGAACCTAAATTGCACTAAAAGTTGTGTAAAATATACAATTATGCTCGAAATTATAATGCAATTGTACATGATTTAATGGGTTAAAATACTAAAAATATGGATTTATCACCTGTCTTGTATCGAAAAAGATTGGAAGATTACATTGACAATTGTTACTCCAAGTAGGTGTATTAAGCAGTTGAGGATAACATGATTCATCCAGTTCCCAGTGTGGATGCTATGTTGATTCAAGAACCGAGCCTTTGAAGCCTCCAATTGTGCAAAGGAGGACAGGAAGACCCAAAAAAGCAAGAAATAATAATGTGGCTGGGAGCTTTTCAACAAGGAAAGCCTAACATACGCATGCAGAAGATGTGTACAAAAAGGACATAATAAGTCCTTGTGTCGAAATGAATTATACCCGAATTCACCACTAATAAAGGTAGGTTTATGTGAGATACTAAATTGTTATCTACATGTCATAAAAGTGTATGTAATAACATGAAATGAATCAATGCAGGAAATGAGACAACAAACAAATGTTGGAAATTTTAATGAAAAGTCGCAGCCACAATCTCAAAAGGAGAATGTATGTAATTAATAGGTTCCAAACACAAATTCTTTACTATTTTATATGAATGTGTGAATGAGAATCTATGAATGTATGTTATATATGAATGTGTTTCTGTTTTGCATTTATAGATTCCAAACACAAATACTTTACTGTTATTTGCATCTCATAAAAGTGTTAGAAAATAATGTGTTTCTATAAAAGTGTTATTTACATCTCATAATAATGTATGCATGAAATGAATCAATGCAGGACATGAGACAGTAAGAAAACGTTAGAAATTTGAATGAAGAACCGCAGCCACAAGCTCAAACTGAATATGTATGTAATTAAACTCTAACAGTGTGTTTGGATTTAGGGGAGGAAATTTAATAAAGGAGAGGAGATGAAAGTATCATAAAGGAGAGGAGGGGAGAAAATTAAATCATGTTTGAATTAGATAATTTGAGGAAAGGAAAGTATTATAAAAGAGTATAAGTATTCTTTGTTTAGATTGGAAAGAAAATGGAAGGAATGGATAAATTTTATGTATAAAATGACTTTTAAGCCCTTTTCTTATTTTATAAACATTATCTTTTTCATTATTTATTCTTTTTATTTTTTTCCATCTTTTACTCTATCTCACGTAGCAGCTTTTGACCACCCTCCCCCCCCCCCCACCCACCCACCCACCCACCCACCCAAAAAAAAAAAACAACAACAAACACTTGCAGCAGTTTTATGGCCATGTTTCATTTTTATTCTTTACTCATCTTCTTCCTTCCTCACACAAACACGACTGCACACATTACACACACATTTGCACACATAAAACCACACGGATGCACACCATAGCAAATACAAAGAAGTTGTACACATGAAAACAAGCACACACAGTTGCACGCATACATACAGTTGCACGCTTTTAGCTGAGAAGATAAAAGAGATGAGGAGGTCAAAATTGATATCAAATTTTTGTTGGCTCCCCCTCCCTCTATTTTATCTCAAATTAGAAGGAAAGAAAAATTGGGTGTATGAGGAGTTGTTTTGACCCCTTCATTCCTCTCTCCCTTAGTAACCTTCCAAAACAAACAACAGAAGGACTAAACCTTTCTTTTACTAAATCTCTCCTTCCCCCCATTCCCCTCAATCCAAACACACCCTTAATACTTTGGTCATGCATTACATTACTAACTTTATAATGTGGCTTATATATGAATGTATGTTTTGCATTTATAGGGTCTAAACACCTAAAAGTCTACCACAAATGCATTTATCGACACTCGACTACCCTCAAACCAAATAGAGGTGGTTGGGAATGTCACGCCCCAACTTGACCCCGCTAGGACCAAGTCAGGATGCAATGAAAAACAGGCATTATGACGCTTGTAATACAACACATTTGGCAATAAACCTGTACAATAACTCATTAAAGCTAGCTTACAATATTTAGTGGTTCATTCAAGATACAAAGCATATATGTTACTCTCAAAGCTTTATCTAGCAACATACAAATGCAAAAAAAAACAAATATACACAAATACATGAGTTCCTAACTAAAAATGCAAACTTTAACTTTTAGATTTGAAAATTTCCTCATATTTTTTGAAGATTGAAGCAAGATATAGCAAAAATGATCAATGGAGAACCAAGTTCTACTTCCAATTTGGCTCCAAAAACTCTCTTTCTTCTTCTTCATCTTCAAAATTAAACAAACCCTAGCTTTGACACTATTCCCCTCTTATTCTCTCCTAAACCCGATGGCCCTCATCTTTTTCTTTTGTTTTGGCTTTTTGCTTTGTTATGTTTTAATAAGGTCTTGGTCAAATGCTAGGTCAATGCACGAACAAATAAAATATCACTAAAAGTTAAATGACTACTAATGGAATGCCCTTTTATTGTAATGCCAAGTTTGTCCTAAAATGTTGAAAGACTACTAATTCATTAACAATTTCATTAATGACGACCTTATCCTAGTTGGTGAAATTAAATGAAATGTCACTTTAATTACAATTACATGAAATCTAAATGCACATTCAAATAATAATTTAAGCAATTAGATGCACATATTACTTCAATTAATAATTAAAACAAGTAAATGCACATAAATTTCACACTTGGGTCTCATATGGTACGTGGGAGAGGGAATGTGAGAGGCAATGGTAGGGGGCTGATAGTGGCATTTGGTAAGGGCGATTGCAGTGGTTGGGGGACTACTAGTGGCATTGGTAGTGGTATAGATAAGAGAAATGATAGTAGTGTTGCTAATGTTAGTGGAAATGATAGTGCAGTTGCTAGTGGTATGACAACTAGTGAAGATTGCAGGTCAAGTTTAAGGGGTAGAGTGTATACAAGCTTCAGAAATAATGCATTAACTAGTTTTGCCTCCGGTGCATCCTCAACTGCGAATCCCTCTAGTACATCCTCAACTGAAGATTTGAAGAAGAGAAAGGCTACAAGAGCAAGACCACCCACCATTTTTGAAATCTGAAGAAGAGAAGGTCTTTCATACCTTGACTTGAATGGTCTGCTGACTGTACGGTTCCTTGGATATTGACTACAATGTCATTATATATAGATATATTTCGTATTATTTTTGCCACAGAATGGCATGTTTACGGTAGCAGGTTTTTTGACAATGTATGTCTGGTAGTGTTGATTTAGGATTATTTGATGTTTTTGGGCATGTGCTAACTTTATGATGCCTTGGATTAGGGATGACAACAGGTACCCGCTCTATCCGAAATTGACAGTTAATCGCTCCATAAAAAATCGATAATAAAAACTGATGGAAAATCCGTTAGGGTTTGGGTTTTATAAAGAGAAACCAACGAATAAACCGATAGATTTTAGTTTTTGATGTTTAAAAAATTAAAACCCTAAATCCGATTATTAATTTATTATATAATATATATGTATATTAGATATATATATAATATAATGTTTAAAGTTGATAAAAGTATAAACTATAAGCCCAATGCTACCATTCTAAAAATAATAACTAAAAAAAGCCCAACACCCTTTAATTAACAACAACCCAATTCTTACTTCTAAAAAAAAAAAGAAAAAGTCAGCCCAATTCTCACTTTTAAGCCTAAAAGCCCAATATACTATAGTCTTAACTCTTAAGCCTAGCGTTTGTTATTCTTTTAACTTTTATTAAGCTAACGTAGCAGTAAACGCTTTCTTCTTGTGTTGAAGATAATAAATATAATAAACTTCTCACTAACAACTTACACTTTTAAATGAGGTGGTCACTTAAGTATCAGAGTCTAGGAACCAAAAGGTTCTGGGTTCAAAACTCACCATCACCCCCATCTAAAAACATTAAAACTGTCTAAGATCTCTCTCTAACAACTTAAACTTTTAAATGAAATGGTCACTTAACAACACTAAAGTCATCACTCTACCACTCTCAAGCTCTCAGCATTTCAAGTTCTCTTCTCTTCAAGTTGTCAGTCACTTCGTCGAAGAAAGCGTGCATCCCTCCCGTCTTCAAGCTAACTCTCATATAATCTTATTTATTTATTTATTTTTGCTAAATATCTTATTTCTCTTAATGTTTACTATACATTGCTTTTTATACTTCTTGGATTTGGGTTAGAAAGGGGTTTTGGCATTTTGCTTATGCCGTTTGAAGTATTTTGTGTATTAAATACGTTGAGATATGGTAGAAGATGAACTTCCTAAGCATTTTCCTAAACCTAGAAGAAACTGGACATGAGACAAAATTGAATTAGTCCAACGTATCTGTCCAGTATAACTCTTAATTGGCAGTGGGCATTTCTGCACTAATTGATGCAATTCTGAAGTTCTGAAGTTTAAAAAGTAAGCTGCTTTCGGTAATCTTAATGATCGAAATGACTTCCCGAAGTACTCAATAATAGCCACCTCAAGGTGTAGCATTGAACAGTTTTGATATATCAACCTCCTGCACTACCTCAAATCCCAAGGTTTTATCCAACAACTACCAGGAAATTTGAGAATTATGTTCAATAAGACGGTCAAGGCTAATTGACGACTGCTTATTGCCCTTCCTTAAAATGGGTTCCAAAATTGATAAAGGAACCATTGACAGGAGGAGTGCTGACTTCATCTGTGGACAACCTGCAAGGTCCTCTTTCTGCATGACATGCATGGAAAAAATACTCTTTTAGATAAGTACTGAAAGCAAGGATAAGAGGTTTGTAGCAATCAAGTACCCGAAATGGACTTGTCATCAAATATCCATTTTTTCTCTCATGTTTCAAGAAAGGTAGCCATGAAAATGAGTATGCACTAGCCATGAAAATGGGTATGCACATTTAATCAAGGCGGTCAACAACAATAAGGTTTATAAGGGTGACAACTTCAGCAGTCATGAGTGCGATGGTCCTATTGAACCTGACTCTCAAAGAGTCTGTAAGTGGGAAGGACTCTATATATTCTTACAAAGTTTGCAAGTGATTAGTGTCATTAGAATTGTTCTAAAGTCGAAACGATTTCCTAGTAAAGGTGAAATAAGATCAAAATTCTGTTCCAATATTTCATGGAAAGATTGTTGTATGGAAGACTCTAAATGAGTCTTATGGACTTCATTATATTTATCTTTTGCTGACTCAACCGCCCCTCAAAAGAATAATTTTATTATATGCACCAACGGGTGCTACTCCAAAAATATATGACTTAAAAGTCTAAAACAAACTTCAATTGAGCTCAGAGAACATGATATATGACTAAAACGAACTTCAAAAGTCAAAAGGCAACCACAATATACGGGCAAAACATCACCAAGTCCCAGAAGCCTTACAAAAGAAGATATCCAAAAATAAGGAATTAGATAAAGAAAATCAATAAGTGAGCTCAAAGAACTTAAATGCATGTATTAAAGGGAACAACCTTAGTGTATTCTGTTAATCGGATTTTGAGAGGACTCAAGCCACCATATCCAATATCTAGTGAGTTTATAGAAGGCTGTCTCGCAGGAGTAAGTATAGAGTAAGTGCTTTTCTCGGCATACTCAGAAAAGAAGCAGCATCTTCTTTTTCCTGATATGCAGAGAAATCCTATTAGATTATGGACAGACTTCCACAATAAATCATCATTGAAGTACTTGACAAAGAATATATGAGATATGATACCAGCGGCAAACCACAACGGCAAAATGCTGGTGCGGATCTGTTCATGACAGAAAAGAACATGTGAGGGATCAAACTAGACAAGAATGGCATGCAAATGTTTATAAACAAAGGCATGTATCAATTCTGTGCAATTAGAATTCTTTGACATAAGCTATAGCTCTGAGATTATAATAGTTCGAGAATTATAACTTTGGAACCATGACCGTTCAATCTTTGATACAGGTCAATGATATGCAACTGACAGATCCTGTACTTCACTAAGCTACAACTTACAATAATTTTTGACTAACACATCTGCCCTCCACAAATCATTGACCTGTACCAGCCAGCAAAAACCAGTAGAACTGCAAGGTTTTGGCACCACATCACATGATTTTAGTATTGAGCAACTTTTGCATACCTGCTTTAACAGGTTGGCGATACCATCTTCAGTGCTGCTCTGGAGTTGCGATGGTTCATTATTAGCAGCAAGCCAAACTAAAATGGCATCACAAAGATCCTTCTCACTGTAAAATGACAATTACATGTCTGGGCTGCAATTGACTTTATGGTGAGTCCATCAGGTAAGTCAAAAGTAATATTACAAACCTGTCAACAGTCATATCAGGATGCTTAATACAACAAATTAATAGCTTGCGGGGTATATCACTGAAAGAGTGATAGGAAATCACCCGCATCTGCATAAATAGGCCATTTATATCACATTAGATCAATTGAACAACAACCAGACTATTCTTGTGCAACTTTCTATCATATTATTCAGATAATGCGAGACTATCTCTTCAGAAAACTATGATAAGATATATTTATTGACAAAGTTTTGTTTTCATGAATAAAACATAAAATAAAAAATCCTATGATTTTTAAAATTTTTCATTGTACAATGAAAAAAGAAGGTTTTTTATCTTATCTTAAATTAAGTAAAAAAAGTTATAAAATAAAAAAAAACCAATATGAACCCATATATCCTTATTCCTTTCTAAGAAGTTCGTAAGATTGTCAGTATTTGTTTCATGGTTAATCTCTGATTTTATCTTCTTCTATAAGGTTTGTAGTAGTAAAACTAAAGCATTTAACTTGCAAAGCTCTGCAACGTTTACTTTAAGGGTGACAATAAGAACCCGAAGTATTCAGTTGCTATTCAAAAGGAAAAGCAATAATGTCGTAAGGATTTAATATATAGGTGGCTGCTCAACCTAAATAATTTGAACTATACATAATGACAGAAACTAAGGCTATGAAGTGATGTACTTACAAAGTTCCTCACTAAATATCTTGTCCATAGTTGAGGAATAAACTCATTTGCTGCAACATATTCCACCTCCATCTATAAGAGGAATGCCATAATGCTCGCGTCAAAATGTAACTCATCACTATTCAATGAGTTTCAAATTCCCAACCACCATAGAAAATCCTTACCATGCTCTACAACATACTTCCAGATCTGGATCAAATTGTCCAATTGCAACTGTGGTGGCTGAACCCCCGTAAAAGAAGTTACTTCAGTCAACCAAGTTCGACACTTCGCGAGAAGCATCTCTACACCAAAAAACAGAGCAGCCTGCATACATTGGCAAGAAACTGAACCAACAAAATAAAGTAGAATGTATTCTGTTATCATAATGTTATGAAAGCACATAAAAGGTTTAGCAGAAAGTTGAAACCATAGTCGAGCGGCTAGCCGTACGAGTTTTACCTCGTACAGGAGTACAAAATTATCAAGCATGATCTCGATGGAATACCCAAAGATAAACCTCATAACACTCAAAAATGACTCCGTGTTCCAGTGAATTGATATGGTATTGCAGGATGATTCACTGCAACAATTATCCACCCGATAACCAACAATTACACAATTAAAAAACATAGATTATCTCGAAATCACAAATCGAATTATCACATCAACTATAATCAGACATATTTCCAAAACTTTCTATCACTATTAATAATCCAAATATGTACCCAAATTAAAAAAAAAAAAAAACCAAATCAAACATTTCTGAAGAAAATAAATATTTATTACATAAGCAACCAAATATACAGTCAAATTCAACAAAACTAATGAATGAAACGTTTCTGCGAATATACACTTAAGTTCAACAAAAACAAACAAATTAAACATTTCTCTAACAATATAAACTCAAATTCCACAAAAGTTAATCAAATCAAGCATTTATACGGACAACAAAAAAGACATTAATTATGTAATCTACCAAATACAGACTCAAACTCAAAAACAAAATCAAATTTAAACATTTCTGCATATTTAATATTAATTACGTAATGCTAATACAAAGGTGACATAATATTCTACCTAAATCTTCTACTTAAAAGTCCACGAAAGTAAGACGAATGTTCCATGAGCTTGTAAAAACATATAAGAAATACAAAAAAAAAATGAAAATTTAACAATAATAATATCAATTATATTAAAATATAATGATGAAATTAGAGCTGATGAGGAGTTTGCCTATCTCGATTGGCTTTGATTTTGAGCGTTTGATGATTGAGAATTGAAAACAAGTCCCATCGGTCGATCTCAGTCGTCGAAATGATCACTTCGTCTACGTGATCTTCCTCCGGTTCCGTACGATTTGTGTCAATGCAGTTGAGGATAATGAAATCTTGATCGGTGTTGTCAACGTTGGAGGCCATTACTATGGTGTTTCCGCTTTGAAGCTTTAACATTCACTTGAGTTTTCAGTAAAACTACACTATAGGTTTCCTACGCTTTTAGTGAATAATTATCCCATTTTGTCCTCTCAATTTTGGGTATTTCTAAAATTAGTCCTTGCAAAACTCAGAATTACAGAAATTCCCTTTGTAAGCCACAAACTATACAATTTTACGAAGGAAAAAAGAAAGAATAATGAAATTGTCTAATGTTACTCAAAAAGGAAAAAGGATGAAAAGAGGCCTCCTACACCTTCAATAATGAGATTTCAGAGCACTTTGCATTGTAGATAAGTGCACGTAATTACTTGCAGAACATAGATGATTCAAGCTTAAACATGTGTATCGAGAAGTTAACACGTGTGCTAATAGGCTCACGAACTTCGCTCTTGGACAATAATTAGGAGTTCATGAATTACGGCAACCTCTAGACTTGTTGTTATCATTAATAGTCAGGAGAGAAAGAGTAAGTCTCATCCTAAAAGGTTGTGTAATCTTCGACTTCCGCTTCCAATATGAGGGAAAAAATGAGATTTCAAAAGTTGGATGGAATATACAAAAACGGTGCTTGTCCTCCTTAAGCCTTTAGCAAGGAGGTATTGCACAGAAAATCGAAGTAGTCAGTAGTGAATTCATCTTCTTTTTTAATGAATACTTGCGTGTCTTTTGGACCTTTTGCCTGCTTAAAAATGTTTTCACAATAAGCCATGTAGTTACCACTTGAGAATTATTAGCTTTACCTTGTTGAGAAAAATATTCCAAGCATGAGGGAACTATTTAGTTATTTGTTTTCAGTGCTTTATTTTGAATTTTTTTGAAAGTACTAGGCAACATTATAGATCATATCACTACATATATATAAGTTGGATTCAAAATCGAGAAAGACATGCATTGATAGCTTGCTAGGGCCAAAAATATCAAGGCCATATTTCAAAAATTTCTAGCTAACATCAACATACATTCTTTCATCCATGTCCATATACTAGTTAAGCTCATCAAAAATATATATATGTATATCAACTATATATATATAATCAAAGAGTGAACAAGACATACCTCTTGTAGTCAACTTTGTAGAAGATGAAAATGGAAGAGTAGTCCTTGAACCCTTCTAACTTGAAGGCCCTAGTTGGTCCACCAAGCATCCAAAGCTCTACTACCACTTGAAGATTAAATGTGCTAGTATATCCTCAAGCTTTTAAGCTAAGTATGTAGATTACAAAGCAAAACAAGAAATCTATCTTCTCCTTTTAGCTATGGCCGAAACTTGCAAGGAAAAATTGGAGATTTCTTGCTTCTTTTGTTGGTATATATGTCGTGTTAGTGAGAGGCTATACATGAGAGAAAAAATGTTCTTATCTAATATTTTATTAAACCATCATCATAATAGGTGACCAATCACATCTGTCACCTTTTCATGAGAAGCCATGCAAGCCTTTAGATCTCAATCATTAGCATTAGATGATAAGATGACAACCTTCTCTTTCCTCCTAGGCTTGGCCGAAATTTACAAGTGGATGGAGAGAGAATGTTGTCATCTACTATTATATATATATATATATATATATATATATATATATATATATATAAAATATAATCATTATAGCCAATCAAAATTTCTTTCTTATAAAGTTAAAGCCATGCAAATTTTAGGATTGTAATCATTACAATCCAAATGTTTACTTTATTCTCTCTTTTGACACTTGGCAAAAAGGTTCTATCATCAAAACCAAATGCTAGGATTTATTTGTCTTTATTCAAGATTCAATCCTAACCATCTAATTGAAATTCAAATGACTAGGATTGATGACATGGACTATCCTAGTCATCAATCTCTACATGCAAACGCCACATGTAAATATCTAGTCATCAATTTGCAATTCACCTTTTGACAACTAGGATGATGACGTGGCATTTCACAAATTACATCACCACAACACATATAATATATAAACTCCTTTATATATATATCTATATATATATATAGATATTATTTTTGCTCATTCTAATCTCTATTAGAATAAGTACATTGAAACTACTTTTTAATAATTACAGTTTAACCCAAAAAATTTAGTAATTATAATTTGACCCCAAAACTTTTGAAAATTATACTTTTGGCCCAAATACCAATATAGATTACTTTTAACACCTTAAAGCCACCAACCACATTATACAAGCTTGCGATGAGGGACCGATAAACCTCCTTATCTATTTAGGAAATGTCTCTGCCATTTACCGAAATACCCTCATGCTCATGAGTAACACACTAGCAACAAACGTACCATGAGAATGTAAATGATAATGAAGACGATGTCTTTTATGAATCTATTTAACTGCCGAGAATTAGCGTGTAGTCCGATCCTTCTATTAAGAATACCTCGATCGGGAAAGGACCATGAAAATGTTAAGTCTACTTCCGATACTATGTATAAATTTGAACCGGTAAAATGAGAGATGACTATCATGGAAAAATCCATTTCCATCACTTCATATTCGCCTTAGCCAAGGACTTCCTCGTTTAACGACCGATCTCAGATATCATAGGATATCGCCTCACGTCGGAAGTTAACAGATCCTATCTTGACAATTTCCTATCGTTTCATACCACAAAACTAAAACGAGAAAGGCCGTAGCCCACCTTATGGAAGACGGGCATTGTCCAGACGCAGTATTTAGCCCCTGATATAACCGGCAGCCGTAATTTCTCAAGTCTGATGATTAATTTGCACAATTGCCAACTAAATAGTAAACTATTAACCTGAAATAATGTAATTCACTATTTATTGTCACATTCAATGATTCGTGCACTGACGATCACTTATATGTTTATTAGTCTACATCATCATGTTGTTCTGGCACTTCGCTCGCCATCCTTTATCATTAACATCACTATATTAATCAAATGTAATAACATATGATAACCCGTACTCGATTATTCTAGTCCCGGTTGAATAATCTGAAGAGCTATGAATTGATTCTTAATGTTTATCATATAGAAGAAAAAGTGCGAAATATCCTAAACCCTTTTTAGAATATTTTTCTTCTCAGATAAGTATTAGGAACATATTCATATCGAAGCGGAGAATATGAATATCCTCAAATAACATAGTATATAAAACACATAAACATATTCTTATTAAACTATAGTATTAAGGCATATCCCCAACATTTTTTTCTAGAATTATTGCTTTCTTTTTTCTTTTTTTGATTCAAGC